>JAPXFY010000031.1:19178308-19190808 GCA_030674185.1 Monoplex corrugatus | reverse complement strand
TACATAAAAAAAAAAAAAAAAAAAAGAAATACAGACGAGATGATTTAAGTGTCTTTGTTTGTTACATCTGTGACGATGAAATCATTTGCCCTGTATTTATCTTAGCCATGTCAATTTGACAAGCTTTCGAGTGGGACATTTTTACTTGATGAGAAAATCAAATATAAAAGCAACACAATGAAAACTGAGATAAAAGACAAAATTATAACAATCAATTGTGGTATCTATTTGCTAAATAACAATTATCTGTCACATGTCTCAAAAGGGGAAAAGAAGGGTGGGTGGGTGTTGTAGTGGGTAAAACATCCGACCTTGGAAGCAGCATGTTCTGAATGCAGAGGTTCGAATGGTAAAAATCAGATTTCTTCTTCAATTAAACATCTCTACTCTTTGATAATGGAATGGAATGTCTACCCTACTGGACACAGATGAAAGACAGGGGCGTACTGTACTGTGTTGATCCCCAGCATGTTGACTCGCTATAAAATCGACATAACTGTCATGCATTTATGGCAGTAGGAAACAGTGCCTCAAAACAGTAACGATGCTATGATCAGCCACATTTACTGGAGAAAGAACAATAAGACCTCATACAATAATCATTGTGGGATGTCCCTCCTGTGCATTATAGGGAACGTCCTTGCTAGAATAATCTTTAACACAGTCATTGTCTAGGTAGCCTAGTCCATTATTTCTCAATCAGTGTGGGGTTTGTGGTGGAAGGAGCACGAGCGACAGAAGTGTCTAGACCAAAACCAGGAACTTATTAAGATAGTCTCTAGATGTGACATCACTGGCCGACAAGGTGTCATGGAGATACTGCCTAAGTATGATTACACAGTAGCATGCTGGCCAGACAGAATGGCGAGTATTTGAAACCTTCCCAGTGCAAATGGAGTGAAACAGGGATGATTTCTAGCGCCCACTGTTCTCCTTCCTCTTTGCAGCAGTGCATTCAGAGCATTCAGAGCCTTTGCAAGGAGTGTGCATCGGGCTCCGCTCAAGTGGAAAACACTAACTTTCAAAGACTCAAAGCCAAGACCAAAGTGCGCCCAGCCGTCCTGTGTGAATTTCTGTTCGCAAGTAACTGTGCACTGTCTATATACTCGCACAAGGACATCCAGTGCATCACTGACTAATTTGCTGCGGCCTGTGCACGGTTCAACCTCACTATCGTTGTTATCAGATCCTGGATATAAAACTGTGGCAGATAATTTCTGTAGCAGATAATTTCTATTGCAGATAATTTCCTACATTTTGCAGTACATTCGCCAGCAATGGATTCCTTGATGGAGAGGTAGGGCTGCACATCTCCCAGTCCAGCTCTGCCTTTGGAAGGTTGACCGAGAGGCTGTGGCAAAAACAAGGTATCAGGCTCGGGACAAAGATTGCTGTGTGGAGAGCAGTAGTCATGCGCGCCGTGATGTACTGCTGAGAGATGTGGACTATCTATGACGAGTCATTATGCAGCTGGAACATTTCTCCAAAGATGTCTGCTCAAGATCTGCGACATCACGTTGCAAGATGGAATGTCTAACCATCAAAGTAAATGTGGCTTGCCGACTGTAGGATGTCTGTTCATCATGTGGCAGTTTCGTTGGAGGGGACACGTTGTCCGCATAACGGTAAACCACCCTTAAAAACTCCTGTGGAAAGAGCTGTAAGAACACCATGACCAGACGAGACCAGCAAAGTGATAAACGGATATGTGAATATCAGTCTCATCATCTGTGGTATCAACATCACCAACAGGGTAGACACTGCCGGACATATGCTGGCGATAGCGGTGTTTGCAGGGCACATGGCAGTCGGAACAGTTCAGAACAGCTACTATTCAACAGAAAGTGACTACAGGAATCAGAATCCAGGGCCAGAGGACTCCTTACCGTGCAGTGTGAAAGAAACATGTACCTCTATGACAGAGCTAAACACTAGTATGTTTATTCATTTGTGGGATTAACGGGTGGTTTATCTTACACTTAAAAAGGTTCATTTAAACTAGAATGTAAAAAGATTGAAGCCTACTTGTGATATGATGTATCCTCCCTTGCCCCAATCAATCTTATCATTCAATGCATTCGATCCATTCACGTCCACATTCTGTTCAATATCAATTCAGTCACCGTTGTTTCCGAAATCGATGCATTGCACATGAATCTTTCATTCAAATGAGTCAAGAAAAATGCTTTATATAGATCATCATCATTCTTTCTAGTTTAAGAGGGTGAAGTCTGTAATTGTTCTTTGTGATTCAGATTTATCTGCACACAGTACTTTCTTTTGTTTCTTATGGAACTATTGCAGATAATGTCAATCCCATCGTGTAATCAATTATATATGTATATATATGCAATTACATGTACTATTTGTCGTTTTAGTCTTTCGTTCCTTTCAATTCATTTGCCAATTTTAGGTCGTTATGTATACGATTGTATGCTATATACAAAATCCTTCTTTGTCTTTATTTTATTGCTACTGTCTTGAGCCATTCTATCCAAATTAATACTTGATTTACACATGAAATTGCAATTCAGACACCTGAACTCTTTCATCTGTCCCATTTCTAAAGAAAAATCATTCTGAAGGTATTGCTGTATCTCCATCATTTCATCAGTCAGTACTTTATCATATTCTGCAAAATATTTGGGCGCGTCTCAAATCAAATATAAAAGAAATAAGCATTTAAAGATATAATCATAATGCAATTTATCATTTGATATAAAAGTAAACTGAAGCTGAGATAATTGTAATAGCAATTTATCAAATTTGATATAAAGTAACTGAAAGCATGAAAGATATACTATAATACAATTTTGTCAATTTGATATAAAAAGTAACTGAAGCATGAAAGATATACTAGTAATGCAATTTGTCAATATTGATATAAAAAGTAAACTGAAAGCATGAAAATATACAGAAATAGCAATTTGTCAAATTTGTATAAAAAGTAACTGAAAGCTGCGATATCCTAGTCAATACATTTGTCAAATTTGATAAAAAAAAGTAAACTGTAAAGCATTGAATGCATATACTAGTAATAGCCATTTTGTCAAATTTGATATAAAAAGTAAACTGAAAGCTGAAGATTACTATATACAATTGTCAAATTGATATAAAAAGAACTGAAACGTGAAAGATATACTAGTAATAGCATATTGTCCAAATTTGTAAAAAAGTAAACTGAAACATGACAAGATATACTATAATCAGCAATTTGTCAAATTGATATAAAAAGTAAACTGAAAGCATGAAAGATATACTAGTAATAGCAATTTGTCAAATTTGATATAAAAAGTAAACTGAAAGCATGAAAGATATACTAGAAATAGCAATTTGTCAAATTTGATATAAAAAGTAAACTGAAAGCATGAAAGATATACTAGTAATAGCAATTTGTCAAATTTGATAAAAAAAAGTAAACTGAAAGCATGAAAGATATACTAGTAATAGCAATTTGTCAAATTTGATATAAAAAGTAAACTGAAAGCATGAAAGATATACTAGTAATAGCAATTTGTCAAATTTGATATAAAAAGTAAACTGAAAGCGTGAAAGATATACTAGTAATAGCAATTTGTCAAATTTGATATAAAAAGTAAACTGAAAGCATGAAAGGTACACTAGTAATAGCAGTTTGTGTATACAAGCCAGCAAACCGATAAACTTACATGCTTAAAGTTCTTGTATATCACAAATTATCGTTGGCTTGACTATGAACAAAAAAGTTGATTCGATGTTTTCTAAAGATTAAAATTGTGATTCAGTAGAAAACTTCAGATATTTGCAGTAAACGTGGATCATGGTCGTAAATCCGGACCAAAGTACAAAGTGGACACAGTACAATGTGCACCATGCCGCTGTTAATTTAATTTACACGTCACTTGATCTAAATATGATCGTCAGTGTGATTTCATGTATTTGAATTACATTATTCAGACATACGTCAGCTGAACGGGACAACTTCTCACCAAGCCAAAAGTACGTACAGAAACGTGGATCATGCTGATTTTGTCTTTTGCTTCTGTAGATCAAAGTATGATATAAACAGCCACGCGGTTTCTACCTGTTTGAAGTGAAATTGTAGTCATTGCCTGCAGAAGGGTGGAGTGTTCGTTACAACCGACAAACCCCTACCACTTACGTAGAACAAAGTTTTAACAAAATAAAATTCCAAATCTACTTGCTTCAAGGATACGAACCGAATTCCGGCTTTCTTTCAGTTTCATCACATCATCTTGATAAGCAAAAACATACACGCCCATATTGATAAATGGACAGAGGAAACACGCACATACGCGCGTGCACGTAAAAAATACCAATCAATACGCACATCCACATACAGATTCATAAAAAGTTTATGTGTCGATAAAATACGTTCATGACAGATTGATGTTAAAATTTAAGTGCAGTAGGTAAAGCATGGCTTAAAATCATTCATAGTTTTCAGGGTGTCTTGGAGAAGATTTGGGTGTGGGTCCAGACAATATCATATTCAGCGTGATATTTTGCCTGTTTTGCCCATCTATCCTAAGGTTGTCCAACACCTTGTCCTGGTACCTGGGGTTGTCCAACACCTTGTCCAGGTACCTGGGGTTGTCCAAACACCGTTGTCCAGGTACCTGGGGTTGTCCAACACCTTGTCCAGGTACCTGGGGTTGTCCAACACCTTGTCCAACACCTTGTCCAGGTACCTGGGGTTGTCCAACACCTTGTCCATGTACCTGGGGTTGTCCAACACCTTGTCCAACACTTTGTCCAGGTACCTGGGGTTGTCCAACACCTTGTCCAACACCTTGTCCAGGTACCTGGGGTTGTCCAACACCTTGTCCATGTACCTGGGGTTGTCCAACACCTTGTCCAGGTACCTGGGGTTGTCCAACACCTTGTCCAGGTACCTGGGGTTGTCCAACATCTTGTCCAACACCTTGTCCAGGTACCTGGGGTTGTCCAACACCTTGTCCAGGTACCTGGGGTTGTCCAACACCTTGTCCTACACATTGTCCAGGTACCTGGGGTTGTCCAACACCTTGTCCTACACCTTGTCCAGGTACCTGGGGTTGTCCAACACCTTGTCCTTCACCTTGTCCAGGTACCTGGGGTTGTCCAACACCTTGTCCTACACCTTGTCCAGGTACCTGGGGTTGTCCAACACCTTGTCCAGGTACCTGGGGTTGTCCAACACCTTGTCCAGGTACCTGGGGTTGTCCTATACCTTGTCCAGGTACCTGGAGTTGTCCAACACCTTGTCCTACACCTTGTCCAGGTACCTGGGGTTGTCCAACACCTTGTCCTACACCTTGTCCAGGTACCTGGGGTTGTCCAACACCTTGTCCTACACCTTGTCCAGGTACCTGGGGTTGTCCAACACCTTGTCCAGGTACCTGGGGTTGTCCAACATCTTGTCCTACACCTTGTCCAGGTACCTGGGGTTGTCCAACACCTTGTCCTACACCTTGTCCAGGTACCTGGGGTTGTCCAACATCTTGTCCTACACCTTGTCCAGGTACCTGGGGTTGTCCAACACTTGTCCTACACCTTGTCCAGGTACCTGGGTTGTCCAACACCTTGTCCAGGTACCTGGGGTTGTCCAACACCTTGTCCTACAGCCTGTCCAGGTACCCCAACTTGTCCAATACCTAGTCCAACTTGTTGACCAGGTCCCCCAGCGTGTCCAACTTGTTGACCAGATGCCCCAGCTTGTCCAAGTTGACCAGGTGCCCCAGCTTGTCCAAGTTGACCAGGTGCCCCAGCGTGTCCAGCTTGTTGACCAATTGCCCAAGCTTGCCCAACATGTTGACCAGGTGCCCCAGCTAGTCCAACTTGTTGACTAGGTGCTCCAGCTTGTCCAACTTGTTGACCAGGTACCCCAGCAGTGTCCAACTTGTTGACCAGATGCCCCAGCTTGTCCAAGTTGACCAGGTGCCCCAGCTTGTCCAAGTTGACCAGGTGCCCCAGCGTGTCCAGCTTGTTGACCAATTGCCCAAGCTTGCCCAACATGTTGACCAGGTGCCCCAGCTTGTCCAACTTGTTGACTAGGTGCTCCAGCTTGTCCAACTTGTTGACCAGGTACCCCAGCGTGTCCAACTTGTTGTCCAGGTACCCCAGCTTGTCCAACTTGTTGACCAGGTGCCCCATCTTGTCCAGCTTGTTGACCAGGTGCCCTAGCTTGTCCAAGTTGACCAGGTACCCCAGCTTGTCCAATTTGACCAGGTGCCCTAGCGTGTCCAAGTTGACCAGGTGGCCGAGCTCGTTCAAATTGTTGACCAGGTGCCCCAGCTTGTCCAACTTGTTGACCAAGTGCCCCAGCTTGTCCAGCTTGTTGTCCAGGTACCCCAGCTTGTCCAACTTCTTGACCAGGTGCCCCAGCTAGTCCAACTTGTTGACCAGATGCCCTAGCTTGTCCAACTTGACCAGGTGCCCCAGCTTGTCCAACTTGTTGACTAATTGCCTCAGCTTGTCCAGCTTGTTGACCAGGTGTCCCAGCTTGTTCAAGTTGTTGACCAGGTGCCCCAGCTTGTCCAACTGTTGACCAGGTGACCCACCGTGTCTAACTTGTTGACCAGGTGCCCCAGCTTGTCCAACTTGTTGACTAATTGCCCCAGCTTGTCCAACTTGTTGACCAGGTGCCCCAGCGTGTCCAACGTGTTGACCAGGTGCTCCAACGTGTTGACCAGGTGCCCCAGCGTGTCCAACTTGTTGACCAATTGCCCCAGCTTGTCCAACTTGTTGACCAGGTGCCCCAGCTTGTCCAACTTGTTGACCAGGTGCCCCAGCTTGTCCAACTTGTTGACCAATTGCCCCAGCTTGTCCAACTTGTTGACCAATTGCCCCAGCTTGTCCAACGTGTTGACTAGGTGCCCCAGCTTGTCCAACTTGTTGATCAGGTGCCCCAGCTTGTCCAGGTGCCCCAGCTTGTCCAACTTGTTGACCAGGTGCCCCAGCTTGACCAACTTGTTGACCAGGTGCCCCAGCTTGTCCAGGTGCCCCAGCTTGTCCAACTTGTTGACCAGGTGCCCCAGCTTGTCCAACTTGTTGACCAGGTGCCCCAGCTTGTCCAACTTGTTGTCCAGGTGCCCCAGCTTGTCCAACTTGTTGACCAGATGCCACAGCTTGTCCAACTTGTTGTCCAGGTGCCCCAGCATGTCCAACTTGTTGACCAGGTACCCCAGCTTGTCCAACTTGTTGTCTAGGTACCCCAGCTTGTCCAACTTGTGTCCAGGTGCCCCAGCTTGTCCAACTTGTTGACCAGGTACCCCAGCGTGTCCAACTTGTTGACCAGGTGCCCCAGCTTGTCCAATTTGACCAGGTGCCCCAGCGTGTCCAGCTTGTTGACCAGGTGCCCGAGCTTGTCCAACTTGTTGACCAGGTACCCCAGCTTGTCCAACTTGTTGACCAGGTGCCCCAGCTTGTCCTACTTGTTGACCAGGTGCCCCAGCTTGTCCAACTTGTTGACCAGGTGCCCCAGCGTGTCCAACTTGTTGACCAGGTGCCCCAGCTTGTCCAATTTGACCAGGTGCCCCAGCGTGTCCAGCTTGTTGACCAGGTACCCCAGCTTGTCCAACTTGTTGACCAGGTGCCCCAGCTTGTCCAACTTGTTGACCATGTGCCCCAGCTTGTCCAACTCGTTGACCAGGTGCCCCAGCTTGTCCTACTTGTTGACCAGGTGCCCCAGCTTGTCCAACTTGTTGACCAGGTGCCCCAGCTTGTCCAGGTATAGGTTGAACAGGCCCTACAGCTTGTCCAACTTGTTGACCAGGTGCCCCAGCTTGTCTGCCGTGTCGACCACGTGCCCCAGCTCGACCAGCTGGGCCACCAAGTCCTAGTGCTTGCATCTGATTGACAGGAACCCACAATCCTCCTATCAACAGTCCTCTTACTCTATGTTGAGGTACATTTATCTGAGGGTTTACTACCGCACCTCCATGAAGGTTACCAGCATTATGTCTCCTCCTTCCATGGGCAAGTATTCTCTGCAATTGCTCATGATAATCGTAGTTTTCACCGCCATCTGTTTCATCTGCTCTGGCATCATAGTCTCCGTGAGAGCGAGTGTTATCTATGTCTTCAACATCACGGCTCACTTTGGCTCTTTCTGCCTCTTCTGGTTTGGGACCTTCTCCGCCGCCATGTGGATCTGTATCACTAGCACTCGCCGTTTTGTGGGTAAGTGGCTCATCTTGGGCACTGGTCGTTCTGAGCGTTGGGGATGTCTTCCTGAACTCGGCTGACTCAGAGGGGACATTGTCCTTCCGGTCGATATCTTCAACATCACCGCTCATTTTGGCTCTTTTTGCCTCTTCTGGTTTGGGACCTTCTCCGCCATCTTGATGGGTATCACTAGCACTTGCCGTTTTGTGGGTAAGTGCTCATCTTGGGCACTGGTCGTTCTGGGAGTTGGAGGTGGGGATGTCTTCCTGAACTCGGCTGACTCAGAGGGGACATTGTTCTGCTGGTCGATATCTTCATTTCTGAATCTTGTGGCTGAAAAAAAAAACCAGAAGAACATTTTGTTCTAATGTTTATTTGGATTTAATATGACAGAGAGGAAGAGAGAGAGAGAGAGAGAGAGAGAGAGAGAGAGAGAGAGAGAGGTGAGAGTGTGTGTGTGTGTGTGTGTGTGTGTGTGTGTGAGAGGTGAGGGAGGAGAGAGGTGAGAGAGAGAGAGAGAAGAGAGAAAGAGAGAGAGAGAGAGATTCACTATAATTTGCCAATAGATGGTTTCAGAGTTAGATGGACAAGTTGATATGGTCATCATCTTTGTTATCTGTCTTTAACATCATTACATGAAATTAAAAATCCAGCAGGAATATCGATGTAACACTTCTTGTTTTACACAAAGCAAAGGTTTAGATTAATATCAAACCGCGTTCCAATATTGTGTGTGTGTGTGTGTGTGTGTGTGTGCGTGCGTGCGTGGTGGTGGTGCGTGCGTGGTGTGTGTGTGTGTGTGTGTGTGTGTGTGTGTGGTTTGTGTTTATTTACCCATGAAAGCAAGTTTACATACATTTTGCTGTGTTAACTATTTCCTTGCCGTGGATTCTTTAATGTGGCGAAAGTATTTCTGCTTACAGGACCATAGTTTATTTTGTACGATAGAATCATTTTAGTACTTTGCACATGAAACGATAGTTTATCATTTTATACGATAGGCTAATGCCTGTAGTTGGACTTAAGACCATAGTTTACCATTTTGAACAGTACATAATTAATATCTGTGCTTGGAAACACTTCTTCGTGCTTTGTTAAGGTCACAACACAAACCAAATGTTTGCAGTTACCCTGAACGATTTCTGTGACATCTGGTGGGCTGTGTGTTTGTGAACTTTAACGTGTGTTCTTAAGTCGCTATTGCTGCTGGCCTCCAACACTAGTGGAAGTTCATGCCACCTGATTTACATTTCTGACTTATGGTTCAACTTTTCAGTTTTGTTGTTGTTCTTGGCTGTCCCCATTTCCTGCGAACATTAATGGCCACAAAATTTATGACATTTTTTCTTTTACAACGTTCTGTTGATGTCGGTGAGGATAATAATCATGATATCATAGAGTTCCATTCTGGATTGAGATGGAATTGTGCTCAATTCTTCGCTTCATAATATACCGAGGGGTTGACCAGGCCTGAATGATACGCACACCTACGGTGTTGGTCAAGACATTTAAACAACACCGTCAGTGACGCATCTGTTAAGTCGATGAGATTTTCGTTCGTTCTTTGATTTAACGTCTGTTCACTATGAGTGATATTAGACGGGGGGGGAAAAAAATGGAGGATGGGAGATGGGCGTAGTTGGGTTGGGGGCAGAGGGAAAACAGAGTATGAGACATGAGTAAGCGGGTAAATATAAAAATGGAACAAGATTTTAACATTAACAATTATCATTAACAATGCGAAGGGAAAATGTAACGCTAAAGTACAAACTTCATAAACTTAAAGCAATACATTAACAGGACTGTGAACCAATGATTCTGAAATTTTAACTGACAAAGATTGATCTGAAGTTACTTCTTTAAAATGAGTTTCAGAATAGTTTTCTTGTGTAAACATTTTTGGTAAAAAAGAACGTAGCTTTTTGCAGTAAAATAAACAGTGAACCAGTGTGAATTGTTCTCCGCAAATACACTTGATATTTTTACAGTATTTTGTTTTCAACGCGTTTAGCTGAATACGAAAATGAACAGCAACAATCGATCTCGAATGATATATGGAAGAATACTGCAATTTTTTACATACATTTTGAAAAGAATGTTTTATCATTTGTTGTGTCACAAATTTCGATATAATTTAGTCGATGAGACTCGACTGTGTAGTGCCAGTTTTTCCAATGAGTCTGTAGCACGTTCAGCTCCGTGTAGGAGTCAGCTGGAGCTGTAAAATAGCACAATGATTTGGACAGGACTGACGGGATTGGAACCCACAACGTTCAGCCGATAGTATGTTGTGCTAGCCACTGCACCACGGTGACTGATCAACACTGACCTTTGACCTTGAAAATTGTTCAATAATGATTTTTCTCAAGCATGAACATAATGACTGATTACGAATTGTTGACATGTTTTGGTGTTCAGTATTATTTTTAGGTCATTTTCAATGCAAACATGTGATGTGATGATATAGCAGTCTCTTATAAAGATACTCATCTACGTCATTTGAACAAACAGTATGAGCATAACTATGTAATTCTAATCACAGTCAGCCAATGTCACTTCGACAAAGAATGATTATGTTCAGTTTTTATTCGTATAAATACTTGTCTATATGTGACTGGTTCTTGCGAACGGGGTCACAAGTCGCAACGTGTGAACTGAGATACGGGCCTGAAAAGGTGGTGAGGGTCGATCTGGGTGATTTGAGATTTTTGTTCCTACACATTGTCTGACCATTAATCTATCAATTATGGCAAAGATTAAAGTGAAATTTGGGCTGAAAGAGTGTTAAAATAACATTTTAAAGTGATAACCCATCGAGAATGTGCAGATTTTTTCCGTGAAAATGCATGTGTTTGAGCTTCAATTTAGGCCATGAAACCGTACAGGGCCTCAGCATATCGCATACCGTTGGAATCAGCTCGCGAAATAGCTAGTATGTAGTGCAGAACCACTTTATCTATCACTTCACTAAGTTTGATGAAGATAGAATACTGGTTGCTAAGGAAAAAGCAGAGAATTTTGTTGTCCTTCTTTAACTCTGCTTTTCTCAAAATGGCCGTCCCATCACCCACTCCCTTTAAATTACTGTAACTCGCTCAATTTTCCAGTTAGACAGTTGAATTATACATCATTGGAAATAGCATTTTTTCTGCTTTCCGGTGATATAAATATCTCTATACCCCCCAAAATTAAGTTGTGACCCCATTCGTGAGAACAGGTCACATATTGTAAGCTTCAGGTAGAAAACCTTTCTGTGAGTGAATAACTCAGTGTAAATAATATCCCCACATTCTGGAAAATATGTGCTAGAATTTCCTCTTTTCTATCACACTCTGTTTCTGCCATGCTTCCTAGATTTCTGTCATCTCTTCCTATCACTTTCTGCTTTGTTGGTCCATTCAACTATACAATTTTACATGCTTTCTGTTAGGACTAAAAACTGGACACATGTATTAACCGTATTTGTGCAGAAGCAATTTGTGATAATTCAGGCCATATACATTAGCGTCCTTAGTTATGTCTACGTTTGTATTCAGGTTATTTTTAGCATCTTTGGCGATACAATGGGCGGTCAACGTCCGGGGCATATCCTTTGATTACGTGCACGAATGCATTGATATGTGTGCTTTATTTTGTTTGTATACGCATACGCACGTGCACATACACACACTACACTATATGTGTATATACACACAAACACGCATGCATCCATGCATGCTTGTGCACACGCACGCGCACACACACACACGCGCACACACACATACACGAACACACACACGCACGCGTGCACACACTCACACACACACACGTACACGCACACAAACACACACACACATACACGCACACTCACACACACACACACATACACGCACACAAACACACACACACATACACGCACACAAACACACACACACATACACGCACACAAACACACATACACGCACACAAACACACACACACACACACACATACACGCACACAAACACACACACACACACACACACACACACACACACACACACACACACATACACATTGACACTTACTTCTTTCGTGGGGGAATCTTTTGACACAGAAAGACGTGTAGAACCATCTCCAGAGTCCTCACTGGCACTCATGATGAAGTTTTAACACGACAGGGTAATACTAAAAAGGCCTCTGACGACACTGTCCCCTTGTCTTGACAAGCACGACACAACACACAAAAAGGGAAGACTGGAGAAGACGGGACAAGCAAGTCAAGTTGTCATTTTGTCGGGACTATTTTTGTTGGCTTCATGAATTGAAATTCATTCGAACGGAAAAGGGAAAAAGCATGTGAAAAACGGACTGTATTTGATATGCTGCAAGTC
>JAPXFY010000031.1:19110808-19170808 GCA_030674185.1 Monoplex corrugatus | reverse complement strand
ATCATGATGATGACGTTGGGGATGATCATCATGATGATGACGATGGGGATGATCATCATGATGCTGTGGAATTCTCTCTATGATTCAAAATGATAGGGCTGTGCTCTACTCTTACTATCATAATATATTCTGGGATCAAGCAGGCGCGAGAGATACAGATACCTGTCATGCTGGTCAGGACGTTTTGAGCAACACCTACATTGGTGCATTTGTGAAGTGGATGAGACTAAACTGTGTGGTTCCAGCTTTTCTAACGAGCCCATAGCACACAGAAGTGTGGGTAGGAGCCACCAGTTCGGGCTGTAAACCAGTGTATGTATCACGTAAGGTCCATATTAACATGGTCTGGTATTTGTCTCAATGAGGTTATACTCACAAACAATTAGAGTAACGTTTAGATGCTTTTGACCTATTTAACTTAGATTTGGGTTTTACCCTTTGCTGAAAAAAACTCTTTTCTTTCAAATGTGAGAACTACAATGGTAAAACATGCAACAATGGGTCAATATACAATGCATGTTATATCATGGGTGTTATATCGTAGGTGAGTACATTAACCTTAGAAGACTGCAAACGTGATTTTTTTAAACGTATTTACATGGAAATACAGACGGTTTTCGTCATAGCATACAGACAATCTTCTGTATATCTTAATGTGTCGCTTTTTTACACTGGACACACAGAGGCCCCTTTCCTTTCTACACTGAGATCTTTTCACTGTAACAGCAATCAAACGACTAACACAGTCCTAAACTTCTACCAGGACGTTTTCATTATAACAGCAATCAAACGACTAACACAGTCCTAAACTTCCGCCAGGACATTTTGATTATAACAGCAATTGAGAGACAGTAACACACAGTTCTGAACGTCTTCACCTTACATGACGAGCAAGCACTCAACATGGTCATGCTTTATACAAAATTGTTGAACATCTATTAGTATTGAGTATGGGAACCGTTTTTCCTCAAACTTTTAAGATTTCGTTTTCAGACAGAAGCAAGATTTTGTATTT
The DNA here is from genome assembly GCA_030674185.1 of Monoplex corrugatus. NCBI lineage: Eukaryota > Metazoa > Mollusca > Gastropoda > Littorinimorpha > Ranellidae > Monoplex > Monoplex corrugatus. The sequence goes on along the minus strand of JAPXFY010000031.1, from coordinate 19,169,793 downwards.
TGCATGAAAGCTGAAAATCTTTCAAGAGCATGCGTACGTTTTTGATAGCTTTGGCTATTTCTGTATGACTCAGATTTCAAGTGATATGTTAATGTTATCAGGAACCTAATTGCTTAAAAATCAACGAAATCAGGTGATTTCTAGAATAAATGTGGCTGAACTAAATTTGACACAGATTTAAGTGACACGCTTACCATAGGAATTAACCGATGAAAAACAAAACTTATTGAAATTTCTCTCTTTTAGTGCTAAGTGTTGCACAAAATTCGAGAAAAGATCGTAAAAGCATTAACATTTCTGAGGGCTGGTGTCTCACAAAACTTGTTCAAAGAGCGTAGAGATACTAGTATCATTATTCAGGGTTAGTGTTGTACACAATGTGAAGAAAAAATGTAAAGAATGATCATAATTCAGAGTTAGTGATAGACAAAACCCCAACAACTGTTAAAAGATAGTAAAAAGAACAGTATGTTTCTGGTTATTGCTGCACTAAACTTGTTCAGAGAGTATAAAGAGGGAAATTAATGATATTCTTGGGCGTCATGGATATTAGTTCATTTAGTTTTTACACAAGACTGACAATACACATACATTTCAGAAATTTTTAGCAATGAAATAGGGACAAAAGTAGACATTAAGAGAGAAAGAAAAAAATACAAAATGAAGAGATACGTAGCAGTCACATTTTGAAAAGAAGCAAACATAGACACAAACAAAATCCTTTAAAGAGCTAAAAAAAATGATAAACAAAATAGATAAATGAATAAATGAGTTATTGACAGGCAGTTACAAAGAGTAGGAGAAGAAGGCATGGCGAGGGATAGTAATAGATGTTGTGGCATGACTACAATGCAGCTGGCTGCTAAACTGACTTATCACGTGTTGTTTCTCCTTTCTTGTCAGAGTTGTGCGGAAGGTAACTTTGCCATGGCAGAGTTACTGGTCCTGAAAGGAGCTGACGTCAACACGAGAGACGATGATTGGTGGACACCGCTGCATGTAGCCTGTTACCAAGACAACGCCGATATTGTGCAACTTTTACTGACGGTCAGTTTGCAGTGTTTTTGTTCCAATCTGTAATGTTTTTGTGATGGTGCTGCTGCGTCTGTTGTTGTTGTTGTTGTTGTGTTGTGGTTAGTCTTTTTCTTCTTCTCTCTTCGTCTTTTCAACGTTTCTTTCTCTCTTCTTCTTTCTACTACTACTGCTACTACTACTACTACTACAACTAGTACTAATACTAACACTAATTGCTGCTGCTGCTGCTATACTACTACTACTACTACATTGTACTATTACTACGACCACCACCATATAATATCATTAATTTCACTCTTTATACTCTCCGAACAAGTTTAGTGCAGCACTAACCAGAAAACATTCTGTTCTTTATATTGACTTTTAACAGTTGTTGTGGTTTTGTCTATCACTAATAACTTCTACCACAACTACTGCTACTATTACTACTACTTCTGCTGCTGTCTACTACTACTACTACGTAGTACTACTACTACTACTGCTGCTGCTGCGCGCTAGTGCTGCTGTTTCTGCTTCCTCGTCTTAATCGTGTTCTTTTCGTTTAAGCGTGTTGTTAGCTAAGTTGGTTAGAAAGCCCAAGTTGATAACACGGGAGTCAGGGACTTGATCGTCAAACAGACCACAGCCTTTTGTTTTACACGGCTGCTAGCTCTTTCGATAGAAATAGTGTTACTGTTGGTGTTGGTGTTGCTGCTGCTGCTTGTTTTTCTATTGTTGTTGTTGTTCTTGTTGTTTCTTCTTGTTGTGTTTTCTTCTTCTTGTTGTTTACTCGTTGTTGTTTGTTTTTCTTGTTGTTGTTCTGCTGCTGTTTTTCTTGTTGTTTTTCTGTTCTTGTTTTTTTTTTTATTTCTTGTTGTTGTCGTTTTCTTGTTGTTGTTGTTTTCTTGTTGTTCTTCTTGTTTTTGTTGTTTTTCTTGTTGTTGCTGTTGTGGTTTTTGTTGTTGTTTTCTTGTTGTTGTGTTGTTATTGTTGTAATCTTCTTGTTTTGTTGTTGTTGTTTTCTTCTTGTTGTTCTTCTTTTTCTTGTTCATGCTGTTGTACGTTGTTCAGACCTTTGCGTCCGTTGCTTTCAAAAGCTGAAAAAATGAATAAAGAACGCACAATGAAAACAATACAGTCACAAATACAACCCCAGTCTTCTCTTCGTCTCCTGTCTCTGTCTGTGTTGTCTGTCTGTCTCTCTCTCTCTCTGTCTGTGTCTTTGTCTATGTCTGTCTGTCTCTCTATGTTTTTTTTCTCTCTCTCTCTCTCTTTGTGTCTTTGTCTATGTCTATGTCTGTCTGTCTCTATGTTCTCTCTCTCTTCTCTCTCTCTCTCTGTTCTCTCTCTCTGTTCTCTCTGTCTCTGTCTCTCCTCTGTTGTCTCTCTCTCTCTTTTTCTCTGTCTCTCTCTGTCTCCTGTCTCTGTCTCTGTCTCTGTCTCTGTCTCTCTCTCTCTCTCTCTGTTGTCTCCCCCTCCCTATTTCAGTCTCTTTCTCACACATATATTCACTAGTGCGCGCACACATGCACAAACTCGCCATGTAGCCAGATTCAGTCTTCCGTTTGTTTACAGGCAGTGTATGAACATTTGTCAAGTTTTGAACCCGGAAAATTTTGGAGACACTGTCCTTTATTTTACGCGAACATTCTTGTTTGACTCTGAAAGTTATCCCCCAATATATTCGTTTCTTAGCAAGTGTGTTTTTGGATACATCGCAACATTTCAAAGGGAAAAGCACGTGCGTGTGCATACACACATACTTACGAAGACAGACATTGTTCAAAATAGATGGCTACACATACTTACAATTATACATACATAAACCCACAACACACATAAAAGTACGAGACAAAATCACACCGAATCACATTATCACATGACCAAGGAATAACTATAAGTTTGATGTGGGAATAGAGTAGTGGGGAATAATCTGGTCAATGCAACCACCACAATAACATAGTTCAATCTCAAAGAAAACAAAATCCAAGACAAGTGTGATTGCCCGCGTTCAAACAAACAGGAACAGAAGAAACACGAAAATATCAGAACACGTATTTAATACAACCAGACAAGACAGGTGCAAATTTTCGGCTAACTGGCCTTTGTCAAGCGTAAATGTAAGATGACAAATGAACAAACACCAAATACAGAAATCAGAAGAAAAAGACTGAAATAATTGGCAGTTATAAAACTGAACATCTTCACTGAAATGTCTTTACCGACAATCTGCTTTGTTTGAAGTCGTCGTGTGTTTTGACATTGATTTTGACACCAGATGTGTCTGTTGTGCGTTTTGAGCTTAGATAGCGCTTGAAGGAAGCTGTTGTTAATAGACCTGTGTTAAGTTTACACTGGAAAATGTACATTTTTTGCTTTCACACAATATGTAATCAGGTACTATTTACTATCACACTACCTTTTGTAAACATTGTGAATATTTTCATTTCTCTGACTCCAAAACTGTTCCTATGGTTACAGAACGGAGCAGACGTGAGCCTGATGGATGTAGACGGTAACTTCGCCATTGACCACGCTCCCCAACACACTGACACATGGGACACCATCATCAGCTTCATGGAACACAAAGGTCACTGCACTACGTGGCCTAGCCCACCATTTCCCCTCAACCATATCACTGCCTTTTATCATAGAATTCGGGGTTTGTCAGATAGGCATTATTTTCCCCACGCTATGCAGGCGGTTTGTTGCTGCACACTTGCCATGGCTTATGTCATGATCGTTTTGGATCTTAACCATCACATGGCATCTGTGACGTCAGTGTATATTGAATTAGTTCTGAGCGCCAAGACGCCATCTTGAGAAACTGAAACTGAAACTGCAGCAAACTACCAGTCGCCGTGGTGTTGTGGTTAGCGTAACGGACTACCAACCGGAAGGTTGTCAGTTCGAATCCCCATCAGTCCCTTCAAAAATCATTGTGGGATTTTTCGGCTCTAACCGGCTCCTGCCCAGAGTTGGGCGTGCTATGGGCTCATTGGGAAGACTGGGACCACACAGTCGAGTCTCATCCACTTCACAGATGCGTCGTTGAGGGTTTTGCTCAAATCTTCTGACCAGCACCGCAGGTGTCTGTATGTCTCGGGCCTGGTTGACGCCAGGATACATCATGATAGTAAGCGTAGAGTACATCCCTGTCACGCAGTCTCAGTCCTGGATGGAACTCCATAGCATCATCATTATCATCCTCATCGACATCATCATCATCATCCCTCGATTGTAAAAACCGTGCCAGCTTGTCTGGCCATTAAGGTGGCGTAGAAAATGGGTGGGTATACATACTGGGTTGTTCATGTTTCCATAAACCACCAAACGCTGACATGACTAAGGACTTTTATCGGGCAAATCAGATGTTGTGCGAGTATACACTGGGAGGTTTAGACACTGGCAGGACAGACAGTGGAAAGGGACTTTTCACTGGTTAAGAGAAGATGGAGCGACACCAGCAGAAAGGCCAAAGTAAGATGTGCACATCTGTTGAGCTCGAGAGAGACCTTTACCTCCAGGCTTGAGATGGTCAGCATGGAGATGGCCAGTGGAGATGGCCAGGAGATGGCAGCTTGGATGCCAGCTTGGAGATGCCAGGCTTGTGATGGCAGGCTTGTGATGGCAGGCTGGTGATGGCCAGCTTGGAGATGGCCAGGCTTGTGATGGCAGTTGTGATGGCCAGTTGGAGATGGCTAGGCTGATGGCGGCTTGTGATGCCAGCTGGTGATGGCCAGGCTTGGAGATGGCCAGGCTTGGTGATGGCAGGCTTGAGATGGCCAGGCTGTGATGGCAGCTGGTGATGGCCAGGCTGGTGAGCCAGCTTGGAGATGGCCAGAGATGCAGGCTTGGTGATGGCCAGGCTGGAGATGCAGCTTGGTGATGCCGTGTGGGCCAGGCTTGGAGATGGCCAGGCTTGGTGATGCAGCTTGGAGATGCCAGCTTGGATGGCAGCTGGATGGCAGAGATGGCCAGGCTTGGTGATGGCCAGGCTTGGTGATGGCCAGCTTGGTGAGGCCAGGCTGGTGATGGCAGTTTGGATGGCAGGCTTGAATGGCCAGTGTGATGGCCAGTGTGATGGCCAGGCTTGGTGATGCCAGCTTGAGATGCCAGGCTTGGTGATGGCCAGGCTTGGAGATGGCCAGGCTTGGTGATGGCAGCTGAGATGGCCGGCTGGTGATGGCCAGGTGGATGGCCAGGCTTGGTGATGGCCAGGCTTGGTGATGGCCAGGCTTTTGGGAACACCGTTCTGAGAAAATAGAAACAAACCACATGATCGATCAGTCAGTCAATAATTGTACTATTGATTGATTGATATGGGGCTGTTAACCACGTGAGTGGCTGGTCTGTCGGCTGACAGACTGACATTAAAATAATCGCATAATTGAACGGTCGATCAATTGATCAACTGGTTGATTTATTGATTGACTGATATGGGCATGTTGATCACAGGAATGGCATGTTAATCAAAGGAATGGCGTGTTAATCACAGAAATGGCATGTTGATCACAGGAATGGCATGTTAATCACAGAAATGGCATGTTGATCACAGAAATGGCATGTTGATCACAGAAATGGCATGTTGATCAAAGAAATGGTATGTTAATCACAGGAATGGCATGTTAATCACAGGAATGGCATGTAAGTCGATTGATGAACCCTTTGACTCTCACACCCTATCCACCAACAGCAAGAACATAACCCTTTGACTCCAACACCCTATCCACCAACAGCAAGAACATAACCCTTTGACTCCCTCAACCTTTCCTGGAATCTGGTGGAAAAGGTGAACGAGACAAAGGGTTAAGTTTCTGTTTTGCTAGCATGGGTAACTATGCAGGATGCTGGTGGACAGGGTGCCGGAGTCAAAGGGTTAATGGACTGATTGATTCATTCGTGAATTGGTCAGTCGATTGACTGATCGATCAATTCATGAATTCATTGATATTTCACTTCTAGGAGCTTTGAAAGAAACAAACAAAAGTATAGCGTTAGATTAGCAAACTTGGAAAATTGGTCATTTTTGATTTTTCATTCCTGCACAGAGCTATCAGAAGTCAGACTGAAGAAAATGCGTCTGGAAAGGTGTCATCAAATGGAAGAAGACGTCAGAGTCATGATCAGGACGTCACAAGACGTCAACAGTGTCATCAGTGACGATGGCGTCACCTTGGTATGTTTACGTCATCAGTATATACAGATATATATATATATTATATATATATATATATATATATATATATATATATCGACAAAATTGTATTCATAAGTATTTAAATGTATGTATAATTTCAGTGTTTTTCGGTCCATAATATAAAAACATTATGTGGGCTATTTTGTCCATTAAAAACTTTCCCTTGGTTTTATTTTCGTTAACTTCAAGATTCCAACGGGCACAGTAATCATGTAGAGTAGAGATTTTTGAAAGCTCTCTTATAATCTGACAATCATCAGCACTAAGCTCAATACCTATGGTCCACGAGCCTTCTCTGTTTCTGGTCCACTCTCCTGGAACAAACTTCCTCTCTCAGTCCGTCAGCAACCTACTTTTGCCTCCTTCAAGTCCGCTCTCAAAACTCACCTTTTCTCCTCTGCATAAAATCCTAACCTCACTCAACCCCCCCTGCAGCCGTCTCCGCTCGGAGGGGAATCACTTTGTTTTAATATATAATTGTATATGATGTGCTCTCTGTGGTTTTCCATTGGTTTTATTCTTGCTTTTATTGCTTTTATTCTTTTCTCCCCATTTGTGGCCATGCATGTGTGTGTGTGTGTGTGTGTGTGTGTGTGTGTGTGTGTGTGTGTGTGTATGTGTTGTGTGTGTGTGTGTGTGTGTGTGTGTGTGTGTGTGCGCGTGCGTGCGTGTGTGCGTGTGCGTCTTTTCGGCGCTTGGATTTGATTTTGTCGAGATTTGCGCTATGTAAATATTGTAATTATTATGTATGCATGTGCGTACGCATGTATGTATGTATGTATGTATACGCTTAGATTTATGTATGTATGTATGTATGCATGTATACGCTCAGCTTAGATTTATGTATGTAAGTATGTAGGCATGTATGTATGCATGTATACGCTCATATGTATGTAGGTATGTATGCATGTATACGCTCAGCGCTTAGATTTGATTTTATCAAGATTTTGCGCTATATAAATAAAATATATTATTATTATTATTATTATAATGCAATAATGATAACTGGGTGTGATGAACCAAATTTACATTATAATCACCAGAGTCAGTATTACATGGTTAAATGATTGTCAGACAAATATCACTCAAAGTCATTTCAATACAGCGAAAATAGAACAGTGGACAGTCCTTCGCCTTTGGCAAGGTCGTTTTCTGTTCTTCTCCAGCATTCTGGGCCATACAGTAGGGTGTACAGGACACAGCGCTGGTGTAGCCGCATCTTGATGCTGATGTTGTACGGGGATGTCTCACATGTAGTTTATCATTTTGAAGGCCTATATGGCTTTGCTGAAACAGCACTTACTGTGGTTGTCTGCTCTTTCCTCAAGTTTGACTGTGTTGTCTGAGTAGGTGAGCACTTCGGCTGTGGGAAGATCTGTTCCACTGACTTGGGTTGGTGAGAGGTTTACAATGTGTGTCATCAGCTCCGGGTTATTGTTTTGTTTAGTTTTGTTTTGTTTTTTCTCCGATCGTTTTGAGACAGGATGTTGTTGTTTTTTTCTGCGTCGTGTCCCTGATGAGTGTGGACACGCTTATTGCAGAATGTACTTTATCGGTATGTCTTGACCATCTTTTTATATTGATACTAACATCCACAACTTTTCATCTACCAACAGCTACATATGGCAGCAGCCAACGGCTACATGAAATGTGGAAAGTTGTTGTTAAAACATCAAGCTGACGTCAACTGTGTGACGTTATCATCAGGATGGACACCGTTACACTGTGCTGCCAAATTTGGCCAGGTGAGTGCACTCCCTTGGTCCTAAGTACAGATTACTCTGAGGCTTTTCTGATGAGAACTAAAAAAAAACATATATACATAACACATTTGTACAGGCCACCATTACTTAACGGTACGATTACGCTGGTAAAATTGTGTCCACAGTGACTCTAAAGAAGCTTTGAGAACGGCGCTAAACAACAACGTTCAATAAAAAAAAATTTTTTTTAAAATTATCATAACAATAATAGCACTAACTATAATTTCAATAACAGATTATCATCATCATCATCATTTTTTTCTCACTATTATTTCAACACTGTCCCTGATATCGTACTATTATCTTTGCGATCGGAGCAAAAATAACGGTGATAATGATGATGATGCTTCAGGCCAAAATGGTGGAACTGTTGATCAAATTTGGAGCCGATGTTAGCGCCACTGACAAGGGAGGTAACCGCGCCATTGATCTAGCGGCAGGGGAGGAAATCCAGAAACTGATTCTTGACGCCAGGGCTGCTGCTCGAAAGTCGGCGTTACTTGCGGAGGGTAAAGATGAATCGACAGTTGGAACTGATGATGAAGATGATATACCCACGACAAAGATTGTGTGAGTATATTATAAACAATCCCACCTTCTTTCTTGTTTTCTTTTTTCTTTCTTTCATTCCCTTCTTGTTTATTGTTTTCCTGTATTAGTCTTTCGTATTCTCCTTTTTTCTTCTTTATTCTTCCTCTGTCCATGGATTCAGAAACAGCATTCAAGAAGATGACAAGCATTCTTACCAACAAATGCCTATCAATTAACATCAGAAAGAGAGTCCTTGAATGTTATATAGAACCAATACTGTTGTACGGATGCGAGGCGTGGACAGTCAGCAAGCAAAGCCAGAGCAGGATTGAGGCAGCCGAGATGTGGTTTCTCAGAAGAATGTTGAGAGTACCATGGACAGCAAAGAAAACAAACGAGACAGTCTTGATGGAGGCAGACACAAGTCGATCACTGATAAGGAAGATTAGGAAAAGACAAGCAACATTTATAGGCCATTATATGAGGAAGGGGGATTTGGAGCACCTGGTCACAACGGGAAAGCTGGAGGGAAAGAGAGCACCGGGTAGACCCAGGGAGAGAATGCTGGACGGACTTGCAAGGTGGCTGAGGATGAAGAGGGTGGGGGAGATGCTGGGGGCAACGAGAGATAGAGATGGTTGGAAGTCCATGGTCGCCAACGCCATGCGGCAGGGCACCTGATGATGATGATGATGATGATTCTCCTTTGTCTTCTTGCGTTTGCCGCCTACATGGTGATGACTGTGACTACATTCCAGTTTCCGCAGGCTGTCATGGAGCGTGGTGTTCAGAGAAACTGTGTAGTTGGCCATGTCTTCTGTTGTTCCACTTGGTACAGTGACATCTCTGCAATGTGTGTTCAGCTTTCTGGTCCTTTTTGATTATAAGGGCAGATTATTGATAACATCACTCTGAACTCGTAGTTCATAAGGACGTTAAGCCAGCTGTGGCTGGTGCGGAACCCCCTGACCACTTCCTGTTCTGTGGACAGAAGGTGGTTGTCGTTCCTTTCTGTCTGTGGCAACAGGAGTTGTGTGATGATGCTCCTTCTCTCGCTGTAGTTGATACATGGTCAGTAACAGTACATGGTCAGTAACAGCACATGGTCAGTAACAATATATGGTCACTAACAAGACATGGTCACTAACAAGACATGGTCACTAACAATATATAGTCAGTAACAAGACATGGTCAGTAACAAGACATGGTCAGTAACAAAACATGGTCACTAACAAGACATGGTCACTAACAAGACATGGTCACTAACAAGACATGGTCAGTAACAAGACATGGTCAGTAACAAGACATGGTCAGTAAAATACATGGTCACTAACAAGACATGGTCACTAACAATATATAGTCAGTAACAAGACATGATCAGTAACAAGACATGGTCAGTAACAAGACATGGTCACTAACAATATATAGTCAGTAACAAGACATGGTCAGTAACAAGACATGGTCAGTAACAAGACATGGTCAGTAACAAGACATGGTCACTAACAATATATGGTCAGTAACAAGACATGGTCAGTAACAAGACATGGTCACTAACAATATATGGTCAGTAACAAGACATGGTCAGTAACAAGACATAGTCAGTAACAAGACATGGTCAGTAACAAAACATGGTCAGTAACAAGACATGGTCAGTAACAAGACATGGTCAGTAACAAGACATGGTCAGTAACAAGACATGGTCACTAACAAGACATGGTCACTAACAATATATAGTCAGTAACAAGACATGGTCAGTAACAAGACATGGTCAGTAACAAGACATGGTTAATAACAATATATGGTCAGTAACAGCACATGGTCAGTAACAATATATGGTCACTAACAAGACATGGTCACTAACAAGACATGGTCACTAACAATATATAGTCAGTAACAAGACATGGTCAGTAACAAGACATGGTCAGTAACAAGACATGGTTAATAACAATATATGGTCAGTAACAGCACATGGTCAGTAACAATATATGGTCAGTAACAAGACATGGTCACTAACAAGACATGGTCACTAACAATATATAGTCAGTAACAAGACATGGTCAGTAACAAGACATGGTTACTAACAAGACATGGTCAGTAACAAGACATGGTCAGTAACAAAACATGGTCACTAACAATATATGGTCAGTAACAAGACAGGGTCACTAACAAGACATGGTCACTAACAATATATGGTCAGTAACAAGACAGGGTCAGTAACAAGACAGGGTCAGTAACAAGACATGGTCAGTAACAAAACATGGTCAGTAACAAGACATGGTCACTAACAAGACATGGTCAGTAACAAGACATGGTCAGTAACAAGACATGGTCAGTAACAATACATGGTCACTAACAAGACATGGTCACTAACAATATATAGTCAGTAACAAGACATGATCAGTAACAAGACATGGTCAGTAACAAGACATGGTCACTAACAATATATAGTCAGTAACAAGACATGGTCAGTAACAAGACATGGTCAGTAACAAGACATGGTCAGTAACAAGACATGGTCACTAACAATATATGGTCAGTAACAAGACATGGTCAGTAACAAGACATGGTCACTAACAATATATGGTCAGTAACAAGACATGGTCAGTAACAAGACATAGTCAGTAACAAGACATGGTCAGTAACAAAACATGGTCAGTAACAAGACATGGTCAGTAACAAGACATGGTCAGTAACAAGACATGGTCAGTAACAAGACATGGTCACTAACAAGACATGGTCACTAACAATATATAGTCAGTAACAAGACATGGTCAGTAACAAGACATGGTCAGTAACAAGACATGGTTAATAACAATATATGGTCAGTAACAGCACATGGTCAGTAACAATATATGGTCACTAACAAGACATGGTCACTAACAAGACATGGTCACTAACAATATATAGTCAGTAACAAGACATGGTCAGTAACAAGACATGGTCAGTAACAAGACATGGTTAATAACAATATATGGTCAGTAACAGCACATGGTCAGTAACAATATATGGTCAGTAACAAGACATGGTCACTAACAAGACATGGTCACTAACAATATATAGTCAGTAACAAGACATGGTCAGTAACAAGACATGGTTACTAACAAGACATGGTCAGTAACAAGACATGGTCAGTAACAAAACATGGTCACTAACAATATATGGTCAGTAACAAGACAGGGTCACTAACAAGACATGGTCACTAACAATATATGGTCAGTAACAAGACAGGGTCAGTAACAAGACAGGGTCAGTAACAAGACATGGTCAGTAACAAAACATGGTCAGTAACAAGACATGGTCACTAACAAGACATGGTCAGTAACGAGACATGGTCAGTAACAAGACATTGTCAGTAACAAGACATGGTCACCAACAAGACATGGTCAGTAGCAAGACATGGTCACTAACAAGACATGGTCACTAACAAGACATGGTCACTAACAAGACATGGTCACTAACAAGACATGGTCACTAACAAGACATGGTCAGTAACAAGACATAGTCACTAACAAGACATAGTCAGTAACAATATATGGTTACTAACAAGACATGGTCAGTAACAAGACATGGTCAGTAACAATATATGGTTACTAACAAGACATGGTCAGTAACAAGACATGGTCACTAACAAGACATGGTCAGTAACAATATATGGTTACTAACAAGACATAGTCACTAACAAGACATGGTCAGTAACAAGACATGGTCAGTAACAATATATGGTTACTAACAAGACATGGTCACTAACAAGACATGGTCAGTAACAAGACATGGTCACTAACAAGACATGGTCAGTAACAATATATGGTTACTAACAAGATATGGTCAGTAACAAGATATGGTCAGTAACAAGACATGGTCAGTAACAATACATGGTCAGTAACAAGACATGGTCAGTAACAATATATGGTCAGTAACAAGACATGGTCACTAACAAGACATGGTCACTAACAAGACATGGTCACTAACAAGACATGGTCAGTAACAATACATGATCAGTAACAATATATGGTCAGTAACAAGACAGGTTCAGTAACAAGACATGGTCAGTAACAAGACATGGTCAGTAACAATATATGGTCAGTAACAAGACATGGTCAGTAACAATATATGGTCAGTAACAAGACGTGGTCACTAACAAGACATGGTCAGTAACAAGACATGGTCAGTAACAAGACATGGTCAGTAACAAGACATGGTCAGTAACAAGACATGGTCAGTAACAAGACATGGTCAGTAACAAGATATGGTTACTAACAAGACATGGTCACTAACAAGACATGGTCACTAACAAGACATGGTCACTAACAAGACATGGTCAACAAGACATGGTCACTAACAAGACATGGTCAGTAACAAGACATGGTCACTAACAAGACATGGTCAGTAACAATATATGGTTACTAACAAGATATGGTCAGTAACAATACATGGTCACTAACAAGACATGGTCAGTAACAAGACATGGTCAGTAAATATACATGGTCAGTAACAATACGTGGTCAGTAAAATATGTACACACAGAGAACAGGAGTGGCGCCGTCTTATGGCGACGACGTTTCCCTGGACAGATCAACAGACATACACACACAGGCTGACGATGGTCGACATCAAACAACATCGCCCTGTTTTGATTAGAAGGGGAGATGACAAACGTGAACATGGCGGATGTGACGTGACGTGAACAGGTGTTGATACTACTGTTGTTTGTTCAGGAAGGATTCATCACAATCGGACAATTCCATATGCGCTCTACCTTAATCTGCCAGTAGTTAGCTGGCAGACCCATTGAACCTGCACAAAACCCTAAGCGCTGGCAACAGAGAGAAGGACAGACGGAGAAAGAGACAGAGAGACAGACAGACAGAGACAGAGAGAGAAATACAGTGGAGTGGGCTGGGATCTGGGATTAAACTCTAGACATTATATCCTGAGTCCACAGGTCTTATCAAAGGAGCCAGCTAGCCCACTGAAGCCCCGAACACACAGAGTCCTTATATGATGCAATGTACAGATGTATAGAGATACATTCTTTTATGAAATTATTAACAATGGCAACTTTAATGATCTACCAGTTTCGCACGTCTTTCGGATGAGATGATAATTTGAGGCCCCATGTGCGACACGCACTCAGCAATGTTGTAGACCCCACGGCAACATTGCTGTTGACACTGACAGATTTCTGTGTGAATTTCCGCTGTCATGAAATAAACATAAATACAAGCATACAGAAAAAGACAAACATGGATGGCACTTCACTTTGCGCGGCGACACTCGCTCCAAGGGAGAGCACCCTTTATTCCACACGGTGAATGTGAAAGAAAACGCAATACCCTCGAGATGACTTGTTTCAGTGGAGTTAGTACTACATATATTTCAATGTCCTCTTTAATAGCCTTCTTGTAGTGGACTTATTGAATACAGATGTTTCAGTGGAATTATTAGTGCACCTATTTCAATAAAAAAACACTTATTGTAATGGAATTATGAGATGTAACTATTTCAATGACCAAGAAATGGAATGCCCTTGTCGCCATGTTACTACTGCTCATGACGACATGGGCATTCCATTTCTTACCCACTGGACGAGGCGGCAGGGAAGTTTTTAGTCCCGTTTTTATTATCCATTGTTTGGTGTCTGTGATCTGTTTGTGACCGTGCGTTCCCGCTTGACAAAGGCTAGTTGGCCGAAAATTTGCGCTTTTTTTGTTTTGTTTTGTTTTGTTGGATACGCGCTTATATTGGTTTTGTTGTTCTTCTGGTTCCTGTTTGCTTGGGCGCGGGCAGTCACACTTGTTTTGGATATTTCAATGAAATTATGAGTATGCTTATTTCAATAGATATATTAATATGCTTATTTCAACGGAATTATCAATGTACATATTTGAATAGAATTATCAATATGCTGTTGTAATGGAATTATCAATATATTCATTTCAGTGGAGTTATTAAAATACTTTTCTTTCTTCTTCCACCGTCACACGTGGCTGTACCAACCTCACACCATATCTTCACCAAACACAGACGCCCCTCCCACCTGCCCCTGTCCAAAGCAGACCGTCTGATGGAGGGGCAGATGTTGCTCCAAGCCCGTGCCTTACCTCCACCTCCTGTACCCGCCTCCAAGCCCCCGCGAAGGGGTAAGATAAAGGAGACGCCCAGAGTAGTTGTGGAGCACGACGACGATGATGATGACGATGATCACAGCAACTATGAAGAGATCTTCGCCACCACTATCTACAACACTGCTGAGACTGAGGAGGTGTGTGTGTGTGTGTGTGTGTGTGTGTGTGTGTGTGTGTGTGTGTGTGTGTGTGTGTGTGTGTGTGTGTGTGTGTGTGTGTGCAAGTGTGTGTGTTAATGTGTGTGTGTGTGTGTGAGCGAGTGTGCGTGTATATGTGTGTGCGTGTGTTTCTCTGTATGTGTGTCTGCGAGTGTGTGTGAGTGTTTGTGTGTGTGTGTGTGTGTGTTTCTCTGTGTGTATGTCTGCGAATGTGTGTGTGTGTGTGTGTGTGTGTGTGTGTGTGTGTGTGTGTGTGTGCAAGTGTGTGTGTGTGTGTGTGTGTGTGTGTGTGTGTGTGTGTGTGCAAGTGTGTGTGTGTGAATGTGTGTGTGTATGTGTGTGTGTGTGAGCGAGTGTGCGTGTATATGTGTGTGCGTGTGTTTCTCTGTGTGTGGTCTGCGGGTGTGTGTGTGAGTGTTTGTGTGTGTGTGTGTGTGTGTGTGTGTGTGTGTTTCTGTGTGTATGTCTGCGAGTGTGTGTGTCTCTCTGTGTGGTGTGTGTGTGTGTGTGTGTGTGTGTGTGTGTGTGTGTGTGTGTGTGTGTGTGTGTGTGTGTGTGTGTGTGTGTGTGTGTGTGTGTGTGTGTGTGTGTGTGTGGGGATTCGCGCGCGCGTTGTGTTGTGAGGTGTTGTGATGTAGTGTATGTATGTGATTGTGTCGTTTGCAGTGAGCGCAGCTCTCTTTGCCTCTGATACTGACACAGTTTAATAAAAAACGACATTGATAAAAACCATCGCTTGTTCCGTTTATGAAACATTTCTGATGGTATATTTCTTTTAGCTGTATTTATTCATTTGTCAGGAGTTAAGGGCTGAAACGTTTGCTTGACGGGGGTTTTCCTCTGAGGATCTTCTGACATCCAGCTCTGCCCAGTTTCTTACTACTACTTGAGCTTTGTATTTATTCATTTGTTTATATTTCATTGTTGTCTTGGTTTCATTCAGTGTTGTCCTTTGTAGAGTGACATAAAATGTCCTTTTAATGTGCAAGCAGTATAAAACCTTATGCAGCTGTCTTCTTCTGATTGCTGTCTGTAGTTAACATGGGTTTACACAGATGCAAATGTAACTTGGGAGAAAAAAAATCTGTGTGTACGGCTTACAATTCCTCACACTGTGACTGGTTACATTTCCCGCCGCAGGGATGGGGAAGATAAAGCAGCAAAACAACTCTCATTGTGCTGTCCCATAATGAAGTCGGGTCTAAATTTTATGAGACAATCTTACTTTTTACCTGTTATCATCATCATCATCATCATCATCATCATCATCATCATCATCATCATTATCACTGTAGTGAACACGTTGCATTAAGTGCTATGCCAAAAACATATTTTCTCTGTTCAGGGGCAGTTACCAGCAAGAACCCATCTCGATGACCTGAGTAGTCTCCCTTCTCTGACAGAACGTGTCATCCTGGACATCGTGTTGCAGCGATACGCGGACAAAAGTATATATGTGAGTTGTCCTGCGTCTGTCTTAGTCTCATTCTTCTCTTCCAAATAAAAAGGATAAAATAGGGCCCAGCAATTCCATAAATCTACCGCCTTTTTATACCAGAATAATTACAGAACATTCCAATGTTGTAGCCTACTTCTCAAGGCCACTGTAACCTGAAGAAACTTCAACCATAACAAAACTTCATTTACGCAAGGAAAATGGTAGACTGTCAGAACAATGAAAACACATTTTATATATTGTCATGAGTTCCTGAGAAAGTGCGTTCGCACACTTTGCTGAAAAGAACGAAGCTAATTCACGACATTGTGTGTGTGTGTGTGTGTGTGTGTGTGTGTGTGTGTGTGTGTGTGTGTGTGTGTGTGTGTGTGTGTGAGGGGCGCGCGATCTGTACGACCTTGATCAAGACGCAATGACTCCAAACGTATGCTTTTGCAACTCCTGAACGGACTAAAGAGTTGACCCAAGTTTGGCACAGATCCAGCCAGAAACAGCTGAGAAAATCTTGCTAATACATTTTTGTCACACATACGTCAGCCATACCACTCACATCTCTCCAGTCAATATCAAACAGTCTCTCCTTTCCTTAACCCATTGACTCCCACACCCTGTCCACCAGCATCCTACATTGTCAACCATGCTAGGAAAGCAAACATTTAACCCCTTGATTCCCTCACCCTATCCACCAGCTTCCTGCAGGACACTGGTGAATAGGGTGAAGGGAGTCAAAGGGTTAATTTTTTGCAAGTGGTGGCGAGGGTGTGGGAATTTCAGGATTAAAATGTGCAGTATAGTTATTCTCTCGCGCCGGCAGATCTGGCACAAGAACACACGGCTGAATTTCACCGTTTTTGACAACACTGTGACTAGTCACTCAAACCATAACTCTAACCATGACCTTAACCTCATCCCTGACCCTAATCCTAGGGGACGGCATTTCACCCGGGAGATCAAACCACGGCCATTAGGGGTACGGAACTTGAGGCAAATATTGGACGAGGACAGACCTAACCTAGTGAGCTGGTCAGACCTAACCTAGTGAGCTGACCAGACCTAACCCAGTGAGCTGACCAGACCTAACCTCGTGAACTGAGCAGACCTAACCTAGTGAGCTGACCAGACCTAACCTAGTGAGCTGACCAGACCTAACCTAGTGACCTGACCAGACCTAACCTAGTGAGCTAACCAGACCTAACCTAATGAGCTGACCAGACCTAACCTAGTGAGCTGACCAGACCTAACCTAGTGAGCTGAGCAGACCTTATCTAGTGAGCTGACCAGACCTAACCTAGTGAGCTGACCAGACCTAACTTTGTGAGCTGACCAGACATAACTAACCTTGTGAGCTGACCAGACCTAACTTAGTGAGCTGACCAGACCTAACCTAGTGAGCTGATCAGACCTAACTTAGTGAACTGACCAGACATAACTAACCTAGTGAGCTGACCAGACCTAACCTCGTGAGCTGACCAGACCTAACTAACCTAGTGAGCTGACCTAATAATCTAGTGAGCTGACCAGACCTAACCGTGAACTGACCAGACCTCACCTAGTGAGCTGACCAGACCTTATCTAGTGAGCTGACCAGACCTTATCTAATGAGCTGACCAGACCTTATTTAGTGAGCTGACAAGACCTAACTAACCTAGTGAGCTGACCAGACCTACCCTAGTGAATTGACCAGACCTAACCTAGTGAGCTGACCAGACCTTATCTAGTGAGCTGACCAGACCTGACCCTGTGAGCTGACCAGACCTAACCTAGTGAGCTGACCAGACCTAACTTAGTGAGCTGACCAGACCTTATCTAGTGAGCTGACCAGACCTGACCCTGTGAGCTGACCAGACCTAACTTAGTGAGCTTATCAGACCTAACTAACCTCGTGAACTGACCAGACCTAACCTAGTGAACTGGCCAGACCTAACCTAGTGAGCTGGCCAGACCTAACCTATTGAACTGACCAGACCTAACCTAATGAGCTGACCAGACCTAACCTAGTGAGCTGACCAGACCTAACCTAATGAGCTGACCAGACCTAACCTAGTGAGCTGACCAGACCTAACCTAGTGAACTGACCAGACCTAACCTAATGAGCTGACCAGACCTAACCTAGTGAGTTGACCAGACCTTATGTAGTGAGCTGACCAGACTTAACCTAGTGAGCTGACCAGACCTTATGTAGTGAGCTAACCAGACCTAACCTAGTGAGCTGACCAAACTTTATCTAGTGAGCTGACCAGACCTAACAAACCTAGTGAGCTGACCAGACCTAACAAACCTAGTGAGCTGACCAGACCTAACAAACCTAGTGAGCTGACCAGACCTAACAAACCTAGTGAGCTGACCAGACCTTATGTAGTGAGCTGAGCAGACCTAACCTAGTGAGCTGAGCAGACCTAACCTAGTGAGCTGACCAGACCTTAAGTAGTGAGCTGACCAGACCTAACCTAGTGAGCTGACCAGACCTAACCTAGTGAGCTGACCAGACCTAACCTGGTAAGCTGACCAGACCTAACTTAGTGAGCTGACCAGACCTAACCTAATGAGCTGATCAGACCTTACCTAATGAGCTGACCAGACCTTACCTAGTGAGCTGAGCAGACCTTACCTAGTGAGCTGACCAGACCTTACCTAGTGAGCTGACCAGACCTTATGTAGTGAGTTGACCAGACCATACCTAGTGAGCTGACCAGACCTAACCTGGTAAGCTGACCACACCTAACCTAGTGAGCTGACCAGACCTTACCTAGTGAGCTGACCAGACCTAACCTGGTGAGCTGACCAGACCTTACCTAATGAGCTTACCAGACCTTACCTAGTGAGCTGACCAGACCTTACCTAGTGAGCTGACCAGACCTAACCTGGTGAGCTGACCAGACCTTACCTAATGAGCTGACCATACCTAACCTAATGAGCTGACCAGACCTTATGTAGTGAGCTGACTAGACCTTAAGTAGTGAGCTGACTAGACCTTAAGTAGTGAGCTGACTAGACCTTAAGTAGTGAGCTGACCAGACCTTATGTAGTGAGCTGACTAGACCTTAAGTAGTGAGCTGACTAGACCTTAAGTAGTGAGCTGACTAGACCTTAAGTAGTGAGCTGACCAGACCTTAAGTAGTGAGCTGACCAGACCTTATGTAGTGAGCTGACCAGACATTAAGTAGTGAGCTGACTAGACCTTAAGTAGTGAGCTGACTAGACCTTATGTAGTGAGCTGACTAGAACTTATGTAGTGAGCTGACTAGACCTTAAGTAGTGAGCTGACTAGACCTTAAGTAGTGAGCTGACCAGACCTTATGTAGTGAGCTGACTAGACCTTAAGTAGTGAGCTGACTAGACCTTAAGTAGTGAGCTGACTAGACCTTAAGTAGTGAGCTGACCAGACCTTAAGTAGTGAGCTGACCAGACCTTATGTAGTGAGCTGACCAGACCTTAAGTAGTGAGCTGACTAGACCTTAAGTAGTGAGCTGACTAGACCTTATGTAGTGAGCTGACTAGAACTTATGTAGTGAGCTGACTAGACCTTAAATAGTGAGCTGACCAGACCTTATGTAGTGAGCTGACCAGACCTTATGTAGTGAGCTGACTAGACCTTAAGTAGTGAGCTGACTAGACCTTATGTAGTGAGCTGACCAGACCTTATGTAGTGAGCTGACCAGACCTTATGTAGTGAGCTGACCAGACCTTAAGTAGTGAGCTGACTAGACCTTATGTAGTGAGCTGACTAGACCTTATGTAGTGAGCTGACCAGACCTTATGTAGTGAGCTGACTAGACCTTATGTAGTGAGCTGACCAGACCTTATGTAGTGAGCTGACTAGACCTTATGTAGTGAGCTGACCAGACCTTATGTAGTGAGCTGACTAGACCTTAAGTAGTGAGCTGACTAGACCTTATGTAGTGAGCTGACCAGACCTTATGTAGTGAGCTGACCAGACCTTAAGTAGTGAGCTGACCAGACCTTATGTAGTGAGCTGACTAGACCTTATGTAGTGAGCTGACTAGACCTTATATAGTGAGCTGACCAGACCTTAAGTAGTGAGCTGACCAGACCTTAAGTAGTGAGCTGACCAGACCTTATGTAGTGAGCTGACCAGACCTTAAGTAGTGAGCTGACCAGACCTTAAGTAGTGAGCTGACCAGACCTTATGTAGTGAGCTGACCAGACCTTATGTAGTGAGCTGACCAGACCTTAAGTAGTGAGCTGACTAGACCTTATGTAGTGAGCTGACCAGACCTTATGTAGTGAGCTGACTAGACCTTATGTAGTGAGCTGACCAGACCTTAAGTAGTGAGCTGACTAGACCTTATGTAGTGAGCTGACTAGACCTTAAGTAGTGAGCTGACCAGACCTTAAGCAGTGAGCTGACTAGACCTTATGTAGTGAGCTGACCAGACCTAACTTAGTGAGCTGACTAGACATTATGTAGTGAGCTGACCAGACCTTATGTAGTGAGCTGACCAGACCTTATGTAGTGAGCTGACCAGACCTTAAGTAGTGAGCTGACCAGACCTTAAGTAGTGAGCTGACCAGACCTTATGTAGTGAGCTGACCAGACCTTAAGTAGTGAGCTGACCAGACCTTAAGTAGTGAGCTGACCAGACCTTAAGTAGTGAGCTGACCAGACCTTATGTAGTGAGCTGACCAGACCTTAAGTAGTGAGCTGACCAGACCTTAAGTAGTGAGCTGACCAGACCTTAAGTAGTGAGCTGACCAGACCTTAAGTAGTGAGCTGACCAGACCTTAAGTAGTGAGCTGACCAGACCTTATGTAGTGAGCTGACCAGACCTTAAGTAGTGAGCTGACCAGACCTTATGTAGTGAGCTGACCAGACCTTAAGTAGTGAGCTGACCAGACCTTAAGTAGTGAGCTGACCAGACCTAACTTTGTGAGCTGACCAGACCTAACTTAGTGAGCTGACCAGACCTAACCTAATGAGCTGACCAGACCTAACTTAGTGAGCTGACCAGACCTTATGTAGTGAGCTGACCAGACCTAACTTAGTGAGCTGACCAGACCTAACCTAGTGAGCTGACCAGAGCTAACCTAGTGAGCTGACCAGATCTCACCTAGTGAGCTGACCAGACCTCACCTAGTGAGCTGACCAGACCTTATGTAGTGAGCTGAGCAGACCTAACCTAGTGAGCTGACCAGACCTAATCTAGTGAGCTGACCAGACCTAACCTAGTGAGCTGACCAGACCTAACCTAGTGAGCTGACCAGACCTAACCTCTCACTGTTTGGGGTCGTGCCACGTTGTAATGTATCGCGTGATGATGTACACTATTGTGTCGTGTCGTATCATAATGTGTCATGTCATGTCATGTTGCGATGTGTCGTGTTGCAGTGTGTAGTGTCATGTTGTGTCGGGTCGTGTTGTATTGTTCGTTCTTTGATTTAACGTCTTTTCACTGACCTGGCTGTTGTTGTATTGTATTGTGTCGTGTCGTGTCATGTCTTTTGTGTCGAGTAGATTGTATTTTATTGTATTCTCATTGCATTACATTGTACTGTATTCTGTAATGTTACATTGCTTTAACAGTCAACGTGTTTGTTTTCAGACCAACATGGGAGATGTTCTGATAGCCGTCAATCCCTTCACTGATCTGCCCATCTACGGCAAATGGGTAAGACATCAGTTGTTTTTTATTCAAAACTATGACACAAATAAACCTGATTTATTTTTAAGCATTAAAATACAGTAACGGTAATTGTGTGTGACGCTGAAAAAGGGATTTTTTTTTCTCAAATCTCTGTTTAGTTTAATCCACTTACCGTGTCCAACAGTAACCCCTGGCCAGTCGCCCCCTGTCATTTCGTCCGCTGTCATGTCGTCCAGGTTCTCACGGTGGACGTTTCACACGGCCGGTCAGTGAACTACAGGAAGTCGATTTGTGCTTTCCGGGCAGGTAGGACACTGATTGGGTGTACCAAAACAAGACCCAACGATATCTGTCTTATTCACTGTACTTTGTCCTTCCTCTGGCATTCATCACGGGTGTTGAGGGGAAATGCAGCTGATGGGTCTGGGCTGGATGATTTTATTCCGTAGCCAAGATAACAGAATCTCCAGCAGAAGCCACTGATGCGCTGCTAATTGTATCAAGATCACAGTGAGACAGCGTCCTGTTGACAATTGTTTCCACTAAATCACTCGAAGGAAAAAAACAACAACAAACATATATATATATATATACATACACACAAAGCAAAAAAAAACAACCCTGAATAGTCCGACGTTTGAAAGGCAGCCACGGACAACTTAATTACTATGCACTGCTCATTTTTCCATCAAGTCACAAACTGTACATCAAGTCACAAGACTGTACATCAAGTCACATGACTGTACATCAAGTCACAAATTGTACATCAAGTCATAAGACTGTACATCAAGTCACAAGACTGTACATCAAGTCCCATGACTGTACATCAAGTCACATGACTGTACATCAAGTCACATGACTGTACATCAAGTCACAAGACTGTACATCAAGTCACAAGACTGTACATCAAGTCACAAGACTGTACATCAAGTCACATGACTGTACATCAAGTCACATGACTGTACATCAAGTCACAAGACTGTACATCAAGTCACAAGACTGTACATCAAGTCACAAGACTGTACATCAAGTCACAAGACTGTACATCAAGTCACAAGACTGTACATCAAGTCACATGACTGTAAATCAAGTCACTAGACTGTACATCAAGTCACATGACTGTACATCAAGTCACATGACTGTACATCAAGTCACATGACTGTACATCAAGTCACTAGACTGTACATCAAGTCACTAGACTGTACATCAAGTCACTAGACTGTACATCAAGTCACAATACTGTACATCAAGTCACATGACTGTACATCAAGTCACTAGACTGTACATCAAGTCACTAGACTGTACATCAAGTCACATTACTGTACATCAAGTCACATTACTGTACATCAAGTCACTAGACTATACATCAAGTCACTAGACTGTACATCAAGTCACTAGACTATACATCAGGTCACATGACTGTACATCAAGTCACATTACTGTACATCAAGTCACATTACTGTACATCAAGTCACATGACTGTACATCAAGCCACATGACTGTACATCAAGTCACTAGACTATACATCAAGTCACTAGACTGTACATCAAGTCACATGACTGCACATCAAGTCACGTGACTGTACATCAAGTCACATGACTGTACATCAAGCCACATGACTGTACATCAAGTCACTAGACTGTACATCAAGTCACTAGACTGTACATCAAGTCACAAGACTGTACATCAAGTCACAAGACTGTACATCAAGTCACTAGACTGTACATCAAGTCACAAGACTGTACATCAAATCACTAGACTATACATCAAGTCACATGACTGTACATCAAGTCACATGACTGTACGTCAAGTCACATGACTGTACATCAAGTCACATGACTGTACATCAAGTCACATGACTGTACATCAAGTCACATGACTGTACATCAAGTCACATGACTGTACATCAAGTCACATGACTGTACATCAAGTCATAAACTGTGCATCAAGTCACAAGACTGTTCATCAAGTCACAAACTGTACATCAAGTCATAAACTGTACATCAAGTCACATGACTGTACATCAAGTCACAAACTGTACATCAAGTCACAAACTGTTCATCAAGTCACAAGACTGTACATCAAGTCACAAACTGTACATCAAGTCATAAACTGTGCATCAATTCACAAGACTGTACATCAAGTCACATGACTGTACATCAAGTCACAAACTGTACATCAAGTCACAAACTGTTCATCAAGTCACAAGACTGTACATCAAGTCACATGACTGTACATCAAGTCATAAACTGTGCATCAATTCACAAGACTGTACATCAAGTCACATGACTGTACATCAAGTCACATGACTGTACATCAAGTCATAAACTGTGCATCAAGTCACAAGACTGTGTACATCAAGTCACAATCTGTTCATCAAGTCACAAACTGTACATCAAGTCACAAACTGTACATCAAGTCATAAACTGTACATCAAGTCACAAACTGTACATCAAGTCATAAACTGTACATCAAGTCACAATCTGTTCATCAAGTCACAAACTGTACATCAAGTCACAATCTGTTCATCAAGTCACAAACTGTACATCAAGTCACAATCTGTTCATCAAGTCACAAACTGTACATCAAGTCACAATCTGTTCATCAAGTCACAAACTGTACATCAAGTCACAAACTGTACATCAAGTCATAAACTGTACATCAAGTCACAAACTGTACATCAAGTCACAAACTGTACATCAAGTCACAAACTGTACATCAAGTCACAAACTGTACATCAAGTCACAATCTGTTCATCAAGTCACAAACTGTACATCAAGTCACAATCTGTTCATCAAGTCACAAACTGTACATCAAGTCACAAACTGTACATCAAGTCACAAACTGTACATCAAGTCACAATCTGTTCATCAAGTCACAAACTGTACATCAAGTCACAATCTGTTCATCAAGTCACAAACTGTACATCAAGTCACAAACTGTACATCAAGTCATAAACTGTACATCAAGTCACAAACTGTACATCAAGTCACAAACTGTACATCAAGTCACAAACTGTACATCAAGTCATAAACTGTACATCAAGTCACAAACTGTACATCAAGTCACAAACTGTTCATCAAGTCACATGACTGTACATCAAGTCATAAACTGTGCATCAAGTCATAAACTGTGCATCAAGTCACAAGACTATACATCAAGTCACATGACTGTACATCAAGTCACAAGACTATACATTAAGTCACAAAATGTACATCAAGTCACAAAATGTACATCAAGTCACAAGACTATACATCAAGTCACATGACTGTACATCAAGTCAATACTGTACATCAAGTCACAAGACTATACATCAAGTCACAAACTGTACATCAAGTCACAATACTGTACATCAAGTCACAAGACTATACATCAAGTCACAAGACTGTACATCAAGTCACAAGACTGTACATCAAGTCACAAGACTGTACATCAAGTCACAAGACTATACATCAAGTCACAAACTGTACATCAAGTCACAAGACTACATCAAGTCACATGACTGTACATCAAGTCACAATACTGTACATCAAGTCACAATACTGTACATCAAGTCACAAGAATATGCATCAAGTCACAAGACTACATCAAGTCACAAGACTGTACATAAAGTCACAAGACTACATAAAGTCACAAGACTGTACATAAAGTCACAAGACTACATAAAATCACAAGACTACATAAAGTCACAAGACTACATAAAGTTACAAGACTACATAAAGTCACAAGACTACATAAAGTCACAAGACTACATAAAGTCACAAGACTACATAAAGTCACAAGACTACATAAAGTCACAAGACTACATAAAGTCACAAGACTACATAAAGTCACAAGATTGTACATAAGGTCACAAGACTACATAAAGTCACAAGACTACATAAAGTCACAAGACTACATAAAGTCACAAGACTACATAAAGTCACAAGACTACATAAAGTCACAAGACTACATAAAGTCACAAGACTACATAAAGTCACAAGACTACATAAAGTCACAAGACTATACATCAAGTCACAGCACTGTACATCAAGTCACAGCACTATGTACATCAAGTCACAGTACTCTGTACATCAAGTCACAGCACTATGTACATCAAGTCACAGTACTCTGTACATTAAGTCACAGCACTCTGTACATCAAGTCACAGCACTCTGTACATCAAGTCACAGCACTCTGTACATCAAGTCACAGCACTCTGTACATCAAGTCACAGCACTCTGTACATCAAGTCACAGCACTCTGTACATCAAGTCACAAGACTATACATCAAGTCACAGCACTCTGTACATCAAGTCACAAGACTATACATCAAGTCACAGTACTCTGTACATCAAGTCACAGCACTCTGTACATCAAGTCACAGCACTCTGTACATCAAGTCACAGTGCTCTGTATATCAAGTCACAGCACTCTGTACATCAAGTCACAGCACTCTGTACATCAAGTCACAAGACTATACATCAAGTCACAGCACTCTGTACATCAAGTCACAAGACTATACATCAAGTCACAGCACTCTGTACATCAAGTCACAAGACTATACATCAAGTCACAGCACTCTGTACATCAAGTCACAAGACTATACATCAAGTCACAGCACTCTGTACATCAAGTCACAGCACTCTGTACATCAAGTCACAGCACTCTGTACATCAAGTCACAAGACTATACATCAAGTCACAGCACTCTGTACATCAAGTCACAACACTCTGTACATCAAGTCACAACACTCTGTACATCAAGTCACAGCACTCTGTACATCAAGTCACAACACTCTGTACATCAAGTCACAGTACTCTGTACATCAAGTCACAACACTCTGTACATCAAGTCACAGCACTCTGTACATCAAGTCACAACACTCTGTACATCAAGTCACAGTACTCTGTACATCAAGTCACAACACTCTGTACATCAAGTCACAGTACTCTGTACATCAAGTCACAGCACTCTGTACATCAAGTCACAGTACTCTGTACATCAAGTCACAGTTCTCTGTACATCAAGTCACAGCACTCTGTACATCAAGTCACAGCACTCTGTACATCAAGTCACAGTACTCTGTACATCAAGTCACATCACTCTGTACATCAAGTCACAACACTCTGTACATCAAGTCACAACACTCTGTACATCAAGTCACAGTACTCTGTACATCAAGTCACAGCACTCTGTACATCAAGTCACAACACTCTGTACATCAAGTCACAGTACTCTGTACATCAAGTCACAGTACTCTGTACATCAAGTCACAACACTGTACATCAAGTCACAGTACTCTGTACATCAAGTCACAGTACTCTGTACATCAAGTCACAACACTCTGTATATCAAGTCACAGTACTCTGTACATCAAGTCACAGCACTCTGTACATCAAGTCATAAACTGTACATCAAGTCACAGCACTCGTTACATCAAGTCATAAACTGTACATCAAGTCATAAACTGTACATCAAGTCATAAACTGTACATCAAGTCATAAACTGTTCATCAAGTCACAAACTGTACATCAAGTCACAGCACTCTGTACATCAAGTCACAGCATTCTGTACATCAAGTCATAAACTGTACATCAAGTCACAGCACTCTGTACATCAAGTCATAAACTGTACATCAAGTCATAAACTGTACATCAAGTCATAAACTGTTCATCAAGTCACAAACTGTACATCAAGTCACAGCACTCTGTACATCAAGTCACAGCACTGTACACCAAGTCACAGCACTCTGTACATCAAGTCACAGCACTGTACACCAAGTCACAGCACTCTGTACATCAAGTCATAAACTGTTCATCAAGTCACAAACTGTACATCAAGTCACAGCACTGTACACCAAGTCACAGCACTCTGTACATCAAGTCACAATACTGTAATGTAGAAGATAATCACATTAAAAAACTGTTTTCATTTCAGTTCACTGCAAATGTGATCACACTTCATGTCTCCCCTCCCACCCATTTTGTATATCAAAGCTGTGGCAACTGTGGGTGTATCAAAAGCCGCCTTCCTTCCCACCTTCCGATCCCTCAGAAAATATTCTAGGTGTATGTTGGTCCTGTTTGTAGTTTGTCAAGTCATGGCCAGGTTGGCTCACAAATTGTGATAGATTTTTCCCAGGAGACAGCTTTGTTGTTAAGTATTATACCAATCATTTTTAATAACTCGTCCTTTATAGGGAGAGTGCACAGATACCTGGAACAAACAATTATCAAGAGCGTAGTGTAAATAGCGAAGGTCCTGTCCCAGTCCATCAGAAAATCAGCCAGATAGTATCCGATGGTCATGGTAACCCATTCCCATAAAAGCATCACCAAGTCATCAAAGTCAAAGTTCAGCTGGTCCAGAGGAATAAAGTCTAGGTCAGGACTGAACTGGTCATCAGGAGAGGTCTGCCAACAGATGCTGCTTTTGATTTTCTCCATGGCCGTTTGGATGTCACTGTCGCTCTGTGGCACACTGGTCCTCTTGTGTAGGCCTCGTTTGACTTTTCCAGTTGTTTGTGTTATAGTGTCTTTATGGACAGTCAGGTCTGTCAGATCCTCCATCATATGGGAACGACACCGGAGAACATAACACGTGAACTCTACTCCATCGGTGCTTTTGGTCACAGGCTGGGTGATGAACCAGTTGGACAGGGTCTTCTCCAGCTGAGTGAGGCGTAAGGGATCAGCATTCTGGGAATGTTTGGACCGTTTCGTTTTCTTGTCAGTCTTGGACTGAATCATTTTGTACATCAGCAGATTTCTGACCTCTTCTGCTGTGCTGATTATGGTGTAATGAACGTTTGATGATCACACGGGTTACCACTCTGTGATATCTACATCTTTTACGCCGTTGAAATTCATGGCTGAGGCACTGCTGGTAGGGGCTTGACCCCGGGTACCTTCAAGGAAATCAGACTGGCTCAGTTGGAGTTGCGAAAATGTTCCAAATCCTCACAACAGCGCAATCTTCGGCAATCTCCCCAAACTACGACAAAACCATCAGCAGAATGATGTTGGCCGTATAAAGGAAGAAGAAGAAGAAGAAGAAGAAGAAGAACACAAGGATTTGAAACTGTTATCTTTTGCTCCCGTAAAATCAGTAACCTTCAGACCACTCTGACTTGTGTTGTACTTTTGTGTCTTGTGTCAATGACTCCAGCGTCATAAGTTGCTTTTGTCTGCCTGTTATCAGTTAACCAAGCACTGATCTTTTCTTAGTACACCATCAAAATCTCCAAAAATCACAACGGCTGTTGAGAAGACTATACTTTTTGGACGACTACAAAAGTCAATAGCAGGGCACAGTATAAAACTGTCAGAATCACACCAGCTGTCACTGGAGACTGAGCAATCGCTGTTAGCAATGTAGAGCTGAGTGATGGTTCAACGAGTTTGTGTCAAAGGTCATAACATAGCTATCAATAGTAACAGAGACTGGTGAACAGGTTTGTGTCAAAGGTCATAACATAGCTATCAATAGTAACAGAGACTGGTGAACAGGTTTGTGTCAAAGGTCATAACATAGCTATCAATAGTAACAGAGACTGGTGAACAGGTTTGTGTCAAAAGTCATAACATAGCTATCAATAGTAACAGAGACTGGTGAACAGGTTTGTGTCAAAAGTCATAACATAGCTATCAATAGTAACAGAGACTGGTGAACAGGTTTGTGTCAAAAGTCATAACATAGCTATCAATAGTAACAGAGACTGGTGAACAGGTTTGTGTCAAAAGTCATAACATAACTATCAATAGTAACAGAGACTGGTGAACAGGTTTGTGTCAAAGGTCATAAACCTAGCTATCAATAGTAACAGAGACTGGTGAACAGGTTTGTGTCAAAGGTCATACCATAGCTATCAATAGTAACAGAGACTGGTGAACGGGTTTGTGTCAAAGGTCATAAACATAGCTATCAATAGTAACAGAGACTGGTGAACAGGTTTGTGTCAAAAGTCATAACATAGCTATCAATAGTAACAGACTGGTGAACAGGTTTGTGTCAAAGGTCATACCATAGCTATCAATAGTAACAGAGACTGGTGAACAGGTTTGTGTCAAAAGTCATAACATAGCTATCAATAGTAACAGAGACTGGTGAACAGGTTTGTGTCAAAGGTCATAAACATAGCTATCAATAGTAACAGAGACTGGTGAACAGGTTTGTGTCAAAGGTCATAACATAGCTATCAATAGTAACAGAGACTGGTGAACGGGTTTGTGTCAAAGGTCATAAACATAGCTATCAATAGTAACAGAGACTGGTGAACGGGTTTGTGTCAAAGGTCATAACATAGCTATCAATAGTAACAGAGACTGGTGAACAGGTTTGTGGCAAAGGTCATAAACATAGCTATCAATAGTAACAGAGACTGGTGAACAAGTTTGTGTCAAAAGTCATAACATAACTATCAATAGTAACAGAGACTGGTGAACAGGTTTGTGTCAAAAGTCATAACATAGCTATCAATAGTAACAGAGACTGGTGAACAGGTTTGTGTCAAAAGTCATAACATAGCTATCAATAGTAACAGAGACTGGTGAACGGGTTTGTGGCAAAGGTCATAACATAGCTATCAATAGTAACAGAGACTGGTGAACAGGTTTGTGTCAAAAGTCATAACATAGCTATCAATAGTAACAGAGACTGGTGAACAGGTTTGTGTCAAAAGTCATAACATAGCTATCAATAGTAACAGAGACTGGTGAACGGGTTTGTGGCAAAGGTCATAAACATAGCTATCAATAGTAACAGAGACTGGTGAACAGGTTTGTGTCAAAAGTCATAACATAGCTATCAATAGTAACAGAGACTGGTGAACAGGTTTGTGGCAAAGGTCATAAACATAGCTATCAATAGTAACAGACTGGTGAACCTCGCTGCCTGCCTTGATGTGTCCATCATTGTGGTGTGGTCAGCTCAGTGTTTCATAGGTCCTTGCCCTCCCACCCCTCCCAGTCTCAAGACCTTGCCAGCCCACAGGGTTCTATGCAGGCTCAGAGAACTGCCAGATAATTGCCGCACATTCGGGTGGAGCACATACGGAATTGTCTGAGTGCGATGTATCCCCTTGATCACATTGCCAAGTCCACAGTCAGCAGTTTGTCGTGTAACCAGACTCACAGTGGGTGGTGTGATGGCGTACTGGTTACAACACCAACAAGGACACCAGACACCGCGGGTTCCATTCCCCATCGTACAGGGAATCTTTCTCCCCTTTATTCTCCCCCTCCCCTCCCCTAGACATTGACTAGTGGTCTGAGTGCTAGTCTTTCCAATGACACGATAAACGATGATTCCCCACAATTTTAATCTCAGTTTCCTCAAGAGGGCATGACGTTGGCTGGGGAGTTCCATAGGGTCTCACAGAACCAATGCCATGAGAAGAATTAATCATGCAGCACGCAGTCGCCCATGTACGAAAATACATCAGCAGGATAGTTGTTTGTATAGAAAACCTGTAGAAACCATTTTCATAAGTGAAAACAAAGACATGAAAAAATGAGTGTGCTCTGTCCACACGGTTCTCACATGGGAGAGCAAGCTGTACTACTCACAGAAAAATGTTGTGACAAATGAATACAACATATTACAGTGTGATACAATACAATCTGATAGACTACAGTATATTACAGTGTGATACTATACAATTTGATAGAATACAGTATATTACAGTGTGATACAATACTATTTGATAGAATACAGTATATTACAGTGTGATACAATGCAATGCCATACAATACAATATATTACAGTGTGATACAATACTACTTGATAGAATACAGTATATTACAGTGTGATACAATGCAATGCCATACAATACAGTATATTACAGTGTGATACAATGCAATGCCATACAGTACAGTATATTACAGTGTGATACAATGCAATGCCATACAGTACAGTATATACAGTGTGATACAATGCAATGCCATACAGTACAGTATATTACAGTGTGATACAATGCAATGCCATACAGTACAGTATATTACAGTGTGATACAATGCAATGCCATACAATACAGTATATTACAGTGTGATACAATGCAATGCCATACAGTACAGTATATTACAGTGTGATACAATGCAATGCCAACAGTACAGTATATTACAGTGTGATACAATGCAATGCATACAATACAGTATATTACAGTGTGATACAATGCAATGCCATACATACAGTATATTACAGTGTGATACAATGCAATGCCATACAATACAGTATATTACAGTGTGATACAATGCAATGCCATACAGTACAGTATATTACAGTGTGATACATGCAATGCCATACAATACAGTATATTACAGTGTGATACAATGCAATGCCATACAGTACAGTATATTACAGTGTGATACAATGCAATGCCATACAATACAGTATATTACAGTGTGATACAATGCAATGCCATACAGTACAGTATATTACAGTGTGATACAATGCAATGCCATACAATACAGTATATTACAGTGTGATACAATACAATGAACAATACAGTACAGTATATTACAGTGTGATACAATGCAATGCCATACAATACAGTATATTACAGTGTGATACAATATAATGTGATACAGTACAGTATATTACAGTGTGATACAATACAATGTGATACAGTACAGTATATTACAGTGTGATACAATACAATGTGATACATACAGTATATTACAGTGTGATACAATACAATGTGATACAGTACAGTATATTACAGTGTGATACAATACAATGTGATACAGTACAGTATATTACAGTGTGATACAATCAATGTGATACAGTACAGTATATTACAGTGTGATACAATACAATGCCATACAATACAGTATATTACAGTGTGATACAATACAATGTGATACAGTACAGTATATTACAGTGTGATACAATACAATGTGATACAGTACAGTATATTACAGTGTGATACAATACAATGCATACAATACAGTTATTACAGTGTGATACAATACAATGTGATACAGTACAGTATATTACAGTGTGATACAATACAATGTGATACAGTACAGTATATTACAGTGTGATACAATACAATGTGATACAGTACAGTATATTACAGTGTGATACAATACAATGCCATACAATACAGTATATTACAGTGTGATACAATACAATGTGATACAGTACAGTATAATGCAGCGTGATACAATGCAATGTGATAGACTACAGTATATTACAGTGTGATACAATACAATGTGATACAGTACAGTATATTACAGTGTGATACAATGCAATTGATACAGTACAGTATATTACAGTGTGATACAATACAATGATACAGTACAGTATATTACAGTGTGATACAATGCAATGTGATACAGTACAGTATATTACAGTGTGATACAATACAATGTGATACAGTACAGTATATTACAGTGTGATACAATACAATGTGATACAGTACAGTATATTACAGTGGATACAATGATACAATAAGTATTACAGTGATACAAATGATAATACAGTTAACAGTGTGATACAATAATGATACAGTACAGTATATTACAGTGTGATACAATACAATGATACAGTACAGTATATTACAGTGTGATACAATGCAATGTGATACAGTACAGTATATTACAGTGTGATACAATGCAATGGATACAGTACAGTATATTACAGTGTGATACAATGCAATGGATACAGTACAGTATATACAGTGTGATACAATGTAATACAGTATATTACAGTGTGATACAATACAATGATACATACAGTATATTACATGTGATACAATACAATTACATACAGTATATTACAGTGTGAACAATGCAATACATACAGTATATTACAGTGTGAAATACAATGTGATACACTACAGTATATTACAGTGTATACAATGTACAGTAAGTATATTACAGTGTGTACAATAACAATACAGTATATTACAGTGTGATACATACAATACAGCTAATACTGTGATACAATATCAGTAGTATTACATGTGATACAATACATGATACATACAGTAATATTAACAATGTAGATACAATAGTTGATACAATACAGTAAT
Source organism: Monoplex corrugatus (assembly GCA_030674185.1). Classification (NCBI taxonomy): domain Eukaryota; kingdom Metazoa; phylum Mollusca; class Gastropoda; order Littorinimorpha; family Ranellidae; genus Monoplex; species Monoplex corrugatus. Next base: position 19,135,927 of record JAPXFY010000031.1, on the reverse strand, counting down.
TATACAGTGGATTAATCAATACAATGTGATACATACGATATACAGTGTATACAATACAATGTACGTACATATAACAGTGTAACAATACAATACAGTACATATTTACATGTGATACAACAATGTGATACAATACATATATCATGTGATACAATACAATACAGTCAGTATATTACATATACAATACATGGATCATACAGTATATACATTGATATAATACAGACATACAGTATACAATACAGATACGTACAATATACATGTATACAATCACAATGTATACAGTAGCAAACATAATACAATACATGCACACATAGTCATATACAGTAATACAATGATACATTAGTATAATACAGTGTACAAGCAATATAACTACAGTAATTACAGTGTGATACAAAGTGATACAGTAGTATATACGGTAACAATGACATACAAACAATAATTATTACAGTGCGATACAATATGATACATACATAATATTACATGGATAATCAATGATACAGTACATATATTACAGTGCAATACATATCAATATACAATACATATATGTACAGTGCAATAAATGACAATACATACAATACAATAATTATGTACAGTGCAATATATGCAATACATACAATACAATAATTAAGTACAATGCAATATATGCAATACATACAATACAATAATTATGTACAGTGCAATATATGCAATACATACAACACAATAATTATGTACAGTGCAATACATGCAATACATACATTACAATACATGCACTTCGATGTGATTGCATTGGATTCCTTTTTGGTCACAACTCCATTTTTTTCCGTGTAAAATACGGATTGCTGTCTACGGTGTAACAACGTCGCCGTAGTACGACGCCACCCGTTTTTTTTTTTTTCTCTGCATGCGTGTATTTTTGTTTATCTGTCAAAGTGGATTTTCGTGGAGAATTTTGCCGGAAACAAGTCATTTGTCGCTGTTGGATGTTGAATGTAAGGTGTGCCAAGTGCACGGTACACACGGGGCTCCTGCAACACAGAGGATAGAGGTCTTGTGGAGCCAGGACAACTTCGTGTCTCACTGGGAACCGAACTCAGATTTCTGGTATCCTGTGCGTGTGCTTCATCCACTGGACAACACACTCAACACAACACCTTTTATTTTCCGTTACCGGTCTGTACATGCAATGTCTGTGTGCACTGAAATATCATCATCATCATCATGTGCCCTGCCGCATAACGTTCGTGATCATGGCCCTCTCCATACGAATCTATCCCCTGTCGCTGCAAGTACACCTCCCACCCTCTCTGTCCTCAGCCACCCTGCAGGTCCGTCCAATATTTTCTCCCTGGGTTTACCCGGTGTTCTCTTTCCCTCCAACTTTCCTGTTGTGACCAGGTGTTCTAATTCCCCTTTCCTCATAGCATGTTCTATAAATGTTGTTTGTCTTTTCCTAATCTTTATTAATGATCTTCTTGTGTCTGCCTCCTTTAAGGTTTTTTACCTGTATGACCATATCTTTTAACCCGGCCATTAAGGCACTCACACTTCGTTTTCCTGTGTGTGCATGTTGTGTGTTTTTGTGTTTCCTTAAGCCGCCCAACGCTCATATATATGGTTTACAGGACTGTTGACGTTCATTTGTGATGTTCTGCGTGCGTATACACACATAGGGGATGCAGACACCAGCAGGTAGGCACACAGAATTGACCTGGGAGACGGAAACAGTCTCTACCTTGTACCTATCAGTCGAGACCCTGGAGTTTGTACCTCGACTTTCCAACTGCAAGATCTGTGTTCTACCTACTTCACCGTTGCTCCCATCATGCAGAACTGTACAATGCTTCCTGCACACAGAGAGCATTCGGTACAACAATACACCATACAATACAACACAATAAAGTGCTATACGATATAATACACAGCAGTACTGTACATAGTAACTGACAACTGGCAGCAAATGAAAAGAAAGCACACAACAGCTATTTAAAGAATGTACACACAAAATGTTTTATGACAACACAAAAGCGCACAAGTGCGCGTGCACACACACACACCCGTACATACGTACGCATTAACAAATACTAAGCAAACATACGTACGCATGCACATATAATATGCAAACACATATACGCATGCACATGCACAGATACATACATAACCACGTTTAGACTGGCGATCTTCTGGTGTAAACATTCTGTTGGTGTGGTACATAATCTATTGTACTGTAGTCACTGTTATGATCAGTGTGGTACATAATCTACTGTAGACACTGTTATGACCAGTGTGGTACATAATCTACTGTAGACACTGTTATGACCAGTGTGGTACATAATCTACTGTATTGTACTCACTGTTATGACCAGTGTGGTACATAATCTACTGTACTGTACTCACTGTTATGACCAGTGTGGTACATAATCTATTGTATTGTAGTCACTGTTATGACCAGTGTGGTACATAATCTACTGTATTGTAGTCACTGTTATGACCAGTGTGGTACATAATCTACTGTATTGTACTCACTGTTATGACCAGTGTGGTACATAATCTACTGTACTGTACTCACTGTTATGACCAGTGTGGTACATAATCTATTGTATTGTAGTCACTGTTATGACCAGTGTGGTACATAATCTATTGTACTGTAGTCACTGTTATGACCAGTGTGGTACATAATCTACTGTACTGTAGTCACTGTTATGACCAGTGTGGTACATAATCTACTGTATTGTAGTCACTGTTATGACCAGTGTGGTACATAATCTACTGTAGTCACTGTTATGACCATGTGGTACATAATCTATTGTAGTCACTGTTAGGACCAGTGTGGTACATAATCTACTGTATTGTAGTCACTGTTATGACCAGTGTGGTACATAATCTACTGTACTGTAGTCACTGTTATGACCAGTGTGGTACATAATCTACTGTACTCACTGTTATGACCAGTGTGGTACATAATCTACTGTATTGTAGTCACTGTTATGACCAGTGTGGTACATAATCTACTGTATTGTAGTCATTGTTATGACCAGTGTGGTACATAATCTACTGTACTGTAGTCACTGTTATGACCAGTGTGGTACATAATCTACTGTATTGTAGTCACTGTTATGACCAGTGTGGTACATAATCTACTGTATTGTAGTCATTGTTATGACCAGTGTGGTACATAATCTACTGTACTGTAGTCACTGTTATGACCAGTGTGGTACATAATCTACTGTATTGTAGTCACTGTTATGACCAGTGTGGTACATAATCTACTGTATTGTAGTCATTGTTATGACCAGTGTGGTACATAATCTACTGTATTGTAGTCATTGTTATGACCAGTGTGGTACATAATCTACTGTACTGTAGTCACTGTTATGACCAGTGTGGTACATAATCTACTGTAGTCACTGTTATGACCAGTGTGGTACATAATCTACTGTAGTCACTGTTATGACCAGTGTGGTACATAATCTACTGCATTGTAGTCACTGTTATGACCAGTGTGGTACATAATCTACTGTATTGTAGTCACTGTTATGACCAGTGTGGAACATAATCTACATGTAGTCACTGTTATGACCAGTGTGGTACATAATCTACTGTATTGTAGTCACTGTTATGACCAGTGTGGTACATAATCTACTGTATTATACTCACTGTTATGACCATGTGGGTACATAATCTACTGTATTATACTCACTGTTATGACCAGTGTGGTACATAATCTACTGTATTGTAGTCACTGTTATGACCAGTGTGGTACATAATCTACTGTATTATATTCACTGTTATGACCAGTGTGGTACATAATCTACTGTATATATTCACTGTTATGACCAGTGTGGTACATAATCTACTGTATTATATCACTGTTATGACCAGTGTGGTACATAATCTACTGTATTATACTCACTGTTATGACCAGTGTGGTACATAATCTACTGTATTGTAGTCACTGTTATGACCAGTGTGGTACATAATCTACTGTATTGTAGTCACTGTTATGACCAGTGTGGTACATAATCTACTGTATTGTAGTCACTGTTATGACCAGTGTGGTACATAATCTACTGTATTGTAGTCACTGTTATGACCAGTGTGGTACATAATATACTGTATTGTACTCACTGTTATGACCAGTGTGGTACATAATCTACTGTATTGTAGTCACTGTTATGACCAGTGTGGTACATAATCTACTGTATTGTAGTCATGTTATGACCAGTGTGGTACATAATATACTGTAGTCCTGTTATGACCATGTGGTACATAATCTATTGTATTGTAGTCACTGTTATGACCAGTGTGTACATAATATACTGTAGTCACTGTTATGACCAGTGTGGTACATAATCTATTGTATTGTAGTCACTGTTATGACCAGTGTGGTACATAATCTACTGTAGTCACTGTTATGACCAGTGTGGTACATAATCTACTGTAGTCACTGTTATGACCAGTGTGGTACATAATATACTGTAGTCACTGTTATGACCAGTGTGGTACATAATATACTGTAGTCACTGTTATGACCAGTGTAGTACATAATCTACTGTAGTTACTGTTATGACCAGTGTGGTACATAATCTACTGTAGTCACTGTTATGACCAGTGTGGTACATAATCTACTGTAGTCACTGTTATGACCAGTGTGGTACATAATCTACTCTAGATCACTATTATGACCAGTGTGGTACATAACTCTTACTGTAGTCACTGTTATGACCAGTGTGGTACATAATTACTGTATTGTACTCACTGTTATGACCAGTGTGGTACATAATATACTGTATTGTACTCACTGTTATACCAGTGTGGTACATAATATACTGTATGTACTCACTGCTATGACCATGTGTGGTACATAATCTATGTATTGTAGTCACTGTTATGACCAGTGTGGTACATAATCTACTGTATTGTAGTCACTGTTATGACCAGTGTTGGTACATAATATACTACTGTAGTCACTGTTATGACCAGTGTGGTACATAATTACTGTATTGTAGTCACTGTTATGACCAGTTGTGGTACATAATCTACTGTATTGTAGTCACTGTTATGACCAGTGTGGTACATAATCTACTGTATTGTACTCACTGTTATGACCAGTGTGGTACATAATCTACTGTATTGTAGTCACTGTTATACCAGTGTGGTACATAATCTACTGTATTGTACTCACTGTTATGACCAGTGTGGTACATAATCTACTGTAGTCACTGTTATGACCAGTGTGGTACATAATCTACTGTATTGTAGTCACTGTTATGACCAGTGTGGTACATAATATACTGTATGTACTCACTGTTATGACCAGTGTGGTACATAAATCTACTGTAGTCACTGTTATGACCAGTGTGGTACATAATCTACTGTACTGTAGTCACTGTTATGACCAGTGTGGTACATAATATACTGTATTGTACTCACTGTTATGACCAGTGTGGTACATAATCTACTGTATTGTAGTCACTGTTATGACCAGTGTGGTACATAATATACTGTATTGTAGTCACTGTTATGACCAGTGTGGTACATAAATTACTGTATGTAGTCACTGTTATGACCAGTGTGGTACATAATCTACTGTAGTCACTGTTATGACCAGTGTGGTACATAATCTACTGTATTGTACTCACTGTTATGACCAGTGTGGTACATAATCTACTGTATTGTAATCACTGTTATGACCAGTGTGGTACATAATCTACTGTATTGTACTCACTGTTATGACCAGTGTGGTACATAATCTACTGTATGTAGTCACTGTTATAACCAGTGTGGTACATAATCTGTTGTATTGTAGTCACTGTTATGACCAGTGTGGTACATAATCTACTGTATTGTAGTCACTGTTATGACCAGTGTGGTACATAATACTGTTTTTGTAGTCACTGTTATGACCAGTGTGTACATAATTATTACTGTATCACTGTTATGACCAGTGTGGTACATAATCTATGTATTGTATCACTGTTATGACCAGTGTGGTACATAATCTATTGTATTGTAGTCACTGTTATGACCAGTGTGGTACATAATCTACTGTAGTCACTGTTATGACCAGTGTGGTACATAATCTACTGTAGTCACTGTTATGACCAGTGTGTAACATAATCTACTGTAGTCACTGTTATGACCAGTGTGGTACATAATCTGCTGTACTGTAGTCACTGTTATGACCAGTGTGGTACATAATCTACTGTAGTCACTGTTATGACCAGTGTGGTACATAATCTCTGTATGTAGTCACTGTTATGACCAGTGTGGTACATAATATACTGTATGTACTCACTGTTATGACCAGTGTGGTACATAATCTACTGTATTGTACTCACTGTTATACCAGTGTGGTACATAATATACTGTACTGTACTCACTGTTATGACCAGTGTGGTACATAATCTATTGTATTGTAGTCACTGTTATGACCAGTGTGGTACATAATCTACTGTATTGTAGTCACTGTTATGACCAGTGTGGTACATAATATACTGTATTGTACTCACTGTTATGACCAGTGTGGTACATAATCTATTGTATTGTACTCACTGTTATGACCAGTGTGGTACATAATATACTGTACTGTACTCACTGTTATGACCAGTGTGGTACATAATATACTGTACTGTACTCACTGTTATGACCAGTGTGGTACATAATCTACTGTACTCACTGTTATGACCAGTGTTGGTACATAATCTACTGTAGCCACGAACGGTCCCTCATTTAACTCCCAGATACTGGTTTGCTTTTCTTTTGTTTTTGTTTCTGCTTCTTTCTCTCTCTATGCCTCGTTCTCTGTCTCTGTCTCTGACTCTCTGACTCTCTGTCTCTCTGTCTCTGTCTCTGTCTCTCTCTCTCCTCTCTCTCTCTCTCTCTCTCTCTCTCTCTCTCTCTCCCTCCGTCTGTCTGTTTGTCTGTCTGCCTCTCTTTCTCTCATCTCTCTCCGTCCCTCTTTCTTTGTCTCTCACTCTGTCACACTCTGTTTCTCTGTCTGTCTGCCTGTCTGTCTGCTTCTCTCTCTCTCTCTCTCTCTCTCTCTCTCTCTCTCTCTCTCTCTCTCTCTCTCTCCCTCTCTATCATCACCAGTAAAATGAACACTGAACACAATGAACACATTGAACAGAAGAAACTCCAAGTTTATTTAAAATACAGTTAAACGTTTAATCACTTAATTAAAAAATAAAGTTAAACTGTTGATGGCTCGACAAAATGCAGTTGAATTATTGATAAATTTACAAAAATATAGTTCAACTATTGATAGGTTCATAAAGATTCAATTAAATTGTTGATAAGTTAGTAATACGTTGTTGATGACTGTGCAATTAGAATATTGATAAATTGATAAAAAAAAAAACAAGAAACAGTTAAACTACGAACAAATTCATAAATGCACAGATAAATTGTTAAAAACCTGACGGGGATTCAGTGTAACTATAGATAAATTGACAATTATGCAGATAAATGATTGAAAACTTGATAGAAATACGGCAGAACTTGTGGTAAGTTGATAAGTGTTGATGAAAATACATTAAAACTAGATATCTTTACACTATTTATAATCCAAAATCATACGGTGAAATTAAGGTGATAACCATACACTAAAATCACTGCTAAGTTGATAAAAACACAGAGTAAGATTATTCTTAAGTTAAATAGTATGACATAATTCCAAGAGACATCGACTTACCTAAGGCGCACAAAGCACATGTACAACAACAACAACAACAACAACAAAAAGGGGGGGGGGAGAAAGAAAGAAAGAAAGAAAAAGAAAAAAGAAAGAAAAAGACAGCAACAAAGGAATTGCAGTGGCAAAATCCGCTGTCATATACAGAAAAACTTGAGTGGCACTATCCTTTGGCGATGCGCAGCTCGAATTTCAACCTGAATATTACAATAATAATAATAAGTAGGGCCTACTGATAACAAGAACAAAGATGGCTGGCAGAATGGGGGAAGACAGATAAAAGAAAAAAGCGAAAGGAAAACTACGGAAAGAAAAGGACACATGATCAGGTCACAGAAACAACTGTCCTTGTACCATCAACTCTTTGTGTACCACCAACCCTTTGTGTACCACCAACCCTTTGTGTACCACCAACCCTTTGTGTACCACCAGTCCTTTGTGTACCACCAGTCCTTTGTGTGCCACCAGACCTTTGTGTACCACCAACCCTTTGTGTACCACCTACCCTTTGTGTACCACCAACCCTTTGTGTACCACCAACCCTTTGTGTACCACCAACCCTTTGTGTACCACCAACCCTTTGTGTACCACCAGTCCTTTGTGTACCACCAGACCTTTGTGTACCACCAACCCTTTGTGTACCACCACCCTTTGTGTACCACCAACCCTTTGTGTACCACCAGCCCTTTGTATACCATCAATAATGATAATAATAAAATAATGATAATAATATTATTATTGATAATGATGATGATAATGATGATATTATTACTATTATCATTATCATTATTATTATTATATTATATATTATTATTATTATTATTATTATTATTATTGTTGTTGTTGTTTTTATTGTTGTTTTTGTTATTGTTGTTGTTGTTGTCATCAGTATCATTATCATTGATATTTCATATACTGTCGCCCCGGACATTGAAATATTGGATAGTATTTGAACAAACCTTATAATATGACTGCGGAATCGTGCATTTGACTGGTAATGTGATGCACACTTGATTCAGATCTGTGGATACATGACTAAGGTATCTTTGCAGAATCCTGTAAACATGGTTTGTCTTGTTGCGACTTCGATCTTTGGCCATGAATAACATACGTACGTCCCACTTAGATAAAATCCCTCCTCAACCAGCCCAGATGTCTACAATCCAATGTGCTAACATTCTGGGCCGCCCTGGTGTAAGAAGTGGACCATTCCAATCCGTACTTATGTGTGTCGCCACTACTGATTGCAGAGGCATATAAACCAAAGCTGCTATTGAATACAAGAACGTTAATTAGAAGAATAACGATAAAGCGGCTAAGTAATATTCGCTGTTATTCTTTGGACTGACTCATTCATACATATGAATACATAAAGAACTGTGAAGACATCGGTTAGATGACGAAGTGAACAGAACTCCAAATTCATAAAGAAGAGATGACCTTCTTTTAAGATCATCAAGCCATGCTCCAACTCTTACCTTTTCTAGCACTCTGTTCTAATGAGGCTTTTACTGTGTAAAATACAATGTTATAATGGGGCGTTTGTTGCTAATGAGGCCTTTACTGTACAGAACGCTATGTTCTAATGAGGCGTTTGCTGTGCAAAATGCTACATTAACAAGAAACACCGAGGGTGCGGATGGGACCCAGAACACCAGTGCCTCGTCACTTTCCGCAAAATCATCTCCCAAGCTCCCGACGCCACTCGATAGCTATTTCATCAAGTGAAGGGGCAGGAGATGGGGAGGGCGTCTATGCGCTGCATGACCCAGTCGGACCCAGTCATCAGTTACCTTGTTTACAAACCGAACGGTAAGGCAAGAGAGATGAAAAACCCCAAGACACAGCCACACAACGCGCACCAACCAGGCCCAGCCCATCCACGGGACTAACAGAGAATGGAAGAGCCTTCTCTCACTCCACTCTGGGCCTTCATCTCTCTTTCAGGCGGCCCGCCCTGCCACCAGCTCCTTTCCCCGTACGATAGTGGTCGGAAGCTTCCAACATTGCTATACTTCAACTACAAGGGTTGTTTGAATGGCCGCGAAAGTGGTCAGGCATGATGCCCCAGACACAGCCTATTTTCTGTTCAGCAAGGTCTGACATGCCGCGAACGCTGTGTTCTAATGTGACTTTTATGTGTAGAACGCTGCCCGTTCTAATGTACTTTTATGTAGAACCTGTCATGTGACTTTTGTAGACTCCCTTTCTAATGTGACTTTATGGTAAACTCCCTGTTCTAATGTGGCTTTTATGTGTAGAACTCCCTGTTCTAATGTGGCTTTTATGTGAAAACGCTATGTACTAACGTTGCGTTTGAAATACCACAGAACGGATCCCCCCCCCCCCTCCACCCCTCTCTCTCTCTCTCTCTTCTGTCTGTCTGTCTGTCTCTCTCTCTCTTCTCTGTCTGTTTGTCTGTCTGTCTGGCTGGCTGGCTGGCTGGCTGCTGAACGTTCAGTCGTTTGATTCAGGATAATGATTAAGTGGGAACAACAATGAACAGTAATTGTAATGTACCTTACAGTGAGCTATTATGATGAATATGGCAAGACCATCACTACGTCAGTTGATGTGAAATGTGTCACTGTTTGTAATCAAGTCTTCTGTTAGAGATCTTTTTACCACCTACCTGACTTTTCCTAGTAATATCACAGACAGAAACCAATTTTTCCCCCATTGTGAGTTAAAACAGTTGGAAATAAGAGGAAGGAAGAACATGACCTTCTCTCCGTGATGCTGCTGTCAGAGGGAATGGGTAAGATGGTGATGATGGGTAAGGACGAAGAGAGGAAAGTGGAGCGTGGAGAAATGTTGTTGTTTTTTCCAAATGTACATTCATCTGAAGGACTCAACAAATTCTGAAACTTCGGTAAACATACAGTGTTCTTCAAATGCGACATCATCATTTGAAAAAGCTTTCCTCTTTTCATTTCTGATTTGAACTATAAAGTCCATCACTTCAAATGACTCCTCCACGTCAGGTAGTGTGCACAGATACTTGTAACAAAGAGGTCCTAGGATTATGCCAAACCAAGCAAAGGTCGTGTTCAGATCCATGAAGAGGTGCGCCAGTTGGTGCTGGATGGCTGTGACAATCCACTCCCGTAAGAGATGGACAATGTCATCAAGGTCAGTGCCCAGTTCGTGCAAAGGAAGATCCTGACAGTGCGGAATGGCGGCTTTGAACCGTCCATCGGGATTAATCTGAAGACAAATGCTGGCCAGGATTTCCTTCATGGACGTGTGGATGTCACTGCGGCTCTGTAGAACACTGCTCCTCGTCTGTAGGCCTCGTTTGACTTTGACTATTTGTTGTTTGATTGTGTTTTTACGGGTGACCAGTTGTGTCAAGTTGGTCATTGCATATTGACGAACACGAAATACACTTTTCATAAGTCCCGTGATGTTTTCCATCAAACACCTGGTGTGGAACCAGTTGGACAAGGTCTTCTCCAGCTGTGTGACTTGTAAGAGATCAGGGTCCTGGGCCTGTTTGGACTCTGTCATTTTCTTGTGGGCCATGGACTGAGGCATCATGCACATCAGCTGATTTCTGTTTTCTGCTGCGCTGATTGGTGCACAATGAACGTTTGATGATAATAACGCTGTTCGCTCTGTTCTGTCTAGATCTTCTACGCTGTTGACAGTTGATCACCACAGTTGTGTTGTCTTCTGATTGTGCTGATACAGTTTTGTGTGTCTCTGTCTTCTGCTACAGTTCTGTCTCTGTCTTCCTCTACAGTTCTGTCTCTGTCTTCTGCTACAGTTCTGTCTCTGTCTTCCCGCTACATTGTGTTTCTTTCTGTCTCTGTCTTCTGCAACAGTTCATGTCCCCTGTCTACCTGAAATGTTGTTCTGTGTTTTTCTTCAACTACGTTGAATCAGTGACCCACACACACTTGAATGCATTGTAGCTTGGTACAATACTCAATTGATGACGTTATCGTGCCATTGTCTCTGTCTCTATAAGCCAGTCCTATTTGTCCACTGAATGATTCGCAACAGCTTTGAAAAAACTATGTGCACCAATTTCCTCAGACTAGATTATGAAAACCATTAAAACTTCTTTTTTTCATTAGATATTTTTTCAGCGAACATTGTAAGAAAAATCCATGTAAAACCACAACCAACGAGGCAGAGAAACCATTGTTTGAAATGGACAGTTCAGTGACAAACTGGTTAGGAAGCAAACCATGCACGCCTTTTTCTGTTTGGTGTCGTTCGGGGTAAAAATGGATCTGAACTGCAGTTCATTAACTGAATCCACGAATGCAAGGTCAGAGTATAGATACAAATCATAACATAGACTGGCACCTCCGCTACGTTGTGGCCTGTGATGGAAAACTGCAACAATGATTAAACTTTTTGTCCACTGACGCCTTTACACCTCTATGATGATGATGATGATGATGATGATGGGGATGATAACCCTGATACTATGATGATGATGATGATGGGGATAATAACCCTGATGCTATGGAGTTCCATTCCCCAAGATTAAGAATGCCTGACAGGACTGCACTGTGCCCTTCAATGACGCGTCCACAAAGTGGATGAAACTGGACTGTGTTGTCCAGCCTTCCCAATGAGCCCATACCTTGCTCAGTTGGTAGGAGCCAAAAATCCCCACAAAATTTTGACAGGTCAGAATAATGTGTAAATTGATTGCTTATCACCCACATATCCCCCCTGTCCATACACGTTCTGCTCTTTTTCTGATATATGAAAATGCATACAATCATATAACAACTACATATACATTTATAGGCATGTCAAGGCAACCTCGATCAGTCAACAAAGATGACTTCATAATTGAAGGTAGTTGGAAGACACAGCAACGTAATCTAACTTTGTGTGCTGAGTCCCTCGGCATAGTGAAGTGGTCATATCAAGACAGAGCCAGTCACCTGTCTTCTTATCCATGTCTGTGGTAAGAACGATCTAACTGACCTCAATTGGCAGGCTGTGTGACAGGCTGTGGGAAAGTACGATGTCTTCACACACTAAGGTGCAGGTAAGACACGACAATCTTGAATTCATTTCACGGCCAAACAGGGAGGGGTTTACCCATCTTCTTCCCCTCCCCTCTATCCTTGAGGGGTAGTGTGTCTCTTGTCAATTGATACGATAAAGGGGAATAAATCCTTCCTGCAGTTTTGAGTTTCAGTTTTAGTTTCTCAAAGCGGCATGGTGATCTCATACATCTCACACACCTAATGAACCGTGAAGAAATCATCACGGCACAACTACTTGTACATTGTAGAATGCGTTTGTCTCCCCTGCTTACTCGTTACTAGACTTCATATCCGACATTTTCATCTGTTCAGTGAAACGTCAGGGCAGTCATCCCCCATCTTTTCCGTGTTTCTTCTTTGTTGTCCTTTGTGCACGCTTGACCATTGGCCAAATTTTTGCGCCTCTCTTTTTGTCTGTCTGTCTGTCTGTCTGTCTGCCCTCTCTCTCTCTCTCTCTCTCTCTCTCTCTCTCTCTCTCTCTCTTTTCTATCTTTCTTTTGTATTAATTGGCGTTTTCATTTGGTATTGTGTGTTTGTGGTTCCCGTTTGTTTGAACAGTGGTTGTCGTTCTGATTTAGATTACACGCAGCGTGCACTTAGCACATGTTTAAAAAACACGGCAACATAATTATACTGTCCCTGTTTAAATTCCCTGAAAATATCCATGTCTATGGGTAAAGAAAACCACAAACAGCAAAAAGAAATGGAGTCTGCTGGATAATTACTGGCAGGCTTGGGTGGCGCGCATACGGAATCCTCCAAACAAACTACAACTGTCTCTCTTTCCCGCCACCTTTTTTTTTTTTTTAATCTTTCTATGTTTATTTTGACAGGCTTCCAAAGTGTTCCGCGAAGCAGGCACGCTGACGTCACTTCCTCCTCACGTGTACGCCGTGGCGGAGCACGCGCAGAGGGTGTTGAGGTCATCGAGGACCAATCAGTGCTGTGTGATCAGCGGGGAGAGTGGGGCGGGGAAAACAGAGACCTGCAAACTGCTGATTCAGCATTTGATGTGTTCTGCCTCCAGTTCCGAGCACCAGCTGAACAGCAAACTGCACCAGGTGAGCAGTCATCATTCAAGTCGTCGTCCTCGTCGTTGTGACTTGTCTTCATCATCATCGTCGTCATGGTAGTAGTGGTGATCATCGCCTTCATCATCACCATCACCATCACCATCATCATGATCATCACCATCATCGTCATTGTAGTTGTGATGGTGGTGGTGGTCATCATCATCATCATCATCATTGTAGCGGTAGCGGTAGTTGTCTTCATCAGCAGCAGCAGCAGCATCATTATCATCATGGTGATGGTTGTCGTATTCATCATCACCACCGCCATCATTATCAGCACTGTTGTTGTCGTCATTGTCATCACCATCGTCATCATTATCAACACTGTGGTTGTCGTCATTGTCATCACCATCGTCATCATTATCAGCACTGTGGTTGTCGTCATTGTCATCACCATCGTCATCATTATCAACAGTTGTGGCAGGAACTGCAGCCTGAGGAAGAGGAGCATAAAACATTATTACAGTGAGGGGAGCATAAAACATTATTACAGTGAGGTGAGGAAGAGGAGCATAAAACATTATTACAGTCAGATGAGGAAGGGGAACATAAAACATTATTACAGTCAGATGAGGAAGAGGAGCATAAAACATTATTACAGTGAGATAAGGAAGAGGAACATAAAACATTATTACAGTCAGATAAGGAAGAGGAACATAAAACATTATTACAATGAGATAAGGAAGAGGAGCATAAAACATTATTACAGTCAGATGAGGAAGGGGAACATAAAACATTATTACAGTCAGATAAGGAAGAGGAGCATAAAACATTATTACAGTCAGATGAGGAAGAGGAGCATAAAACATTATTACAGTGAAATGAGGAAGAGGAACATAAAACATTATTACAGTCAGATAAGGAAGAGGAGCATAAAACATTATTACAGTGAGATGAGGAAGGAGAGCATAAAACATTATTACAGTCAGATGAGGAAGGAGAGCATAAAACATTATTACAGTCAGATGAGGAAGGAGAGCATAAAACATTATTACAGTCAGATAAGGAAGAGGAACATAAAACATTATTACAGTCAGATGAGGAAGAGGAGCATAAAACATTATTACAGTCAGATGAGGAAGGAGAGCATAAAACATTATTACAGTCAGATGAGGAAGGAGAGCATAAAACATTATTACAGTCAGATGAGGAAGGAGAGCATAAAACATTATTACAGTCAGATGAGGAAGGAGAGCATAAAACATTATTACAGTCAGATGAGGAAGGAGAGCATAAAACATTATTACAGTCAGATGAGGAAGAGGAGCATAAAACATTATTACAGTCAGATAAGGAAGAGGAGCATAAAACATTATTACAGTCAGATGAGGAAGAGGAGCATAAAACATTATTACAGTCAGATAAGGAAGAGGAGCATAAAACATTATTACAGTCAGATGAGGAAGGAGAGCATAAAACATTATTACAGTCAGATGAGGAAGAGGAGCATAAAACATTATTACAGTCAGATGAGGAAGAGGAACATAAAACATTATTACAGTCAGATGAGGAAGAGGAGCATAAAACATTATTACAGTCAGATAAGGAAGAGGAACATAAAACATTATTACAGTGAGATGAGGAAGAGGAGCATAAAACATTACAGTCAGATGAGGAAGAGGAGCATAAAACATTATTACAGTCAGATGAGGAAGAGGAGCATAAAACATTATTACAGTGAGATGAGGAAGAGGAGCATAAAACATTATTACAGTCAGATAAGGAAGAGGAGCATAAAACATTATTACAGTGAGATGAGGAAGAGGAGCATAAAACATTATTACAGTCAGATGAGGAAGAAGAGCATAAAACATTATTACAGTCAGATAAGGAAGAGGAGCATAAAACATTATTACAGTCAGATGAGGAAGAGGGGCATAAAACATTATTACAGTGAGATAAGGAAGAGGAGCATAAAACATTATTACAGTCAGATGAGGAAGAGGGGCATAAAACATTATTACAGTCAGATAAGGAAGAAGAACATAAAACATTATTACAGTGAGATAAGGAAGAGGAGCATAAAACATTATTACAGTGAGATGAGGAAGAGGAACATAAAACATTATTACAGTCAGATGAGGAAGAGGGGCATAAAACATTATTACAGTGAGATAAGGAAGAGGAGCATAAAACATTATTACAGTCAGATGAGGAAGAGGGGCATAAAACATTATTACAGTCAGATGAGGAAGAGGGGCATAAAACATTATTACAGTCAGATGAGGAAGAGGAACATAAAACATTGTTACAGTCAGATGAGGAAGGGGAACATAAAACATTATTACAGTCAGATGAGGAAGAGGAACATAAAACATTGTTACAGTCAGATGAGGAAGGGGAACATAAAACATTATTACAGTCAGATGAGGAAGAGGAACATAAAACATTATTACAGTCAGATGAGGAAGAGGAACATAAAACATTATTACAGTCAGATGAGGAAGAGGAACATAAAACATTATTACAGTCAGATGAGGAAGAGGAACATAAAACATTATTACAGTCAGATGAGGAAGAGGAACATAAAACATTATTACAGTCAGATAAGGAAGAGGAACATAAAACATTATTACAGTCAGATGAGGAAGAGGAACATAAAACATTATTACAGTCAGATGAGGAAGAGGAACATAAAACATTATTACAGTCAGATGAGGAAGAGGAGCATAAAACATTATTACAGTCAGATGAGGAAGGGGAGCATAAAACATTGTTACAGTGAGATGAGGAAGGGGAGCATAAAACATTATTACAGTCAGATAAGGAAGAGGAGCATAAAACATTATTACAGTCAGATAAGGAAGAGGAGCATAAAACATTATTACAGTCAGATAAGGAAGGGGAGCATAAAACATTATTACAGTCAGATAAGGAAGAGGGGCATAAAACATTATTACAGTCAGAAAAGGAAGAGGAACATAAAACATTATTACAGTGAGATAATGAAATGGAGCATAAAACATTATTACAGTCAGAAAAGGAAGAGGAACATAAAACATTATTACAGTGAGATAAGGAAATGGAGCATAAAACATTATTACAGTCAGAAAAGGAAGAGGAACATAAAACATTATTACAGTGAGATAAGGAAGAGGAGCATAAAACATTATTACAGTCAGAAAAGGAAGAGGAACATAAAACATTATTACAGTGAGATAAGGAAGAGGAGCATAAAACATTATTACAGTGAGATAAGGAAGAGGAGCATAAAACATTATTACAGTCAGAAAAGGAAGAGGAGCATAAAACATTATTACAGTCAGATAAGGAAGAGGAGCATAAAACATTATTACAGTCAGAAAAGGAAGAGGAACATAAAACATTATTACAGTCAGATAAGGAAGAGGAACATAAAACATTATTACAGTCAGATAAGGAAGAGGAGCATAAAACGTTGTTACAGTCAGATAAGGAAGAGGAACATAAAACATTGTTACAGTCAGATAAGGAAGAGGAGCATAAAACATTATTACAGTCAGATAAGGAAGAGGAGCATAAAACATTATTACAGTCAGATAAGGAAGAGGCATAAAACATTATTACAGTCAGATAAGGAAGGGGAGCATAAAACATTATTACAGTCAGATAAGGAAGAGGAACATAAAACATTATTACAGTCAGATGAGGAAGAGGAGCATAAAACATTATTACAGTCAGATAAGGAAGAGGAACATAAAACATTATTACAGTCAGATAAGGAAGAGAAGCATAAAACATTATTACAGTGAGATAAGGAAGAGGAACATAAAACATTATTACAGTCAGATGAGGAAGAGGAGCATAAAACATTATTACAGTCAGATGAGGAAGAGGGCATAAAACATTATTACAGTCAGATGAGGAAGAAGAGCATAAAACATTATTACAGTCAGATAAGGAAGAGGGGCATAAAGCATTATTACAGTCAGATGAGGAAGAGGGGCATAAAACATTATTACAGTCAGATGAGGAAGAGGAGCATAAAACATTTTACAGTCAGATGAGGAAGAGGAGCATAAAACATTATTACAGTCAGATGAGGAAGAGAGCATAAAACATTATTACAGTCAGATGAGGAAGAGGAGCATAAAACATTGTTACAGTCAGATGAGGAAGAGGAGCATAAAACATTATTACAGTCAGATAAGGAAGGGAGCATAAAACATTATTACAGTCAGATGAGGAAGAAGAGCATAAAACATTATTACAGTCAGATAAGGAAGGGGAGCATAAAACATTATTACAGTCAGATGAGGAAGAAGAGCATAAAAACATTATTACAGTCAGATAGTAAGAAGAGCATAAAACATTATTACAGTCAGATGAGGAAGAAGAGCATAAAACATTATTACAGTCAGATGAGGAAGAAGAGCATAAAACATTATTACAGTCAGATGAAGAGAAACATTTTACATCAGATGAGAAGGGGAGCATAAAACATTATTACAGTCAGATGAGGAAGAAGAGCATAAAACATTATTACAGTCAGATGAGGAAGAAGAGCATAAAACATTATTACAGTCAGATGAGGAAGAAGAGCATAAAACATTATTACAGTCAGATAAGGAAGAGAAGCATAAAACATTATTACAGTCAGATAAGGAAGGGGAGCATAAAACATTGTTACAGTCAGATGAGGAAGAAGAAGAAGAATGGGCGTAGAACAGTACGGATAACAGCAAGAATGGAACGACATGAGAACTGATCATTTCATACATTATGTATATATCATATGACTTAATTCTATCATGTAATCTAATAGTCTTGTGATGATGAAATCCCGTGTTCGGCACTGATAATTATAATAATAATAATAATTACAATATTTATATAGCGCAAAATCTTGATAAAATCAAATCTAAGCGCTGAAACACACACACACGCACGCACGCACACACACGCACGCACGCACGCACGCACACACACACGCACCCACGCGCACACACACACACACACGCACCCACGCACGCACACACACACACACACACACACACACACACAACACACACACACACACACACACACACACACACACGGCTATAAATGGGGAGAAAGAATAAAAACAATGGAAAATTATAGAGAGCATATTATATACAATTATATATTGCAATGTGATTCCCCTCCGAGTGGAGACAGGCTGCAGAGGGGATTGAGTGAGGTCAGGATTTTATGCAGAGGAGAAAAGGTGAGTTTTGAGAGCGGACTTGAAGGAGACAAAAGTAGGTTGCTGACGGACTGAGAGAGGAAGTTTGTTCCAGGAGAGCGGACCAGAAACAGAGAAGGCTCGTGGACCATAGGTATTGAGCTTAGTGCGTGGAAAGCGAAAAGTCAGAGGATCGGAGGCAGAGCGGAGGGTACGTGAGGGAACATAGATCTCAAGTAGGCTTGACAGGTAATCGGGGGCTGCGTTATTGAGGCTTTTGTAGCACATGGTGTCTAGTTTGTACTGTATGCGCTTTGATACAGGGAGCCAGTGAAGTTGTGCCAAGAGAGGAGATATGTGGTCAGCTTTTTTCCAGTGCTTGGTATGTTTCCGGATCGTTATTTTCAACAGTTCATTATATAGAGTGTATGGTATACCGTGTTTGACTATAGAACCACCCGATTGCCCTCTTCAGATAAAACAGTAATAGAAAACGTAATACTTTTTGATGTCGTGTTTACATCGACTAAAGGAAACCCCTTGTCTGTTTTCACGCCGTAATCAGCAAATCAGAACTGAATTCCAGATGTAAACATAAATTCGATGTCATAATAGTACATGTCTTACTGACTGAAAAACAAAACCTGATAAAAAAAAATTCCTTTCCATTTTCTCTCCCAATACCAGATCAACCCTTTGCTGGAAGCCTTTGGCAACGCTCAGACACTCATGAACAATAACTCCAGTCGTTTTGCCAAATATCTGGAGCTGGTTTTCGCCTCTGACGGCTGTGTACTGGGAGGTAAATTTGTATTGTATTGTTTTGTTTTGTTTTGTTTTACGTTTGTTTGTATGTTTGTTTGTTGTGGGTTCTATGATTGTTTTGATCTCTGCTCGTTGTTGTTGGTTGATTGTTTTGATAGAACTATGGACACAAAATCTGATATCTGGACTTAAAAAATCCCAACCCGCAACAGTAAAACTGGTCCTTTCGCTGCCCGTCTTAGTGTTTCCATCATTCTAGTGGTGTCAACTTAGTGCTTCATATATTCCTATTCCCCACCCCCATTTCAAGACATTGCCAGCCCACAGCATTTTACGCACGTTCACAATCTGCCGGCTTGGTTACTAACAGATTTGGGTGAAGCGCTTATGGTCCGAGTGCCATGAATCCCTCTTGAACAAACTGTAAACTCCAAACTTGATGTTGCTGTTATTGTTTTTATTATGGTGATGGTTATTTTGTTGTGGTGCTGGTTGCTGCTGCTGTAGCCCCTATTGCTATCATTGTTCTTCCGTCAGTATAATGGGTGGTCCGTAATCTGTTACATGATCATTATCATTCAGCTTGAGCCTGCTTACATTGAACTGCCATTGTTCTGTAACTGCTTTGTTGAACCCTTGATCAGATATTCCTTACACAAAAATGAAGGACAAATATTTGGCTGCTTGCTGTGTTAGTCTCAGTAATGTGGTAATTAAACGCTTATCAGGATCTGTTTTATATATGTAAAAGGTAAAGACTTTGCAGTCTGTTTAGATATGTAAAGGTAAACTGCATACAGGATCTGTTTATATATGGTAAAGGTAAACTGCATTACAGGATCTGTTTATATATGGTAAAGGTAAACTGCATACAGGATCTGTTTATATATGGTAAAGGTAAACTACATACAGGATCTGTTTATATGTGGTAAAGGTAAACTGCATACAGGATCTGTTTATATGTGGTAAAGGTAAACTGCATACAGGATCTGTTTATATGTAAAGTAACTGCATACAGGATCGTTTATATGGTAAGTAAACTACATACAGGATCTGTTTATGTGTGGTAAAGGTAAACTACATACAGGATCTGTTTATATATGGTAAAGGTAAACTACTTACAGGATCTGTTTATATGTGGTAAAGGTAAACTACATACCGGATCTGTTTATATGTGGTAAAGGTAAACTACATACAGGATCTGTTTATATGTGGTAAAGGCAAACTGCGTACAGGATCTGTTTATATGTGGTAAAGGTAAACTGCATACAGGATCTGTTTATATGTGGTAAAGGTAAACTGCATACAGGATCTGTTTATATGTGGTAAAGGTAAGCTACATACAGGATCTCAGTTTATCGTTTCATAGTAAGTCTAGCACCAGACCGCCACACAAGGTGTGCAGAAGGAATGAAGGTCAAACATCTGTCTCATCTGGGGTTGGAATCTGGGAAATCTCACTTGGTAGATGGAGAGTGTAACCACGAGACCACCGTCCCAGTCCGTGCTGTAGATGTACATGTAGTGTGTTTGTTGGGGGGGGTCTGGTTAGTACCTTCCCGCCCCGCTCCCGTGGGCATACCGGTCACTACTTCAGTTTAAATAGTATCTCCACCTTCTGGAAATTCTGTGCTGAAAAATTTCTTTTCTGTCGCTCTTAAATTCTGTGCTAGAAATTTCCTATTTTCTGTCGGTCCCTTTGTTTCTTCCTTGCTCCTTTGCTTTCTGTCATCTCTTCCTATCATTTCCTGTTTTGTTGATCCATTCTTCTATTAAACCTATCAGGTCTAGTCATCTCGTACATATAGTGACTGTATTTTTTGTCTGAAAGGAAATACGATGTGCGGAAGCAATTTCAGATACTTTAGGTCAGTCTATACCCTATAGGTCTTTTACAGTTTTAGTGTCATTAGTTACGTTCACGTGCGGGATCTCTTTTTTTTTCCTGCCCCTTCTGGTGATAAATTGGGCGGTGTGGTCAACGCCAGGGACATATTCGTAGATAATGTGAGCGAATGCATTGATCTGTGTACTTCATTTTCTTTTCCAGGATTTTTGTTTCAGAACCAACGAAGTGTTGGGTGTGTTTTGAGATTAACAACACAACTACAATATTTATACGGCGTCAAATCTTGACAATTCAAATCAAAGCGCACTCACGCACCGAGCATTCTACATACGATCGACAAAGACCACCTTACAATATTTAATATTAAAATAGTAGACAAACTGAGGAAAAGAAGTAGTTGTAGAATTCATTGTTGGGAAAAGAGGTGGGTTATTAAATTGGATTTAAAAGCAGACTGGTAATCTTTGTTTTTGTTTTTTGTTGTTTTTTGTGTGGGTTTTTTGTTTTTTTTTACCCCCTCTGGTGAAAATTGGCAAAGCGGAAGTCTATTCCAGGGTGAGAGGGTTATAGCCCTTATGTGCAATCTAGTGGACGGGCTTTTGATAATAACAATGAACACAAGAATAAGACCTAGTAAGTATAGAGATAGAATAATGCCTGCCAGTCTGAGTGCATTGGTTTGAATCTAGTTGGATAAATTCGTGGGTCCTGATCTGCTATGCTGTATCGGCCTTCTTTATTTCACTCACACCATTCTGGCAGTTACCCTCCATACATATGTCCATGCGGCCTGTAGTCTACATAGTTGTGAATGGACAACTTACCTTGTTCAGTGTTGAGACAGATAAATCAGCGAGGGAAAAGGAGATGAGCGACACCTTCCTAACGCTGTCCCTAAAAAAGGTTGAGGTCTCTCCCACTTCTCTCTACCAGCCTATGGTGTTTAATAATAATAATTAATAATAATTACAATATTATATAGCGCAAAATCTTGATAAAATCAAATCTAAGCGCTGTTTGAGTTGTGACTATAAACAATTGTCTGTGGGCTGTGTGCCAACAGGTCACATCAATCAGTACCTGCTGGAGAAGTCCCGTGTGGTTCATCAAGGACACAAAGAGGGGAACTTTCACATCTTCTCCTGGCTGCTGCATGGAGCCACGCCCGAGGAGAAGGCGCAGTGCATGCTGGACAAGAGTACATACAGGTAGGAACAGGCAAGCTGATGATATCTTCGCTGCGCTGTTGACGTTTTTTACTTCACGATGTCACGGTCGTCGATACGTTTTGTTGACGTAGGATTTACGTTAGATAAAGTAATAATACTCTTTCGTAGCCCACGCACGCCAAGCACACACTCCAGCACAAAACCCAAACAAGTAAAATAAAATGATAAACAAATTAAGAATACAATGAATATAATTGAAAAAAATAATAACATCCTTTCGTTCACCCCTGCAGAAACATCGACCTTCTAAGATATGAGTTTAGTCCCCTGACAGCTGTTTTGTCCAAGTGTAGTAAGTTCAGGGGTGGTGTGGTGTGATGCCATGTCAGGGGGCAAAGGGGGGAGGGAGAGTCGTGAGGGTGTGGTGTGTCGCCATGTCAGGGGGCAGAAAGGGGGGGAGGAGAGTCGTGAGGGGTGTGGTGTGTCGCCATGTCAGGGGGCAAAAGGGGGGAGGGAGAGTCGTGAGGGGTGTGGTGTGTCGCATGTCAGGGCAGAGGAGGAGTCGAGGGGTGTGTGTGTCGCAGTCAGGGGGCAAAAGGGGGAGGAGAGTCGTGAGGGGTGTGGTGTGTCGCCATGTCAGGGGGCACAAAGGGGGGAGGGAGAGTCGTGAGGGGTGTGGTGTGTCGCCATGTCAGGGGGCAGAAAGGGGGGAGGGAGAGTCGTCAGGGGTGTGGTGTGTCGCCATGTCAGGGGGCAGAAAGGGGGGAGGGAGAGTCGTAAGGGGTGTGGTGTGTCGCCATGTCAGGGGGCAGAAAGGGGGGAGGGAGAGTCGTGAGGGGTGTGGTGTGTCGCCATGTCAGGGGGCAGAAAGGGGGGAGGGAGGAGAGTCGTGAGGGGTGTGGTGTGTCGCCATGTCAGGGGGCAGAAAGGGGGGAGGGAGAGTCGTGAGGGGTGTGGTGTGTCGCCATGTCAGGGGGCAGAAAGGGGGGAGGGAGAGTCGTGAGGGGTGTGGTGTGTCGCCATGTCAGGGGGCAGAAAGGGGGGGGGAGGAGATCGTGAGGGGTGTGGAACGAAAAAAAAAAAAAAGGGGGGGGTGGTTTCTGGTCCAGTTTTCTTTATTGTTGTTGTTGTTGTTGTTGTTCGTTTTTGTATCCCCTCTCTCTGGCATTTCAGAACGATTTTGTCTCCTTGTCATAGTCTGGTTCAATATATATAATTATATATTGTAAATTGTATTTTTACACAAAGAAGATTCTTTGTTCATTTTTTGCTCTTTACATAACACCAACAGCTATTATGACAATAATAGTGTATATCCATATTATATATATAATGCAGTACAAACACAGTCGGATACACACGCATGTAAACACGTATGCAGTATAAACATAATTCATCAAAAATAACAACAGATCATAATATGAAACTGGAAACAGGCAAAGAAAAAGAATCTGTAACACATTGATAAGTACAATCTTTAACAACACTCACACACACACACACACACACACACACACACACACACACACACACACACACACACACACACACACACACACACACACACACACACACCACACACACACACACACACACACACACACACACACAAACTGATCATTTTTGTGTTTCATCAAGGACACAAAGAGGGGAACTTTCACATCTTCTCCTAAAAATGATAAAACTTTCTGTTCAAAATTTATACAAAAAATGCAGTATTCTTCCATGTATCATTTGCGATCGATTATTGCTGTTCGTTTGCGTATTCAGCTAAACGCACTGAAAACAAAATATTGTAAAAATGTTAAGTGTATTTGCGGCAAGCAATTCACATTGTTTCACTGTTTATTTTATTGCAAAATGCTACGTTCTTTTCTACCGAAAATGTTTACACAAGAAAACTATTCTGAAACTCATTTCAAAAAAGTAACATCAGATCAATCTTTGATACTTAATATTTCAGAATCATTAGTTAACAGTCCTGTTAACCAAGCCATCCCCACTGTCACAGAAGAGCCAGTAAAAAGTCTCGGAAGATGGTATGATGACTCCCTGAAAGACACACAAAGGGGATGTGAAACCAAGCAAACAGCAGAAGAAGGCCTGAAGAAAATAGATAACTGCGGACTGCCAGGCAAATACAAAGTCTGGTGTCTACAGTTCATGCTGATACCAAAGCTGCTGTGGCCACTGCTAATCTATGACATTTGCACCAGCACAGTCGAAGCAATGGAAGCCAAAATCAACAAATACACAAGAAAATGGCTCGGTGTCCCACCTGGTCTCACTGATGTTGCATTCTACTGTCGTCAAGCAATGCTGAAGTTACCTCTCAAATCCATAGTGGAGGAATACAAAGTTGGAAAAGCAAGACTGTTGAGCATGCTGGAGGAATCGGAAGACAATATCGTGAGATCAGTTCATCCAAAGCTGAGAACTGGCAGAAAG
>JAPXFY010000031.1:19100808-19105808 GCA_030674185.1 Monoplex corrugatus | reverse complement strand
TCATTTTCATATTGTGGGCTGAGACTGAATTCGAGATTGGTCGGCTTAAAGGGAGGCATGGTGGTGCCACTGATTTTTGTCTAAAGCGAAGATCATATCTGCATAAGTATAGTAACTATTAATTGTCAGCTGGTATACAAGTGTATGCACCAGGCATAAGTAGCCAGCTGTAGGCTGCTCGACTCGCAGACTGGCGGTACACCGCTCCTGCGAGCACTGTATGTTAGCATAGAAATTCTTTAAAAAAAATTTTTTATAAAAAAAAAAATCTACCTAACAGAGGGGGCAGGGTTTTTTTTGCTTTTGCTTTTTTTCTTTTAGTTTTTTTTGTTGTTTATTTTGTTTTTTTGTTTTGTTTTGTTTTGTTTTGTTTGTTTGTTTTGTTTGTTTGTTTGTTTTGTTTTGCGGGGGCCTTTTTTAATGGCGTGTATGACCGTTAAAGGCAGTCATTGGCGATCATGGCCCTCCACACCAATCTGTCCCTTGTCGCGGCAAGAACATCTTCTGCTTCCTTCAAGATTTTCTCGTTTGTTTTCTTGGCTGTCCATGGAACTCTCAACATCTCTTCTTAGAAACCGCATTCCAGTTACCTCAGTTTTGTTCTGACTTTGCATGTTTGACTATCCACGCCGCACAACCAGGCAACAGTATCGGTTCTATACAACACTCAAGAACTTTCTTCCTAATGTTAATTGATGCGGCAGGACACATGATGATGATGAAAGGCAGTCATACTCCGTCTACGGGACGCTGAGGAGAGAATATGGAAGAAGTACAGGAAGGTGAATGATCTGGAGAGCAGCATTAAGATCTTGTGAGGAAAAGGCAGCATGGCAGGAAGAAGGAACCCCTACCTACATCAAAGCAAACTAGATAGCCCGTAAGATTATAAAACAATAGAGAACCTGTATTTCATCATAAGCGGTAAGCCGCTGTGGGTTGTTTGCTGTCTGAATCAGCAGTAGGCTTTTCGCCAGCGCCAGCTTTTTTGACTCTATCTGAATTTGGTGTCGTTTGTGAGTCTAAGTGTTTTCCTGTGATGATAACTTGATTGACTGATTGGTAACAACCCAAGATGAGAAACGGACTTTTCTGACCCTGTTCATGTGTCCTTGACCTTTGACAGGACGTGACCGGTATGGCGATGACAGTGGCCGCCGTCCTCCATATGGGTGAGGTCGCCTTCACTGACCAGGGTGATGGTCTGCCTCTTGCTCCTGCCCACCCTGGGGCCCTCCGTAAAGGTGTGTGTGTCCATGTGTCTGTGTGTATGTGTGTATGTGCAAGTAAAAATGTTTGAATTGTTAGGCCTCAGGGCTATGACAGCAGGAGTGAACCATTTATGCGCAGAGTTATTATTGATTAACACAGCACAGTATAATTATGTAGAGTTACTATTGATAACACAGCACAGTATAATTATTACAGAGTTACTATTGATCAACACAGTACAGTATAATTATGTACAGAGTTACTATTGATCACACAGTACAGTATAATTATGTACAGTGTTACTATTGATCAACACAGTACAGTATAATTATGTACAATGTTACTATTGATCAACACAGTACAGTATAATTATGTACAGAGTTACTATTGATCAACACAGTACAGTATCATTATGTACAGAGTTACTATTGATCAACACAGTACAGTATAATTATGTACAGAGTTACTATTGATCAACACAGCTATAGTATAATTATATACAGAGTTATTATTGATCAACACAGACAGTATAATTATTACAGAGTTACTATTGATCAACACAGTACATTATAATTATGTACAGTGTTACTATTGATCAACACAGTACAGTATAATTATGTACAGAGTTACTATTGATCAACACAGCATAGTATAATTATGTACAGAGTTACTATTGATCAACACAGTACTAGTATAATTATTACAGAGTTATATTGATTAACACAGTACAGTAAATTATTACAGAGTTACTATTGATCAACACAGACAGTATAATTATTACAGAGTTACTATTGATAACACAGTACAGTATAATTATTACAGAGTTACTATTGATCAACACAGACAGTATAATGTCAAGTATAATGATTACACATACATAATATGTCAGAGTATATTGATAACACAGACAGCAATTAATATACAGTATTGTAGTAGATCAACAGTACAGTATATATAAGTAGTAAGTTATGTTAACAAACATTACAGTAATAAATTATGTACAGAGTTACTATTGAAACAACACAGTACAGTTATAATTATGTACAGAGTTACTATTGATCAACACATCGTATAATATACAGTTAAGATAAAGTACAGTATATTATGAAGATTACTTTACAACACAGTACATATATATTACAAGTTCTTTGATCAACACGAGTATAATTATTACAGATTATATTGATAACACGTACAGTATATTTACAGGCTTGAGCATTTACAGTTAGCAACACGTACAGTATAATTATTACAGATTCTTTGATAACACAGACAGTAAATTATTACAGAGTACTTTGTCAACACAGTACAGTATAATTATTCAGATACTTTGATAACTAGTATAATATACAGTTACTGTTGAACCAGATATAATATTGATTAACCAGTACAGTATTATAAAGTTACTATGACACACAGTACATTATTATTACAGGTTACTTTGATAACCAGTACAGTATAATTATTACAGAGTTACTATTGATCAACACACAGTATAATTATTACAGAGTTACTTTGATAACACAGACAGATATTTTTACACGAATTACAATTGACACACAGTACAGTATATATCAGAGTTACTTTGTAACACAGACAGTAATTAACAGGTTACTTTGATAACCAGTACAGTATAATATTAAGGTTTATTGATAACACAGACAGTATATTATACAGATTACTATTGATACACGACAGTATAATTATTACAGATTACTATTGATCAACACAGTACGTTATTAACAGATTATTTATAAACAGTACAGTATAATTATACAGATTACATTGATAACACGACAGTAAATTATACAGAGTTATTGATAACACAGTACGTTAATTTTACAGTTATATTGATCAAACAGACAGTAAATATTACAGAGTTACTATGATTACACAGTACAGTATAATTATTACAGAGTTTATGATCAACACAGTACAGTATAATTATTACAGAGTTATTTGATCAACACAGTACAGTATATTATTACAAGTTATATTGATCAACACAGACAGTATAATTATTACAGAGTTATATTGATAACACAGTACATATAATTATTACAGAGTTACTATTGATCAACACAGTACAGTATATTATTACAGAGTTATTTGATAAACAGACAGTATAATTATTACAGAGTTACTATTGATTAACACGTACAGTATAATTATTACAGAGTTACTTTGATAACACAGACAGTATAATTATACAGAGTTACTTTGATTAACACAGTACAGTATATATTACGAGTTATATTGAAAACAGACAGTATAATTATTACAGTTACTATTGATAACAGTACTTAATTATTACAGGTTCTATAAACACGACAGTAAATTATGTACAGAGTTACTATTGATAACACAGTACAGTATAATTATTAAGTTACTATGATCAACACAGTACAGTAATTATACAGATTATATGATTAAAAGTAAGTATAATTATTACAGGTTCTATTGATCAACACGTACAGTATAATTATGTACAGAGTTACTATTGATCAACACAGTACAGTATAATTTTAACAGAGTTATTATTGATTAACAAGACAGTAAGTAATTATGTACAGAGTTACTATTGATAACACAGGACAGATAATTATGTACAGAGTTACTATTGATCAACACAGTACAGTATAATGTATTACAGAGTTATGTTGATCAACACAGTACAGTATAATTATTACAGAGTTACTTTGATTCAACACAGTACAGTATAATTATGTACAGAGTTACTATTGATCAACACAGTACAGTATAATTATGTACAGAGTTACTATTGATCAACACAGTACAGTATAATGTATTACAGAGTTTACTATTGATCAACACAGTACAGTATAATTATTGTACAGAGTTACTATTGATCAACACAGTACAGTATAATGTATTACAGAGTTACTGTTGATCAACACAGTACAGTATAATTATTACAGAGTTACTATTGATCAACACAGTACAGTATAATGTATTACAGAGTTACTATTGATTAACACAGTACAGTATAATTATGTGCAGAGTTACTATTGATCAACACAGTACAGTATAATTATGTACAGAGTTACTATTGATCAACACAGTACAGTATAATGTATTACAGAGTTATTATTGATCAACACAGTACAGTATAATTATGTACAGAGTTACTGTTGATTAACACAGTACAGTATAATGTATTACAGAGTTACTATTGATCAACACAGTACAGTATAATTATGTGCAGAGTTACTGTTGATTAACACAGTACAGTATAATGTATTACAGAGTTACTATTGATCAACACAGTACAGTATAATTATGTGCAGAGTTACTGTTGATTAACACAGTACATTATACTTATGTACAGAGTTACTGTTGATTAACACAGTACAGTATAATTATTACAGAGTTATTATTGATTAACATAGTACGGTATGGTTTATTACAGATATAATTTATTACACAGTTACTATTGATTAAGTCAGTACATTTTAATTTATTACAGCGTTACTATTAACACTGTACAGTACAATTCATGTGCAGAGTTACTATTGATTAACACAGTACAGTATAATTCATTAGAGTTACTATTGATTCACATAGTACCGTATGATTTATTACAGATATAATTTATTACAGAGTTAGTGAGTACAGTATAATTTATTACAGCGTTACTATTAACACTGTAAAGTATAATTCATGTACAGAGTTACTATTGATTAAAACAATACGGTATATTTCCAAACACTCTTTCATTACACTAGCAGACAGAAACAGACAGACAGAGAGAGAGAGAGAGAGAGAGA
>JAPXFY010000031.1:19078308-19093308 GCA_030674185.1 Monoplex corrugatus | reverse complement strand
TGTGTCTGTTTGTGTGTCTGCGTGTCTCTGTGTGTGTGTGTCAGTGTGTGTGTCTGTCTGTATCTATGTCCATCGTGTGTTTGTGTGTGTGTGTGTGTGTGTGTGTGTGTGTGTGTGTGTGTGTGTGTGTGTGTGTGTGTGTGTGTGTGTGTGTGTGTGTGTGTGTGTGTGTGTTTGTATGCGTTCATGGTGTATGGCATCAACCAGATGGCGGTTCCTTCAGATGATCGGTGATTGGTATTGTGACCTGGAGTGAATGGGGTAACAGGCGGTGGGGGTTGGGCAGTTTGTTGATTGGTTGTTGTGTCATGAACATCACAACAGGTCATGGTTGTTGTGTCCAAAGACATCACAACAGATCATGGTTGTTGTGTCCAAAAACATCACAACAGATCATGGTTGTTGTGTCATAAACATCACAACAGATCATGGTTGTTGTGTCCAAAGACATCACAACAGATCATGGTTGTTGTGTCATAAACATCACAACAGATCATGGTTGTTGTGTCATAAACATCACAACAGATCATGGTTGTTGTGTCCAAAGACATCACAACAGATCATGGTTGTTGTGTCCAAAGACATCACAACAGGTCATGGTTGTTGTGTCCAAAGACATCACAACAGATCGTGGTTGTTGTGTCATAAACATCACAACAGATCATGGTTGTTGTGTCCAAAGACATCACAACAGATCATGGTTGTTGTGTCTAAAGGCATCACAACAGGTCATGGTTGTTGTGTCATAAACATCACAACAGATCATGGTTGTTGTGTCCAAAGACATCACAACAGATCATGGTTGTTGTGTCATAAACATCACAACAGGTCATGGTTGTTGTGTCCAAAGACATCACAACAGATCATGGTTGTTGTGTCATAAACATCACAACAGATCATGGTTGTTGTGTCATAAACATCACAACAGATCATGGTTGTTGTGTCCAAAGACATCACAACAGATCATGGTTGTTGTGTCATAAACATCACAACAGATCATGGTTGTTGTGTCATAAACATCACAACAGATCATGGTTGTTGTGTCATAAACATCACAACAGGTCATGGTTGTTGTGTCATAAACATCACAACAGATCATGGTTGTTGTGTCATAAACATCACAACTGGTCATGGTTGTTGTGTCATAAACATCACAACAGATCATGGTTGTTGTGTCATAAACATCACAACAGGTCATGGTTGTTGTGTCATAAACATCACAACAGGTCATGGTTGTTGTGTCATAAACATCACAACAGATCATGGTTGTTGTGTCATAAACATCACAACAGATCATGGTTGTTGTGTCATAAACATCACAACAGATCATGGTTGTTGTGTCATAAACATCACAACAGATCATGGTTGTTGTGTCATAAACATCACAACAGATCATGGTTGTTGTGTCATAAACATCACAACAGATCATGGTTGTTGTGTCATAAACATCACAACAGATCATGGTTGTTGTGTCATAAACATCACAACAGATCATGGTTGTTGTGTCATAAACATCACAACAGGTCATGGTTGTTGTGTCATAAACATCACAACAGATCATGGTTGTTGTGTCATAAACATCACAACAGATCATGGTTGTTGTGTCATAAACATCACAACAGATCATGGTTGTTGTGTCATAAACATCACAACAGATCATGGTTGTTGTGTTATAAACATCACAACTGGTCATGGTTGTTGTGTCATAAACATCACAACAGATCATGGTTGTTGTGTCATAAACATCACAACAGATCATGGTTGTTGTGTCATAAACATCACAACAGATCATGGTTGTTGTGTCATAAACATCACAACAGATCATGGTTGTTGTGTCATAAACATCACAACAGATCATGGTTGTTGTGTCATAAACATCACAACAGATCATGGTTGTTGTGTTATAAACATCACAACAGATCATGGTTGTTGTGTTATAAACATCACAACAGATCATGGTTGTTGTGTTATAAACATCACAACAGATCATGGTTGTTGTGTTATAAACATCACAACAGATCATGGTTGTTGTGTCATAAACATCACAACAGATCATGGTTGTTGTGTCTAAAGACATCACAACATCATAGTTGTTGTGTCATAAACATCACAACAGATCATGGTTGTTGTGTCTAAAGGCATCACAACAGATTGTCTACCTGGCGTCTACAAGATTGTGATTTCTGTAAAGGACCATTCGGTTATAAGAGAGAAGAAGAAGGGCAGTGTATGTGTTTCTTCGTTTGTCAAATTGTTTGATAATGTGTGAATGGGTAATGATCAGTCGGCTGATTGGTTAGTTGGTTGCCTTGTTAATTAGTTAGTTGAATGCTTAGTCGGTTAGTTTTGATTGTTATTTGTTTGCAAAGTCAGTTAGCTAGTTCGTTAGTTGGTTGTATGTGTGTGTGTGTGTGTGATTATTTATCTGTGTTTGATTGCTTGTCAGTTCTGTTGGTTAGTCAGATTCTCATATTTTGTTGTTGTTGTTGTTGTGTTTTTTGTTGTTGTTGTTGTTGTTGTTGTTGTTGTTGTTGTTGTTGTTGTTGTTGTTGTTGTTGATGTTCATTAACAGGCTTTATGTCTGGTTGGCTGTTTGGTTGTTTAGCTGCTATGTCACTTTTACTGAAAGGTAAAAGATGTCGCCGGCCTTAATTAATCACACCGAAACCTGTACATGACATATTCAGAGTATTAGCTGTTAATATTTTGCGTTTCGTAAAGTTCGTTCATTTGGATCTTGTTTTTGACTTTTGTATGTTTGCTCACAGGCCTGGGGAGAAGTTTACCATTGGCGTTCTTGATATTTTTGGCTTCGAAAACCTGCAGACAAATGGATTTGAACAGGTATGCCAATCTTCTGTGGTATCTTTTGACTGATGAATGAATTGTCTGTACCCTGAAGCAACACTGTTTGATTTAATATCTGTCTCTGTCTGTCTCTGCTTGTCTCCATCTGTCTGTCTCCTGTCTCTCTAATAGTCTCTCTGTCTCTCTGATTCTCTGTCTGTCTCTGTCTGTCTGTCTGTCTCTCTCTCTCTCTCTCTCTCTCTCTCTCTCTCTCTCTCTCTCCCGTCCCCTTCTCTCTTTCTTTTTTTTTTTGTCCCCCTCTCTTTCTCTTTCTCTCCTTGTCTTTCTCTACCCCCTCCCTCTCTCTCTCTCGCTCTCTCTCCCTCTTTCTCCCTCTCTTATGCACGCGCGTATACACGTACACAAGCACGCGCGCGCACACACACTGTTTCTCTCTTCCTCACTCTCTTTCCCTCGCACCCATCTCTGTCTCTTTCTTTTTCTTTTTCTTTATCTCCATCTATTTCTCATTTTCTCCTTGTCTTTCTCTCCCCCTCCCTCTCTCTCTCTCTCTCTCGCTCCCTCTCAATCTTCATCCTCCCTTATGCACATGCGTATACACGTGTACAAGCACGCGCGCGCGCACACACACACACACACACACACCTCTCTCTCTCTCTCCCTCTCCCCTCTCTCTGTCTCTCTCTCTCTCACACACGCACACACACACACACACACACGCACGCCGGCACACACGCACACACACACACGCGCGCACGCGCGCACACACACACACACACACACACACATACATACATACACACACACACATACATACATACACACACACACACCACACACACACAGTGTGCACACAATCAGTGAGCCAGTCTTAGAACGGCTCGAAGCTTAGGTCTTGAAACAATAATTGACACCTGAATACAGTATGTCTGGAGGCAAAGTGATGTCTGTACGTGTCGGAATGTGCCACACGAGGTGAATGGATTGTGGTGAAATATTGGGACAGCAAACAGTGCTGCAATAGTTGACAGTTCCATGGACAGCAAAGAAAACAAATGAGACAGTCTTGAAGGAGGCAGACACAAGAAGAGCATTGATAAAGAAGATTAGGAGACAAGCAACATTAATAGGACCTTTTATGAAGAAAGGGGAATTAGAGCACCTTGATCACAAAACAGAAAAGCTGGTGGGAAAGAGAACACCAGGTTGGACCCAGGGAGAAAATATTGGACGGACTTAACAAGGGTGGCCGAGGACAGAGAGGACGGGAGATGTACTTTGCAGCGATAGGGGTTAGATTCGTGTGGAGGGCCATGACCGCCAACGTCATGCGGCAGGGCTTATGATGATGATGAACAATGCTGTAATGACGGAACAATATTGAACTTTTTATTCAAAGTGTTTGACTGTGTGTGACTGACATGTATGGGGCTATGATATTTGCAGGCTGGTTGGGTCTTAAGACACACGGCTGTAGACTCAGAATCGCAGACCTCGGGTTGTCTTTCCTGGCAACCAAAAAGTCGGCATGTTCACTGTCTGTCTGAATGCTGCAGTCAAGTTGATGGTGTCAGTGTTTTACGGCTCCCCTTCATTTTTCTTATCAATGTTTGGGACGGTCTTTACCTTTACACTTTCATTTTATTTCTTTATTTTTCTCTACAGAAATTCTTCTTGTTTATTCTTTTAGATGAAAAGAACTAATTACTTATTCTCTTTATTTGTTGTGTTCACTGAAAACTCTTTGTTTACTCACCATCGAAATCTTTTACTAATTTCATCGTTGTAATAATTTATTATTATCATCATTAATGTTGTTATCTTATTACTATTACTGTGTCGCATATGATGTGTTTGATGATGATGGTGATGATGATGATGATGATGATAACTATTACTGTCATTATCATTATTTTATTTCATTTATTTTTATTTCATTGATGATGATGGTGATGATGATGATGATGATAACTATTACTGTCATTATCATGATTTTATTTCATTTATTTTATTTCATTTTTACTTTATTTTATTTATCTATTTTATTTTATTTTATTTCATTATTTTATTTTATTTTATTTTATTTTATTTTATTTTATTTTATTTTCTATGGTATGAACGTTTCTAACAATCACAGACATCAGCAGTATCAGAGTCAGGTGTTTGGAAAGTAGCACCATGATGGTGCCATACTAACGTGTCAGTCAGTGTACAATGGTGTGTAGGAAGCGTGTTACATTCATGTCACAATGACATGCCAACAGATGTGTATCAACGTGGCCAACGAAAGGCTACAGCAGTACTACCAGAGACAGGTGTTTGAGAGGGAGCACCAGGAGTGTGTGGATGAAGGGGTGCCGCCCGTAGAGGTTGTCTTTCCTTCCTCACAGCACGTCATTGACCTCTTCATGGAGGTAAACCTGGACTTGCTGTCTCTTTTTTTTTTTTTTTTCTTTTTTGATGATAATGATTAATAATAATAATTACAATATTTATATAGCGCAAAATCTTGATAAAATCAAATCTAAGCGCTGAAACACACACACACGCACGCACGCACACACACGCACGCACGCACGCACGCACACACACGCACCCACGCACACACACACACACACACACACACACACACACACACACACACACACACACACACACACACACGGCTATAAATGGGGAAAAAGAATAAAAACAATGGAAATTTATAGAGAGCATATTATATACAATTATATATTGCAATGTGATGATGGTGTGTGTGTGTGTATGTTGTGTGTGTGTGTGTGTGTGTGTGTGTGTGTGTGTGTGTGTGTGTGGTTTGTTGTGTGTGTGTTGTGGTGTGTGTGTTTGTTTGTGTGTGTTTGTGTGTTTGTGTTGTGGTGTGTGTGTGTTGTGTGTGTGTGTGTTGTTTGTTGTGTGTGTTGTTTGTGTGTGTGTGTGTGTGTGTATGTTTGTGTGTGTGTGTGTTTGGTTGTGTGTGTTATTCTAATGGCTTTTTTTTTTGCTTGTGCGTGTCGGTAGGGGTTAAGGAGTGGAAAATTGTATCTTTATGTTTATGAGCGCGTATGCGTGTGTGAAAGCGTTCGTTCGTTCGTTATTTCTTTTAACGTGGTGGTGGTCTTTGATTTAATGTCTATTCACTAAAGTGATTTTAGACCAAAAAAAAAAAAAAAAAAAAAAAAAAAAAAAAAAAAAAAAGGGGGGGGGGGGAGGGGAGTGATAGAGGAGGAGTGAAGAGGATATTTGAAAATTGTTAATTTTGAATTTGAGAAAAGATGATCCAGAAAATAACTGTTTTGAAGAAGGGAAGGTAAAACTAACAAATAATGTTACCATAATTATCGATTTAAACAAACAAAACTAACAAACAAAATTAGTAAATATCCGGAAGAAATGAATAAAAAGTAAAACTAATAATTGACTAACCACAACAATGAACAAGTCAAATAACATTTTAAAGGTAATTCGCTATAGGACTTTTTGACAGGCTAACAAAAAATTCATACAGTAATGATGAATGATGAATATTCACATATGTGCTTTTAGACGGGTGTGAGAGTGTGAGTGTGTGTGTGTGTTGTGTGTGAGAATGTGTATGTGTATGTATATTGTTTTGTGTGTGTATTGTGTGTATCGTGTGATTGTGTGCGTTATGTGAGTGTGTGTGTGTGTGTGTGTGTGTGTGTGTGTGAGTGTGAGTGTGTGTGTGTGTGTGTTGTGTGTATGTGTATGTATATTAATGTTTTGTGTGTGTATTGTGTGTATCGTGTGATTGCGTTATGTGAGTGTGTGTGTGTGTGTTGTGTGTGTGTGTGTGTGTGTGTGTGGTGTGTGTGTGTGTGTGTGTGTGTGTGTGTGTGTGTGTGTGTGTGTGTGTGTGTGTTGTGTGTGTGTTGTGTGTATGTGTATGTATGTTAATATTTTGTGTGTGTATTTTGTGTAATGTGTGATTTTTGTGCGTTATGTGAGTGTGTGTGTGTGTGCGTGTGTGTGTGTGTGTGTGTGTGTGTGTGTGTGTGTGTGTGTGTGTGTGTGTGTGTGTGTGTGTGTGTGTGTTGTGTGTATGTGTATGTATATTAATATTTTGTGTGTGTAATGTGTGATTGTGTGCGTTATGTGAGTG
Source organism: Monoplex corrugatus (assembly GCA_030674185.1). Taxonomy (NCBI): domain Eukaryota; kingdom Metazoa; phylum Mollusca; class Gastropoda; order Littorinimorpha; family Ranellidae; genus Monoplex; species Monoplex corrugatus. The sequence goes on along the minus strand of JAPXFY010000031.1, from coordinate 19,086,380 downwards.
TGTGTGTGTGTGTATTGTGTGTAATGTGTGATTTTGTGCGTTATGTGAGTGTGTGTGTGTGTGTGTGTGTGTGTGTGTGTGTGTGTGTGTGTTGTGTGTAATGTGTGATTTTGTGCGTTATGTGTGTGTGTGTGTGTGTGTGTGTGTGTGGAATGTGTGATTTTGTGCGTTATGTGAGTGTGTGTGTGTGTGTGTGTGTGTGTGTGTGTGTGTGTATGTGTGTGTGTATTGTGTGTAATTTGTGATTTTGTGCGTTATGTGTGTGTGTGTGTGTGTGTGTGTGTGTGTGCGTGTGTGTGTGTATTGTGTGTAATGTGTGATTTTGTGCGTTATGTGTGTGTGTGTGTGTGTGTATTGTGTGTAATGTGTGATTTTGTGCGTTATGTGTGTGTGTGTGTGTGTGTGTGTGTGTGTGTGTGTGTGTGTGTGTGTGTGTGTGTATTGTGTGTAATGTGTGATTGTGTGCGTTGTGTGTGTGTGTGTGTATTGTGTGTAATGTGTGATTGTGTGCGTTATGTGAGTGTGTGTGAGTGTGTGTGTGTGTGTGTGTGTGTATTGTGTGTAATGTGTGATTGTGTGCGTTATGTGAGTGTGTGTGTGTGTGTGTGTGTATTGTGTGTAATGTGTGATTGTGTGCGTTGTGTGTGTGTGTGTGTGTGTGTGTGTGTGTGTGTGTGTGTGTGTGTGTGTGTGTGTATTGTGTGTAATGTGTGATTGTGTGCGTTATGTGAGTGTGTGTGTGTGTGTGTGTGTGTGCGTTATGTGAGTGTGTGTGTGTGTGTGTGTGTGTGTGTGTGTTGTGTTGTGTGTGTGTGTGTGTGTGTGTGTGTGTGTGTGTTGTGTGTGTGTTTGTGTGTATGTGTGTTTTGTGCGTTAGTGGTGTGTGTGTGTGTGTGTGTGTGTGTGTGTGTGTGTGTGTGTGTGTGTGTGTGTGTGTGTGTTGTGTGTGTGTGTGTGTGTGTGTGTGTGTGTGTGTGTGTGTGTGTGTGGTGATTGTGTGCGTATGTGAGTGTGTGTGTGTTTTCATATTCATATTCATATTCATTTCTTTTAGTCACAGCATTTCCTTCTAAACAAGGACTGTTGCAATTTTGTTTCCATCAGTGTCAACACCAACTGGACCTCCTGTTTTGCCATCCTCCATTTGTGCCCATCCTGTCTCAATCCACTGTAGCACTCTTGTTTTCTGTTTCTGAAAACTTTACAGTCTGTTCAATGCTCAGTCTGTTTGTTCAATGCTCAGTGTGTCTGTTCAATGCTCAGTCTGTCTGTTCAATGCTCAGTCTGTCTGTTCAATGCTCATCTGTCTTTTTTTTTTTTTTTTTTTTTTTTTTTTTTTTTTTTTTTTTTTTTTTTTTTTTTTTTTTTTTTTTTTTTTTTTTTTTTTTTTTTTTTTTTTTTTTTTTTTTTTTTTTTTCAATGCTCATGTGTGTGTACATGTCAGTGTGTGTGTGTACAATGCTCAGTCTTCTTTTCAATCTCAGGTGTTCAATGTCTCATGTGTCATGTACAATGCTCGTCTGTGTTTCAATGCTCATTGTGTACTATGTATTTGTCTGTAAATGCTCAGTCTGTTTCAATGCTCAGTTGTTGTTCAATGCTCAGTGTGTCTGTTCAATGCTCAGTCTGTGTTCAATGCTCAGTCTGTCTGTTCAATGCTCAGTCTGTCTTTCAGTGCTCAGTCTGTTGTTCAATGCTCAGTGTGTGTGTCAATGCTCAGTTGTTGTTCAATGCTCAGTGTTGTCATGTATGTTTGTCAATGCTCAGTCTGTCTGTTACATGTCATGTTCATGTCAGTCTGTCTGTTCAATGCTCATGTGTCTGTACTGGTTCATCTGTTTCAATGCTCAGTGTGTCTGTTCAATGCTCAGTGTGTTGTTCATGTCTGTGTCTGTCAATGCTCAGTCTGTCTGTCATGCAGTTGTTCAATGCAGTGTGTCTGTTCAATGCTCAGTGTGTTGTACAATGCTCAGTCTGTTGTTCAATGCTCAGTGTGTTGTACAATGCTCAGTGTGTTGTTCAATGCTCAGTTGTCTGTTCAATGCTCAGTGTGTCTGTTCAATGTCAGTCTGTCTGTTCAATGCTCAGTCTGTTGTTCAATGCTCAGTGTGTTGTTCAATGCTCAGTGTGTCTGTACAATGCTCAGTCTTCGTTCAATGCTCAGTGTGTTGTTCAATGCTCAGTTGTCTGTTCATTCAGTCTGTTTTCAATGCTCAGTTGTTTGTACAATGCTCAGTCTGTCTGTTCAATGCTCAGTCTGTCTGTTCAATGCTCAGTGTGTGTGTACAATGCTCAGTCTGTCTTTCAATGCTCAGTCTGTCTGTACAATGCTCAGTCTGTCTTTTATCTATGCTCTAGTGTCTGTCTGTTCAGTCTGTCTGTTCAATGCTCAGTGTGTCTGTTCAATGCTTCAAGCTTCTGTTGTCAATGCTCAGTGTGTCGTGTCAATCTCGTTGTCAATGCTCAGTGTGTTTGTCAATGCTCAGTGTGTCTGTACAATGCTCAGTCTGTCTGTTACAATGCTCAGTTGTCTGTTCAATGCTCATGTTGTTGTCTGTACAATGCTCAGTCTGTCTGTTCAATGCTCAGTGTTCTGTACAATGCTCAGTGTGTCTGTTCAATGCTCAGTTGTCTGTTCAATGCTCAGTGTGTCTGTTCAATGTCAGTTGTCTGTTCAATTGCTCAGTCTGTCTGTTCAATGCTCAGTGTGTCTTTTCAATGCTCAGTTGTCTGTCAATGCTCAGTCGTGTCTGTTCAATGCTCAGTGTCTGTTCAATGCTCAGTCTGTCTGTTCAATGCTCAGTGTGTCTGTTCAATGCTCAGTTGTCTGTTCATGCTCTTGTCTGTTCAATGCTCAGTCTGTTTGTTCAATGCTCAGTCTGTCTGTTCAATGCTCAGTGTGTCTGTTCAATGCTCAGTGTGTCTGTCAATTCAGTGTTGTCATGCAGTTGTCTGTTCAATGCTCAGTGTGTCTGTTCAATGCTCAGTGTGTCTGTTCAATGCTCAGTGTGTCTGTACAATGCTCAGTGTGTCTGTTCAATGCTCAGTGTGTCTGTCAATGCTCAGTGTGTCTGTTCAATGCTCAGTGTGTCATGTTTTCAATGCTCAGTGTGTCTGTTCAATGCTCAGTTGTCGTTTCAATGCTCAGTGTGTTGTTCAATGCTCAGTCTGTCTGTTCAATGCTCAGTCTGTCTGTTCAATGCTCAGTGTGTCTGTTCAATGCTCAGTCTGTCGTTCAATGCTCAGTCTTCTGTCATCGTCTGTTATTTTTTTCAATGCTCAGTCTGTCAATGCTCAGTTGTCTTTCAATCTCATTGTCTGTCAATGCTCAGTGTGTCTGTTCAATGCTCAGTGTGTCTGTTCAATGCTCAGTGTGTCTGTTCAATGCTCAGTTGTCTGTTCAATGCTCAGTCTGTCTTTCAATGCTCAGTTGTCTGTCAATGCTCAGTTGTCTGTTCAATGCTCAGTCTGTCTGTTCAATGTCAGTTGTCTGTATTCAATGCTCAGTTGTTGTACAATGCTCATTGTCTATCAATGCTCAGTCTGTCTGTTCAATGCTCAGTGTGTCTGTTCAATGCTCAGTGTGTCTGTTCAATGCTCAGTGTGTTGTTACAATGCTCAGTGTGTCTGTTCAATGCTCAGTCTGTCTGTTCAATGCTCATCTGTCTGTTCAATGCTCAGTCTGTCTTTCAGCTCTGTCTTTCAATGCTCAGTGTGTGGTTCAATGCTCAGTGTGTGTGTGTCAATGCTCAGTGTGTCTGTACAATGCTCAGATCTGTCTGTACAATGCTCAGTCTGTCTGTTCATGCTCAGTCTGTCTGTTCAATGCTCAGTCTGTCTTTCAATGCTCAGTCTGTCTTTCAATGCTCTTGTCTGTTCAATGCTCAGTCTGTCTTTCAATGCTCAGTGTGTGTCTTCAATGCCATGTTGTCAATGCTCAGTGTGTTGTCATGCTCATTGCTGCTTCAATGCTCGTGTCTGTTCAATGCTCAGTTGTCTGTTCAATGCTCAGTGTGTTGTCAATGCTCAGTTGTCTGTTCAATGCTCAGTGTGTCTGTTCAATGCTCAGTGCTGTTGTTACAATGCTCAGTCTGTCTGTTCATGCTCAATGCTTCATGCTCGTCTGTTTCAATGCTCAGTCTGTCTGTTCAATGCTCAGTGTGTTGTACAATGCTCAGTCTGTCTGTCAATGCTCAGTCTGTCTGTCAATGCTCAGTTGTCTTTCAATGCTCAGTCTGTCTTCAATGCTCAGTGTGTCTGTTCAATGCTCAGTGTGTCTGTCAATGCTCAGTGTGTCTGTACAATGCTCAGTGTGTCTGTACAATGCTCAGTGTGTCTGTCAATGCTCAGTTGTCTGTTCAATGCTCAGTGTGTGTGTACAATGCTCAGTTGTCTGTTCAATGCTCAGTGTGTCTGTTCAATGCTCAGTTGTTGTTCAATGCTCAGTTGTCTGTTCAATGTCAGTCTGTCTGTTCAATGCTCAGTCTGTCTGTACAATGCTCAGTCTGTCTGTTACAATGCTCAGTCTGTCTGTTCAATGCTCAGTCTGTCTGTTCAATGCTCAGTTGTCTGTTCAATGCTCAGTCTGTCTGTCAATGCTCAAGTGTGTTGTTCAATGCTCAGTTGTGTTGTTCAATGCTCAGTCTGTCTGTACAATGCTCAGTTGTCTGTACAATGCTCAGTCTGTCTGTTCAATGCTCAGTCTGTCTGTTCAATGCTCAGTCGTGTCTTTCAATGCTCAGTCTGTCTGTTCAATGCTCAGGTCCTGTCTGTTCAATGCTCAGTCTGTCTGTTCAATGCTTCAGTGCTGTCTGTTCAATGCTCAGTCTGTCTGTTCAATGCTCAGTGTGTCTGTTACAATGCTCAGTTCGTTCAATGCTCAGTGTCTGTACAATGCTCAGTGTGTCTGTTCAATGCTCAGTGTGTCTGTTCAATGCTCAGTCTGTGCTCTGTATCAATGCTCAGTGTGTCTGTTCAATGCTCAGTGTGTCTGTACAATGCTCAGTCTGTCTGTTCAATGCTCAGTGTGTCTGTACAATGCTCAGTGTGTCTGTTCAATGCTCAGTCTGTCTGTACAATGCTCAGTCTGTCTGTACAATGCTCAGTCTGTTCAATGCTCAGTCTGTCTGTTCAATGCTCTGTCTGTTCAATGCTCAGTCTGTTCAATGCTCAGTCTGTCTGTACAATGCTCAGTGTGTCTGTACAATGCTCAGTGTGTCTGTACAATGCTCAGTCTGTCTGCAGTGATCAAAAGATTGATTGTATCGCGGATTTTATTTTTGAAAAAAAACTTTGATTTGAATTTTCTGACAGAAAATGGCTAAAATCAAGTGGCCCTGAGCCAAAAGTTAAACAACTCACACCTCCTGGTTTCAAAGGTTGTTCCTACCCTCGAGCTTCTAGTGGAGGTGGCATTGCTGCTGTGTATAAGATATATTTGAACCCCATCTCTCCTTCATCCACTCCTTTCCCTGTTCTACTGTGACATTTGAAACCGCTGAAGCCGTTCATCATATATCTGGTCAAATTGTAATTTTGTCTTGTATTTACCGTCCTCCTCCCAGCCGTGTGAACAAACTCCTTCCATGTTTCATAATGAAATGGAGTCTCTCCTCGACTGATACACTCTAAGTTCAGAAACACGTGTCATTCTTGGCGATGTCGATGTACACTTTCATGATAAAAATGACTGGAAAACCAAGCGCTTATGGCTATCTGTGTCTAACCATTCTCTGTCTCAGCTTGTGGCCCAGCCCACACAGATTAAAGGCCATGTTACTGACTGGCTGACCGTCTGTTATACTGGTGAACTTGTTATACAGTCTCAGTTCTAGATCATATTCATTCAGACTATGGTCCTGTGTTATTTTCACTCTATCAGTCTAAACCTGTACGCCGGAAGTAGACACTTACCAGTCGCGACCTGTAGTCTATTAAATTTTAAATCCTTCTCGTCTGAAGTTGTAAATCGTCTGTCCTCTCTTTCAAATTCCTCTGATCCTGCTAGTCACTTTCTGTGTCTGGTCCCTTCCCCTGTCCCTTCACAGTAATGTTATAAAGCCTTTCTTCCTTCAAGTCCAATTCGACGACGTTCCTTTTGTCCAGCGGTGATTTCCCCTTCCAGCACCCCTCCCCTCTACTCCTCCCCCCCCCCTCCCCCTCACAGTTCGCATGTTCTTTGTACCCACTGAAGTTCTTTTTGTCACTGTGAGGAAGTGTTTGTGTAAACAGTGAGAATGTGCTCTTGGATTGGATTTATACAGCAACAGTTTGGGCGCTATAGTAGTAGTAGTAGTAGTAGTAGTAGTAGTAGTAGTAGTAGTAGTAGTAGTAGTAGTAGCGGTAGTAGACTGCTACTATTGCTGGTGGTGGTGGTGCTGCTGCTGCTGCTGCTGTTGCTGCTATTGTTGATTTTGTTATTATCAGTACTGTTTTTTTCCGAGTTGGTGAGTGTAACATTGACTGTGGGCAGAAAAACACAGGAGTGTATGACTTGCTGGACGAAGAGAGCACCTTCCCCAAAGCCTCTGATGAAACACTGGCCACCAAACTGCACCATTACCTGGGTAAGGAGCATGTATACCTGTGACGGGTTGATCAGGGGGTGTGTGGTAGTGTGACAGTAGATATACCTACGGTAGGTTTATCAAGGAGTGTTTGGTAGTGTGACAGTAGATATACCTACGGTAGTTTATCAAGGGGTGTGTGGTAGTGTGACAGTAGATATACCTATGGTAGTTTATCAAGGAGTGTTTGGTAGTGTGACAGTAGATATACCTATGGTAGTTTATCAAGAGGTGTGTGGTAGTGTGACAGTAGATATACCTATGGTAGTTTATCAAGAGGTGTTTGGTAGTGTGACAGTAGATATACCTATGGTAGTTTATCAAGAGGTGTGTGGTAGTGTGACAGTAGATATACCTATGGTAGTTTATCAAGGAGTGTTTGGTAGTGTGACAGTAGATATACCTATGGTAGTTTATCAAGGAGTGTTTGGTAGTGTGACAGTAGATATACCTATGGTAGTTTATCAAGGGGTGTGTGGTAGTGTGACAGTAGATATACCTATGGTAGGTTTATGAATGGGTGTGTGGTAGTGTGACAGTAGATATACCTATGGTAGTTTATCAAGGAGTGTGTGGTAGTGTGACTAGATATACCTATGGTAGTTTATCAAGGAGTGTTTGGTAGTGTGACAGTAGATATACCTATGGTAGTTTATCAAGGGGTGTGTGGTAGTGTGACAGTAGATATACCTATGGTAGTTTATCAAGGAGTGTGTGGTAGTGTGACAGTAGATATACCTATGGTAGTTTATCAAGGGGTGTGTGGTAGTGTGACAGTAGATATACCTATGGTAGTTTATCAAGGGGTGTGTGGTAGTATGACAGTAGATATACCTATGGTAGTTTATCAAGGGGTGTGTGGTAGTGTGACAGTAGATATACCTATGGTAGTTTATCAAGTGGTGTGTGGTAGTGTGACAGTAGATATACCTATGGTAGTTTATCAAGGGGTGTGTGGTAGTGTGACAGTAGATATACCTATGGCAGTTTATCAAGGGGTGTGTGGTAGTGTGACAGTAGATATACCTATGGTAGTTTATCAAGGGTGTGTGGTAGTGTGACAGTAGATATACCTATGGTAGTTTATCAAGGAGTGTTTGGTAGTGTGACAGTAGATATACCTATGGTAGTTTATCAAGGAGTGTTTGGTAGTGTGACAGTAGATATACCTATGGTAGTTTATCAAGGGATGTGTGGTAGTGTGACAGTAGATATACCTATGGTAGTTTATCAAGGAGTGTTTGGTAGTGTGACAGTAGATATACCTATGGTAGTTTATCAAGGAGTGTGTGGTAGTGTGACAGTAGATATACCTATGGTAGTTTATCAAGGGGTGTGTGGTAGTGTGACAGTAGATATACCAAGTTAGGTTTATGAATGGGTGTGTGGTAGTGTGACAGTAGATATACCTATGGTAGTTTATCAAGGGTGTGTGTGGTAGTGTGACAGTAGATATACCTATGGTAGTTTATCAAGGAGTGTGTGGTAGTGTGACAGTAGATATAC
>JAPXFY010000031.1:19058308-19073308 GCA_030674185.1 Monoplex corrugatus | reverse complement strand
TCATGACTGAGACAGGTGTTAAATGATGTTTCAGACAGAAATGACTAAGAGAGGTGTTAACTGATGTTTCAGACAGACATGACTAAGACAGGTGTTAACTGATGTTTCAGACAGTCATGACTAAGACAGATGTTGACTGATGTTTCAGACAGTCATGACTAAGACAGGTGTTAAGTGATGTTTCAGACAGGCATGACTAAGACAGGTGTTAATGATGTTTCAGACAGTCATGATTAAGACAGGTGTTAACTGATGTTTCAGACAGCCATGACTAAGACAGGTGTTAACTGATGTTTCAGACAGCCATGACTAAGACAGGTGCTAAAAGGTGTTCTAGACAGCCCTGACTAAGAGAGGTGTTAACTGGTGTTGTAGACAGCCATGACTAAGACAGGTGTTAACTGGTGTTCTAGACAGTCATGACTAAGACAGGTGTTAACTGATGTTTCAGACAGCCATGACTAAGACAGATGTTAACATGTTTCAGACAGTCATGACTAAGACAGGTGTTAACTGATGTTTCAGACAGCCATGACTAAGACAGGTGTTAACTGATGTTTCAGACAGTCATGACTAAGACAGGTGTTAATTGATGTTTCAGACAGCCATGACTAAGACAGGTGTTAACTGATGTTTTAGACAGCAGTGACTAAGACAAGTGCTAACTGGTGTTCTAGACAGCCATGACTAAGACAGGTGTTAACTGATGTTTCAGACAGTCATGACTAAGACAGATGTTGACTAATGTTTCAGACAGCCATGACTATGACAGATGTTGACTGATGTTTCAGACAGCCATGACTAAGACAGGTTTTAACTGATGTTTTAGACAGCAATGACTAAGACAGGTGCTAACTGGTGTTCTAGACAGCCATGACTAAGACAGGTTTCACTGGTGTTCTAGACAGCCATGACTAAGAAGGTGTTAACTGGTGTTCTAGACAGACATGACTAAGGCAGGTGATAACTGGTGTTTTAGACAGCCATGACTAAGACAGGTGTTAACTGATGTTTCAGACAGCCATGAGTAAGACAGGTGTTAACTGATGATTTCAGACAGTCATGACTAAGACAGGTGTTAATTGATGTTTCAGACAGTCATGACTAAGACAGGTGTTAACTGATGTTTCAGACAGCCATGAGTAAGAGAGGTGTTAACTGATGTTTCAGACAGTCATGACTAAGACAGGTGTTAATTGATGTGTCAGACAGCCATGACTAAGACAGGTGTTAACTGATGTTTTAGACAGCAATGACTAAGACAGGTGCTAACAGGTGTTCTAGACAGCCATGACTAAGACAGGTGTTAACTGATGTTTCAGATAGTCATGACTAAGACAGGTGTTAACTGATGTTTCAGACATGACTAAGAGAGGTGTTAACTGATGTTTCAGATAGCCATGACTAAGACAGGTGTGAACTGATGTTTTCAGACAGCCATGACTAAGACAGGTGTTAACTGATGTTTTGAGACAGCCATGACTAAGACAGGTGTTAACTTATGTTTCAGACACCCATGACTAAGACAGGTGTTAACTGGTGTTCTCGACAACCATGACTAAGACAGGTGTTAAGTGATGTTTCAGACAGCCATGACTAAGAGAGGTGTTAACTGATGTTTCAGACAGACATGACTAAGATAGGTGTTAACTGATGTTTGAAACAGCTATGACTAAGACAGGTGTTAACTGATGTTCTAGACAGCCATGACTAAGACAGGTGTTAACTGATGTTTCAGACAGCCATGACTAAGACAGGTGTTGACTGATGTTTCAGACAGCCATGACTAAGACAGGTGTTAACTGATGTTTCAGACAGCCATGACTGAGACAGGTGTTAACTGATGTTTCAGACAGCCATGACTAAGACAGGTGTTGACTGATGTTTCAGACAGCCATGACTAAGACAGGTGTTAACTGATGTTTCAGACAGCCATGACTAAGACAGGTGTTAACTGATGTTTCAGGCAGTGAGAGCATGTTGGTGAAGGAGCTGTTCCAGGAAGCCATGACGAAGACAGGCTCCATCTCGCCCAGTGCCAGACAAAGGGTGTCCAGGAAGATAAAACCGTCACGGTCACCTTTCGACTTCTTCAAGAAGCTCCGCATGTCTAAACAGGACAACAGGGTCTGTCTCTCACACACACACACACACACACACACACACACACACACACACACACACACACACACACACACACACACACACACACACACACACACACACACACACACACACACACGCACGCACACACACACCTACTCCTGCATTCGCATGCACATTACACGTAAACGCACACACGCATGGGCATGCATAGAGAGAGAAGAGGTAGTAGACAAACAGAATGACACAACGACATTCTAATAGATTCCCATTTCATTAAAAAAAAGGAAATTACAAAAAAATCCTAATTTTGTACTTCTCAAGGTCACTGGATGTGGCCCGGCCCCCTTAGAGTGTCAGGAGTTAAGGGCCAAAACACTTGCTTGACGGGTTTGTGATGTTTTTCTTTTCTGAGGACCTTACTACTATTTTCAGTTTTCCCGCTAGAAGATTACTTGTCAATTTCCCAGTAGAACATTACTTTGTCAGTTTTCCCGGTAAATTATTATTTGTCAGTGAATCAAGACATATAAACAAATAAGTAGACATTATCAATACATGTCCACTGGATTCATACAATCATGGAATCAAACTAACAAGCCGACAGAGGTAGGCCTAATGTATTGCATTAAAAGAGAGAGAGAGAGGGCGTGTGTGTGTGTTTTCGTATGTGTGTGTGTGTGTGTGTTGTTGTGTTTTTGTGGTGTGTGTGTGTGTGTGTTGTGTGTGTGTTGTGTTGTTTGTGTGTGTGTGTGTGTGTGTGTGTGTGTGTGTGTGTGTGTGTGTGTGTGTGTGCATTTGTGTGTGAGTGTTTTTGTGTGTGTGTGTGTGTGTTTGTTTGTGTGTGTGTCTGTGTGTGTTGTTTGTGTGTTGTGTGTGTGTGTGTGTGTGTGTGTGTGTGTGTGTGTGTGTGTGTGTGTGTGTGTGTGTGTGTGTGTGTGTGTTGAAGTAAGGCTGGTGTACTTGTTAACAGGGCCACAAGAAGAACGCCAACGCCCCAAGCGGAACAGCCACGTCACGCAAATCACCCTCCACCCTCACCTACCACTTCAAGGTAAGTCGTCAACAAAGTTGTTTACTTTTGATAATGATGAGGATGACCAGGACGGTATTAGTGATGGGAGTGGTGGCAATGACGGCAGTGATGATGATGATAATTGTTATTACGACGACGACGACGACGACGATGATGATGATGATTGGTGATTATGAATGGTGATGAAGAACGGTGGTGGATTATTGGTGATGATGGTTATGATTGGTCATGATGTTATGTTAACGTTATTGATGATGGGATGGTGATGTTAGCGATGATGATAGTAACGATGATGCTGGTGGTTAGTGATTATGATGACGAGAATGATGTTGATGATTGTTTATCACTTCACAACTATCACAGTCATCGTCGTCTTCGTATGTCACCATCATCTTTGTCATTGCCGCTGTCGTCGATACCATGACCGCCATTACCTCCAGCAGCAGCATTCCTATCATTATCATCAACCGTCATCAGCTCTGTCACGTCACCAATGTTCATTGTCATTAAAGTTAACGTTTCTAACGCCATCACCACCACCATCACGCAATATCACCATTATGACCACCATCACGCAATATCACCATTATCACCACCATCACGCAATATCACCATTATCACCACCATCACGCAATATCACCATTATCACCACCATCACGCAATATCACCATTATCACCACCATCACGCAATATCACCATCACCACCACCATCACGCAATATCACCATTATCACCACCATCACGCAATATCACCATTATCACCACCATCACGCAATATCACCATTATCACCACCATCACGCAATATCACCATTATCACCACCATCACGCAATATCACCATCATCACCACCATCACGCAATATCACCATCATCACCACCATCACGCAATATCACCATCATCACCACCATCACGCAATATCACCATCATCACCACCATCACGCAATATCACCATTATCACCACCATCACGCAATATCACCATTATCACCACCATCACGCAATATCACCATTATCACCACCATCACGCAATATCACCATTATCACCACCATCACGCAATATCACCATTATCACCACCATCACGCAATATCACCATCATCACCACCATCACGCAATATCACCATCATCACCACCATCACGCAATATCACCATTATCACCACCATCACGCAATATCACCATTATCACCACCATCACGCAATATCACCATTATCACCACCATCACGCAATATCACCATTATCACCACCATCACGCAATATCACCATTATCACCACCATCACGCAATATCACCATCATCACCACCATCACGCAATATCACCATCATCACCACCATCACGCAATATCACCATTATCACCACCATCACGCAATATCACCATCATCACCACCATCACGCAATATCACCATTATCACCACCATCACGCAATATCACCATCATCACCACCATCACGCAATATCACCATCATCACCACCATCACGCAATATCACCATTATCACCACCATCACGCAATATCACCATCATCACCACCATCACGCAATATCACCATTATCACCACCATCACGCAATATCACCATTATCACCAGCATCTTGAAAATAGACAAATAGCACATTATGAAATGTTGTCTACTTTGAGCAGTTGAATACAAGAAAATAAATACGACTGAGTTTACATCAGAGAAACATGGATATACTCTTTTCTGTCACACACACACACACACACACACACACACACACACACACACACACACACACACACACACACACACACACACACACACACACACACACACACACGCATATATATATATATATGTATATATACACACATATATATGAATACATACACACACACACATACGCACGCACACACACACACACACACATACACACACACACACAGAGTCAGACAGACTGATAGACAGACAGACAGACAGATGGATAGACAGATCGATAGATAGATAGATAGATATAGATAGAGAGAGAGAGAGAGAGAGAGATAGGTAGACAGATAGATAGATAGATAGATTGGATAGATAGAGAGAGAGAGAGGGAGAGAGAGAGAGGAGGAGTAGTAGTAGTAGTAGTAGTTGTTGTTGTTGTTGTTGTTGTTGTCATTTTGTTAGTATTATACTTTGCTGATGTAAAATCATATATTTTGAACAGGTCTATAATTGTGATGTGAATAAAAAAATATACGATGAAATGTCTAAAGAATGCCTTATTTATCGATCTTTTTCTGTTGAACAAATTTTATGTATTACAGAACTCGCTGCGAGAAATGCTTAGCAAGCTGGAGTTGTCTGCCCCCCACTTTATCCGTTGCATCAAGCCCAACCCGAGTGGCGTCCCTTTACACGGAGACGCGGAGTACGTAAGCGCCCAGCTGAGATATACCGGCATATTGCAGACAGCTGTCTTACGCAAAGAGGGTTATGCCGTCAGGCCTGATTTTCAGCAGTTTATGCAAAGGTACACAGTTTTCATTCTTCCTGTACTGATACAACAACAAAATTAAATTTAACACACAACTTGCAAAATTGAATATATCTTTTAAACACAGCTGGGACAGGGAGGACAGCAAATAAAGGAAAATCCCATGGAAACGGTACATAATATTCAGTACATAACATTCAGTACATAACTGAATACATAACATTCAGTACATAACATTCAGTACATAACATTCAGCATATAACATACAGTACATAACATTCAGTACATAACATTCAGTACATAACATACAGTACATAACATACAGTACATAACATTCAGTACATAACATTTAGTACATAACATACAGTACATAACATACAGTACATAACATACAGTACATAACATACAGTACATAACATACAGCACGTAACATTCAGGACATAACATACAGCACATAACATACAGCACATAACATTCAGTACATAACATTCAGTACATAACATACAGTACATAATATACAGTACATAACATTCAATACATAACATTCAATACATAACATTCAATACATAACATTCAATACATAACACACAGTACATAACATTCAATACATAACACACAGTACATAACATTCAATACATAACACACAGTACATAACACACAGTACATAACATTCAATACATAACAATCAATACATAACATTCAATACATAACATTCAATACATAACATTCAGCACATTACATACAGTACATAACATTCAATACATAACATTCAATACATAACACACAGTACATAACACACAGTACATAACATTCAATACATAACATTCAATACATAACATTCAATACATAAGATTCAATACATAAGATTCAATACATAACATTCAATACATAACATTCAATACATAAGATTCAATACATAACATTCAATACATAAGATTCAATACATAACATTCAATACATAAGATTCAATACATAACATTCAATACATAAGATACAGTACATAACATTCAATACATAACATTCAATACATAAGATTCAATACATAACATTCAATACATAACATTCAATACATAACATTCAATACATAACATTCAATACATAAGATTCAATACATAACATTCAATACATAACATTCAATACATAAGATTCAATACATAACATTCAATACATAAGATACAGTACATAACATTCAATACATAACATTCAATACATAACATTCAATACATAAGATTCAATACATAACATTCAATACATAACATTCAATACATAACATTCAATACATAACATTCAATACATAACATTCAATACATAAGATACAGTACATAACATTCAATACATAACATTCAATACATAAGATTCAATACATAACATTCAATACATAACATTCAATACATAACATTCAATACATAACATTCAATAATAATAATAATAATAATTACAATATTTATATAGCGCAAAATCTTGATAAAATCAAATCTAAGCGCTGAAGCAGACACACACGCAGGCACGCACGCACGCACACACACGCACGCACACACACAGACACACACACACACACACACACACACACCCACACACACGCATGGCTATAAATGGGGAGAAAGAATAAAAGCAATAAAAGCAAGAATAAAAGCAATGGAAAATTATAGAGAGCATAGCATACAATTATATATATAACCATGTGATTCCCTCCGAGCGGAGACAGGCTGCAGAGGGGAGGGTTGAGTGAGGTTAGGATTTTATGCAGAAGAGAAAAGGTGAGTTTTGAGAGCGGACTTGAAGGAGACAAAAGTAGGTTGCTGACGGACTGAGAGAGGAAGTTTGTTCCAGGAGAGTGGACCAGAAACAGAGAAGGCTCGTGGACCATAGGTATTGAGCTTAGTGCGTGGAAAGCGAAAAAGTCAGAGGATCAGAGGCAGAGCGGAGGGTACGTGAGGGAACATAGATCTCAAGTAGGCTTGACAGGTAATCGGGGGCTGCGTTATTGAGGCTTTTGTAGCACATGGTGTCTAGTTTGTACTGTATGCGCTTTGATACAGGGAGCCAGTGAAGTTGTGCCAGGAGAGGAGATATGTGGTCAGCTTTTTTCTTTTTGAGTACAAGGCGTGCAGCATTGTTTTGAATGCGCTGTAGGATGTGAATGGTGGAGGCAGGAAGACCAGACAGGAGTGAATTGCAATAGTCAATGCGAGACATTATGAAGGAGAGAACGAGTTTTGCAGTTGTTTCGACAGAGAGATACTTCCTGATCAGCTTTATACGATGGAGATGATAGTAGCAGGATCTGGCAGTTTGAGAAACAAAGTTGTTCATGGAGAGGGTAGAGTCAATGCAGACACCAAGGTTTTTAGCTGAATCAGAAATTGGGACTGATACATAACATTCAATACATAACATTCAATACATAACACACAGTACATAACATACAGTACATAACATTCAATACATAACACACAGTACATAACACACAGTACATAACATTCAATACATAACATTCAATACATAAGATTCAATACATTAGATACAGTACATAACATTCAATACATAACATTCAATACATAACATTCAATACATAACATTCAATACATAAGATTCAATACATAACATTCAATACATAAGATTCAATACATAACATTCAATACATAACATTCAATACATAACATTCAATACATAACATTCAATACATAACACACAGTACATAACATACAGTACATAACATTCAATACATAACACACAGTACATAACACACAGTACATAACATTCAATACATAACATTCAATACACAACATTCAATACATTAGATACAGTACATAACATTCAATACATAACATTCAATACATAACATTCAATACATAACATTCAATACATAAGATTCAATACATAACATTCAATACATAACATTCAATACATAACATTCAATACATAACATTCAATACATAACATTCAATACATAACATTCAATACATAACACACAGTACATAACATACAGTACATAACATTCAATACATAACACACAGTACATAACACACAGTACATAACATTCAATACATAACATTCAATACATAACATTCAATACATAACATTCAATACATAACATTCAATACATAACAATCAATACATAACATTCAATACATAACATTCAATACATAACATTCAGCACATAACATACAGTACATAACATACAGTACATAACATACAGTACATAACATTCAATACATAACATTCAATACATAAGATTCAATACATAACATTCAATACATAACATTCAATACATAACATTCAATACATAACATTCTATACATAACATTCAATACATAACATTCAATACATAAGATTCAATACATAACATTCAATACATAACATTCAATACATAACATTCAATACATAACATTCAATACATAACATTCAATACATAACATTCAATACATAAGATACAGTACATAACATTCAATACATAACATTCTATACATAACATACAGTACATAACATTCAATGCATAACATTCAATACATAACATTCAATACATAAGATACAGTACATAACATACAGTACATAATATTCAATACATAACATACAGTACATAACATTCAGTACATAACATTCAGTACATAACATACAGCACATAACATACAGTACATAACATACAGCACATAACACACAGTACATAACATTCAGTACATAACATACAGCACATAACATACAGTACATAACATACAGCACATAGCATCCAATACATAACATTCAGTACATAACAATCAGTACATAACATACAGTACATAACATTCAGTACATAACAATCAGTATATAACATACAGCACATAACATACAGCACATAACATACAGTACTTAACATTCAGTATATAACGTACAGTACATAACATTCAGTATATAACATACAGTACATAACATTCAGTACATAACATACAGCACATACCATTCAGTACAAAACATACAGTACATAACTTTCAGTACATAACATTCAGCAGAACGAACACATCAGAGTCCAGTGGAAAGAAGAACGTGCAATTTTCTTAAGATAGAATATTTCAAACTTTCAAAATATGGCTATAAATCTTAGAAAATACATTTTGTAATGTCCATTATCTTCATTCCTTCTAGATATGATATCATAATGTAAACACTGATTGAAGTGAACGATTTTTGTGTGTGTGGAATAAACTTCAGTCTGTTGTCAAGAATTTAGGGCATTAAAAGATAAAGTGAAACTTATTATTCCATAGACACACACGCGCACGCACGCCCGCGCGCACACACACACACACACACACACACACACACACACACACACACACACACACACACACACACACACACACACACACACACACACACACACACACACACACACACACACACACACACAGAGAAAATTTGATAAAAATGTTTGGGTTTATAATTTCAGCTACTTCTTTACACATGCTTTTACAGTATATTTGATAGATAGAGCTGGATGATTATGATAATGATTAATTGAATAATGAATTAATGACAATGATACCACTTCTAATACTGAAAATGTGAGTAATGTTGATGATGATGGTAACCCAATAACAATAATGATAACGATAAAATAAACTAATAGTGATGATGATGATGATGATGATGATGATGATGATGATGATGATGATGATGATAAGAGGAGGAGGAGGAGGAGGATATGATGATGACAAGAATCTTAAATCATAATAAATAATTCAGTAATAAAGTATAATGAATTATTCAAATAATTCACAAATTATTCTGCACACTCATTTAGACTCAATGCGCATCACACATTTTACAAGAATGTAAAACACACTAAAGCATTTGTATCTAACACATCTGCACACACTTACGATCGGATCACAATTAATGCATTATCAAAAAGTAAGCAGTGTTGTTGTTGTTGTTGTTGTTGTTGTTGTTGTTGTTGTTGTTGTTGTTGTTGTTGTTGTTGTTAACAAACACGAAAAGAAGTGTGTTTGTGATTGACTGATTTGTGACATTTTGAACCTGGGCTGTATCGAATACATGATGTTCGTTTTTAATCCTTGTAAAGAAGATTGTTTTTTCTTTCAAATTTCAAGTTTCACAATATTAAAAGATTGCACTGAAATATAAACGATAACGGCGCAAAAAAAGGATTCACGAGAAAGTATAAAGCATAATTCCAAAGTCGAAGAATTCAGAATCCAGCAACCGTATCGTACATCATGTAACAATACAACGTTTGCTGTTGTACATAATTGTACAAGAAAGGAAAGTAAAAGAAACAATATGTGTCAGAAAATGGGGGTTTTTATGTATGTAAACAATCATACACATTGCAATCCCCATTTTAAGTCACACGCATTAAATTTGACCAACAGAGAAACGTTTTTCAGTTGTCTGGAAACAGCATTTCCACGCTGAGAATAACTTCTACTCCCCAGATGGAAGAAGATCCACAACGATCATAGCGTAAGCCATAACCGTGCAAGTAACCCCAACACCCTTGTAAAGGCAAAAATTACAATAAATTATCAGCACATGTATAGGTAGTTATAAAAGTAGAGCCAGTAGTTTGCTTTAAAGATGTAAAGAGGAGAATATTTTCAGTTCTCCAATCGTGCAAAATATGTCGTCTTTTACATCACATTCACATAAAATCTTTTTACTAGATGTCGGTATGGGAATCGTTTCTTTTAAATATAGATAGTTCATTTCTTTATAGCATGTCTGTTTCACTGTTTTGAATCCGTAGCGTAAGTCTTTTAAAATCATTATATCATTTGTTTTGTTTTTATTGTTTTACAATCATATATGAAGAATTTTTCTAGTGAATGCAGGAGATCAAGAAGTGTCACATCTGTTGTGGGTTTTTTTTCCCAGTCAAAAAGGATTGGCTCTTATTATAGCTCTGATTGTCTAACACCAGTCTGTCTCAGCGTCCACATCTCTCTTTTCATGTCCTTTGTCTGTCTTTCCAAATACAAAAAGAATTATCTGACTCTGTCCTTTGTAGCTATCCTGCCATAGCTCTTTTCCACGGAGGAGGAAAAGTCAGCAGTGACGTCATGACGTGTGTACACAATATGATGACGTCATTTCACATACCGCACTCGCAGGTCAGTGAAACGACCGAATGACACTGTTGTTGGTGTACCAAACGAATACATTATAATCTGATTGCATACAGTGTTGTGCGTATGAACAGGGACGCGCGCGTACACACACAGGCACACACACAACACACACACACACACACACACACACACACACACACACACACACACACACACATACTCTCTCTCTCTCTCTCTCTCTCTCTCTCTCTCTCATCCACACACAAAGACACACACAAACATGCATGTGTGTTGTAGCACTTCGGGTAGGTGCAGACGTTCAAACGCCGTTTACACATAAACACATTCTGTTTCACACTGTTGTATTTGCAGTATGTTTATGAACGTGATGTATGTGGGACTTACGTGACGTGATGTATGTGGGCCTTACGTGACGTGATGTATGTGGGCCTTACGTGACGTGATGTATGTGGGCCTTACGTGACGTGATGTATGTGGGACTTACGTGACGTGATGTATGTGGGCCTTACGTGACGTGATGTATGTGGGACTTACGTGACGTGGTGTATGTGGGCCTTACGTGACGTGATGTATGTGGGCCTTACGTGACCTGGTTAATGTGGGCCTTACGTGACGTGATGTATGTGGGACTTACGTGACGTGATGTATGTGGGCCTTACGTGACGTGATGTATGTGGGACTTACGTGACGTGATGTATGTGGGCCTTACGTGACGTGATGTATGTGGGCCTTACGTGACGTGATGTATGTGGGACTTACGTGACGTGATGTATGTGGGCCTTACGTGACCTGGTTAATGTGGGCCTTACGTGACGTGATGTATGTGGGCCTTACGTGACCTGGTTAATGTGGGCCTTACGTGACGTGATGTATGTGGGCCTTACGTGACGTGATGTATGTGGGACTTACGTGACCTGGTTAATGTGGGACTTACGTGATGTGATGTATGTGGGACTTACATGACCTGGTTAATGTGGGACTTACGTGATGTGATGTATATGGGACTTACGTGACTGGTTAATGTGGGCCTTACGTGACGTGATGTATGTGGGCCTTACGTGACGTGATGTATGTGGGACTTACGTGACCTGGTTAATGTGGGCCTTACGTGACCTGGTTAATGTGGGCCTTACGTGACGTGATGTATGTGGGACTTACATGACCTGGTTAATGTGGGCCTTACGTGACGTGATGTATGTGGGACTTAACGTGACGTGATGTATGTGGGACTTACGTGACGCGCAGACTGCAACAGTGACCACAATCCGGTAGTGGGAAGGTTTAGGCTGAAATTGAGGAAAAGGAAACAGACCAAAAGCAACATCAAACTAAACCTTGGACTCTTAAAGTCAGATGAAATGATACGTCAAAAATTTAATGTACATGTTCAAAACAAATTCAGTGCTCTGGAAGACGTTGGTGACAGTGAGGAACAATGGACAAAGTTGAGAAGTTCTATAAATGAAGCTTGTGAAGAAATCCCTAAGGCAAATAGAAAAGCAAAAAAGAGCTGGATGACTAATGAAATTTTGGGCCTGATGGAGGAAAGGAGGAAGGCAAAGAGAAACGAGGAGATATACAGGAAGATAAACAAAGAAATCAAGTATAGGTGCAATGAAGCTAAGGAAGCTTGGCTGAACACAAAATGCAAAGAGATAGAAGAACGACACAAAATGGATCCTCAGGTATGTACAGACGAATTGAAGAAATTGTCCACAGGAAAAATACATGCACATCAACTGGTTGCTTAAAATCGAAAGATGGCACGCTTATCATGGAAAAAGACAAAATATTAGACAGATGGGAGAGTACATTAAAGACCTTTTTGAGGATGACAGAAACGAAGAACACATTATAAAAAGAATTTTGAAGGACCACCCATAATGAAAGATGAAGTTAGAGCAGCACTGAAAAAGATGAAACCAGGAAAAGCCCCAGGACCAGACAACATTACTACAGAGATGATTGAAGCCCTGGAGGAATTCGGTATTGAAAAAATAACAGTCCTCCTAAATGAAATTTATGACACTGGAAAAATCCCCAAAGATATGTCAAAATCAATTTTCATTGCACTTCCAAAGAAGACAGGGGCTATGGAATGCGAACTCCATCGCACAATCAGTTTGATGAGTCATGTAACAAAAATCCTGTTAAGAATAATCATGATGAGGACAAGGAATAGAATCAAAAGAAAATAGCAGAAGAACAGTGTGGATTTGTGGAGGGGAAAGGAACTATTAATGCCATATACATCCTAAGAACTATCATAGAGAGGTCAATTGAGATGAATAAGGATTTGTATTATTTATGCTTTGTTGACTATACCAAGGCTTTCGATCGGGTACGACATGATGAATTGATCAACCAACTGGAGAGATTCAATGTCGATGGAAAAGATCTACGAATAATCAGGAACATGTACTGGGAACAAACAGCTGCAATGAGAATAGAAAACAATATAAGCTCTTTTCAAAACATCAAAAGAGGAGTCAGACAGGGTTGTGTTTTGTCACCAGATCTGTTTTCACTATATAGCGAAAACATCATGAGAAACCTAGAAGAAGACCCTGGACTAAAGGTTGGAGGGAAAATGATAAACAACATTCGGTACGCAGATGACACCGTGCTAATTGCAGAAAATGAAAGGGACCTACAAAACCTTGTGAATATACTAGAAACAGACAGGTAAGGGGTTGGAACTAAACAGCAGGAAGACTGAAGTCATGGTGATCAGTAAAAAACATGAAATCCCCTCATGCAAAATAACAGCAAATGGCACACCCTTGACATAGGTTAATAAGTTCAAATACCTGGGAACGATCATTTCATCAGACGGCAGATGCACATCGGAAATAGCTGGCAGAATCGGCCAAGCCAAAACAGCATTCAAGAAGATGACAAGCATTCTAACCAACAAATGCCTATCAATTAACATCAGGAAGAGAGTCCTTGAATGTTATATAGAACCAATACTGTTGTACAGATGCGAGGCGTGGACAGTCAGCAAGCAAAGCCAGAGCAAGATCAAGGCAGCCGAGTTGTGGTTTTTCAGAAGAAAGTTGAGAGTTCCATGGACAGCAAATAAAACAAACGAGACAGTCTTGATGGAGGCAGACACAAGTAGATCACTCATAAGGAAGATTAGGAAAAGACAAGCAATATTTATAGGCCATTTTATGAGGAAGGGGGATTTGGAGCACCTGGTCACAACGGGAAAGCTGGAGGGAAAGAGAGCACCAGGTAGACCCAGGGAGAGAATGCTGGACGGACTTGCAGAGTGGCTGGGGATGAGGAGGGTGGGGGAGATGCCGGGGGCAACGAGAGATAGAGATGGTTGGAAGTCCATGGT
>JAPXFY010000031.1:19050808-19055808 GCA_030674185.1 Monoplex corrugatus | reverse complement strand
ATCATAAAGTATTCATACTCAATTAGTAAAACGTTAAACGTTTGTTGTGCAGAAACAAATACGTTAAAGGCAGTAATGTTAGATTGTTTGACAATCCTCAAGTGTCTTGAAGTTTGAAGTTTTGACTGAATTTGTCTTTTTTGATTAATAACATGGTTGTCTGCGTATTTATTGTGTTTGTTCTTGTGTCATTTTTGGTTTAAATTTGGATTTGTTTGTGTGTTTCTTCGTCCAAGTAAACATTTGTGTGAAAGTCGAAGAAGGAGGAAAACAACAACTACGGGGCAAAATAAACCTTACTAATACGTTGTCATTCGTGGTCTGGTGACTCAGTGTGAACGGGTCCAAACTTGTCGGGCTGGAAAATCAATAAATTGTTTTCATTCACATAGTTTTGTTTTCACTGTTTATCCCATCATGGTTTGAGATATAACCGCAATTATTTTTGAAAGTTCCATAAACAGTGAATATCTGCATGCTGTTATCAACACCTTTGGCGAGCCATAGCAAACAACGTGGCTAGAGCAACGTGGATAGAGCAACGGACTATAGTCGCGGGTTCAAACCACCGTCAGTCCAACAAATATGTGTTGGGGTTTGCCGGACTTTACGGCTTCTATCCACTACAGTACACCTTCTACAATGTATTGGCTCGTTGGGAAGACTGACCATACAGTCGACTCTCATCCACATTACTGATATGTCACTGACTGATTTCGATGATGTTGCTCAAATTTCTCCACCAACATCGCAGATGTTTGTGTCTCTCAAGTTTGCTTGACGCCAGGATATATTACAAAATTGAACTCCGTAGCCTCAGCATCTAATCCCAACTGTCATCGTCATAACACTGTGACAAGTTGTTCCACAGTATGTGGCTCCTGTGTCCTGATGATCTCAGTTCTCAGTTTAGGTGGACATCGAGGTGTGTTGGACATCTAAACTGAACGGAAGCTGTGGGGTGGAAAAGCAAAAGAAAGAAATATTTTGCCGCATCAACGGTTTTGTGGAATTAAGGATCCTGACATTGAAACCTATGAATATTCCATTTCACATCGCAACAGACTTGTGGTTCACTTTAGTAAAGGTCCTTCAACAAAACTTAACGATAGATGTTGTCTCGTAGTCCAAAGTTCGTTAAGAACTGAATTTGGGTAGACTTGATTTTTGCTGATTGTTTTTACAATTAGACTGATGACAGACTGATGCGTATAGCTCCTCGTGTAAAGGACAAACATCAAAATGGACGAACTATTGATATTTATCTTAATGACATAGAGATAGACAACCCTGATATTTACCTTGTTGACATAGGATGATAGAGATAGACAATCCTGACATTTACCTTGTTGACATAGGATGTAGAGATAGACAATCCTGATATTTACCTTGTTGATATAGAGATAGACAATCTGATATTTACCTTGTTGACATAGAGATAGACAATCCTGATATTTACCTTGTTGATATAGAGATAGACAATCCTGAATTTACCTTGTTGACATAGAATAGCAACCTGATATTTACCTTGTTGATATAGAGATAGACAATCCTGATATTTACCTTGTTGAATAGAGATAGACAATCCTGATATTTACCTTGTTGACATAGAATAGCAATCCTGATATTTACCTTGTTGACATAGATATAGACAATCCTGATATTTACCTTGTTGATATAGAGATAGACAATCCTGATATTTACCTTGTTGACATAGAGATAGACAATCCTGATATTTACCTTGTTGACATAGAGATAGACAATCCTGATATTTACCTTGTTGACATAGAGATAGACAACCTGACATTTACCTTGTTGACATAGAGATAGCAATCCTGATATTTACCTTGTTGATGTAGAGATAGACAATCCTGAATTTACCTTGTTGACATAGAGATAGACAACCTGACATTTACCTTGTTGACATAGAGATAGCAACCTGATATTTACCTTGTTGACATAGAGATAGACAATCCTGAATTTACCTTGTTGAATAGAGATAGACAACCCTGATATTTACCTTGTTGACATAGACGATAACAACCTGATATTTACCTTGTTGACATAGACATAGACAATCCTGATATTTACCTTGTTGACATAGAATAGACAATCCTGATATTTACCTTGTTGACATAGACATAGACAACTCTGAATTTACCTTGTTGACATAGACTAACAACCTGATATTTACTTGTTGACATAGAGATAGACAAGCCCGATATTTACCTTGTTGACATAGAGATAGCAATCCGATATGTACCTTGGTTGACATAGAGATAGACAATCCTGAATTTACCTTGTTGACATAGAGATAGACAACCCTGATATGTACCTTGTTGACATAGAATAGACAATCTGAATTTACCTTGTTGACATAGAGATAGGAAATCCTGATATTACCTGTTGACATAGACATAGACAACCTGACATTTACCTTGTTGACATAGAATAGACAACTCTGATATTTACCTTGACATAGACTAGACAATCCTGATATTTACCTTGTTGACATAGAGCATGACAACCTGATATTTACCTTGTTGATAATGATATAGAGATAGACAATCCTGATATTTACCTTGTTGACATAGACATAGACAATCTTGATATTTACCTTGTTGACATAGACATAGACAACCCTGATATTTACCTTGTTGACATAGACATAGACAATCCTGATATTTACCTTGTTGACATAGAGATAGACAATCCTGATATTTACCTTGTTGACATAGAGATAGCAATCCTGATATTTACCTTGTTGACATAGACATAGACAATCCTGATATTTACCTTGTTGACAATAGAGATAGACAATCCTGATATTTACCTTGTTGAATAGAGATAGACAATCTGATATTTACCTTGTTGATTAGAGATAGACAATCCTGATATTTACCTTGTTGACATAGAATAGACAATCCTGATATTTACCTTGTTGACATACACATAGACAATCCTGATGTTTACCTTGTTGATATAGACATAGACAATCTTGAATTTACCTTGTTGACATAGAATAGACAATCTGATATTTACCATGTTGACATAGACATAGACAATCTGATATTTACCATGTTGACATAGAATAGCAATCCTGATATTTACCTTGTTGACATAGAGATAGACAATCTGATATTTACCTTGTTGACATAGAGATAGACAATCCTGATATTTACCTTGTTGACATAGACATAGGCAATCCTGATATTTACCTGTTGACATAGAGATAGACATCCTGATATTTACCTTGTTGACATAGACATAGACAACCCTGATATTTACCTTGTTGATATAGAGATAGACAACCTGATATTTACCTTGTTGATATAGAGATAGACAACCCTGATATTTACCTTGTTGAATAGAGACAGACAACCTGATATTTACCTTGTTGATATAGAGATAGACAACCCTGATATTTACCTTGTTGATATAGACATAGACAACCCTGATATTTACCTTGTTGATATAGAGATAGACAACCCTGATATTTACCTGTTGATATAGACATAGACAACCCTGATATTTACCTTGTTGATATAGAAAGACAACCCTGATATTTACCTTGTTGATATAGTGAAGACAACCCTGATATTTACCTTGTTGATATAGTGACAGACAACCCTGATATTTACCTGTTGATATAGAGATAGACAACCCTGATATTTACCTTGTTGATATAGACAAGACAACCTGATATTTACCTTGTTGAATAGAGATAGACAACCCTGATATTTACCTTGTTGATATAGACAAGACAACCCTGATATTTACCTTGTTGATATAGTGACAGACAACCCTGATATTTACCTTGTTGATATATGACAGACAACCCTGATATTTACCTTGTTGATATAGATGACAGACAACCCTGATATTTACCTTGTTGATATAGAGATAGACAACCCTGATATTTACCTTGTTGATATAGTGACAGACAACCCTGATATTTACCTTGTTGATATAGTGACAGACAACCCTGATATTTACCTTGTTGATATAGACATAGACAACCCTGATATTTACCTTGTTGATATAGTGACAGACAACCCTGATATTTACCTTGTTGACATAGAGATAGACAACCCTGATATTTACCTTGTGATATATAAGACAACCCTGATATTTACCTTGTTGATATAGTGACAGACAACCCTGATATTTACCTTGTGATATAGAGATAGACAACCCTGATATTTACCTTGTTGATATATGAAAAGACAACCCTGATATTTACCTTGTTGATATAGTGACAGACAACCCTGATATTTACCTTGTTGATATAGAGATAGACAACCCTGATATTTACCTTGTTGATATAAGACAGACAACCCTGATATTTACCTTGTTGACTATAGAGATAGACAACCCTGATATTTACCTTGTTGATATAGACATAGACAACCCTGATATTTACCTTGTTGATATAGTGACAGACAACCCTGATATTTACCTTGTTGATATAGAAAGACAACCTGTATTTACCTTGTTGATATAGAGACTAGACAACCCTGATATTTACCTTGTTGATATAGAATAACAACCCTGATATTTACCTTTGATATAGACATAGACAACCCTAATATTTACCTTGTTGACATAACAACCCTAATATTTACCTTGTTTGACATTAACAACCCTAATATTTACTTTGTTGACATTACAACCCTGATATTACTTGACTTAACAACCCCGATATTTACCTTGTTGACATTAACAACCCTGATATTTACCTTGTTGACATTAACAACCCTGATATTTACCTTGTTGACATTAACAACCCTGATATTTACCTTGTTGACATTAACAACCCTGATGTTTACCTTGTTGACATTAACAACCCTGATGTTTACCTTGTTGACATTAACAACCCTGATGTTTACCTTGTTGACATTAACAACCCTGATGTTTACCTTGTTGACATTAACAACCCTGATATTTACCTTGTTGACATTAACAACCCTAATATTTACCTTGTTGACATTAACAACCCT
>JAPXFY010000031.1:19038308-19040808 GCA_030674185.1 Monoplex corrugatus | reverse complement strand
ATGGGGGGGGGGGGGGGAGTGGGAGTGGGATGAGAAATTACGTCGTCTAACAAAGAATCGAATCCCTGGACCTCTGGCTTCCTGGACGGGCAGTGTAACCACTGAGCCATGTCTCATCAGCTGTTGGAAGAACCAGGTCATGGAGCTTTTTGTTTGTTTTGTTTGTTTGTTTGTTTGTTTGTTTGTTTTGTTTTTGTTTGTTTGTTTGTTTGTTTTTGTTTGTTTTTTGTTTTTTTGTTTGTTTTTTGTTTTGTTTGTTTGTTTTGTTTTTGTTTGTTTTGTTTGTTTGTTTGTTTGTTTTGTTTTTTGTTGTTTTGTTTGTTTTGTTTGTTTTTGTTTGTTTGTTTGTTTGTTTTGTTTTGTTGATTTGTTTGTTTTGTTTGTTGTTTGTTTTTGTTGTTTGTTGTTTTTAGTTACAAACAGTTCATCACTCGTTCGTATCAATTTGTTCATACATCATTCTCACTTGAAGCGCACATTTTCCGGTCGCCACACAGGGTCGGGGTGGTGATCGGGGTGTGGAGGGAGGTGGGAGGAGAGAGGAGAGAGAGAGAGACAGAAAAGACAGACAGACTGACTGACTGATGAGAGAGAGCGAGAGCAGAAGAAAGAAAGAGAGAGAGACAGGCAGGCAGATAGACTGGCAGAACAGACACAGACAGAGAGACAGAGAGAGTATGTAATCACTGTGTGTGAACTGGGTGGAATGAACAAGTAGGACACTTATCACGCCGGAATTTACATCTTTTCAAGCAAATTATCTTTAATATCAGTCCCACTGTCCGTATTGTACTCGTCTTCATGGTACACTGAGATGATGCTATTGTTGTGCAGGTTTCACCAGTTTGTTTGTAATTTGCAGCCTGGAACAGTGTATGTTCGTTCGCTTGCGTGAGTCCATGTTTGGGCCCGTTTCTGTTTACGTAATGCGAATCTGTGTGTGTCTGTGTGTAGATGCATGCATATATAATATGTATGTGTGTCTGTGTGTGTGCACGTATATGTATGTGTATCTTGTGTGTGTCTGTGAGTGTCTGTGTGTGTGCGTGCATGTATATGTATGTGTATCTGTGTGTGTGTCTGTGAGTGTCTGTGTGTGTGCATGTATATGTATGTGTATCTGTGTGTGTCTGTGAGTGTGCATGATATATGTAGTGTATCTGTGTGTGTCCGTGTGTGTGCATGCATGTATAGTGTGTGTATCTGTGTGTCTGTGTGTGCATGCATGTATATGTGTGTGTGTCTGTGTGTGTGTGTGCATGCATGTATATGTATGTGTATCTGTGTGTGTGTGTGTGTGTGTGTGTGCATGCATATATATGTATGTGTATCTGTGTGTGTCTGTGTGTGTTGCATGCATATATATGTATGTGTATCTGTGTGTGTCGTGTGTGTGCATGCATGTATATGTGTGTGTATCTGTGTGTTGTGTGTGTGTGCATGCATGTATATGTATGTGTACTCTGTGTGTGTGTGTGTGTGTGCATGCATGTATATGTATGTGTATCTGTGTGTGTCTGTGTGTGTGCATGCATGTATGTGTGTATCTGTGTGTCGTGTGTGTGCATGCATGTATATGTGTGTGTATCTTGTGTGTGTGTGCATGCATGTATATGTATGTGTATCTGTGTGTGTTGTGGTGTGTGCATGTTATGTTGTGTATTGTGTGTGTGTGCATGCATATATATGTATGTGTATCTGTGTGTGTGTGTGTGTGCATGCATGTATATGTGTGTGTATCTGTGTGTGTGCATGCATGTATATGTGTGTGTATCTGTTGTTGTGTGTGTGTGTGTGCATGCATGTATATGTGTGTGTATCTGTGTGTGTCTTGTGGTGTGCATGCATGTATATGTATTGTATCTGTGTGTGTGCTGTTCTGTTGTGTGTTGTGTGTCATGCATGTATATGTGTTGTATCTGTGTGTGTGTGCATGCATGTATATGTGTGTGTATCTGTGTGTGTGTGCGTGCATGTATATGTGTGTGTATCTGTGTGTGTCTGCTTATATCTGTATGTGTATCTGTGACTGTGTTGGGTGCATGTATATTTCTGTACGTGTATGTGTCTGGTGTGGGTACATGCTTATATCTTTATATTTCTATGTATGTCTGTTGGGTGGGTGCATGCGTATATCTGTATGTTCTGTGTGTTGGTTACATGCATATTTCTCTGTGTGTATTGTCAGTATGTGGGTGCTTGCATATACCTGTACATGAGTGTGTGTGTGTGTGTGTGTGTGTGTGGGTGCATGAATATTTATTCATATAAAAGATTTTTTCTCATGTCACATCTGACGCTGCTGTTGCTTTCTTTGCTTATCTGTGAGCTACCATTCTTCTATCATTGTTTATGATTGATTGATATCTTTAGGTTACATTTTTTGTGTCACATGTGTAACTTATATGCATCTTTAGGTTTACATTTTTGTAAAGGGTTTATGGCGATATACATCTTTACGTTTACATTTTCTGTAAAGGGTTTATGGCGATATACATCA
>JAPXFY010000031.1:19018308-19030808 GCA_030674185.1 Monoplex corrugatus | reverse complement strand
CGTCTTGTGCCAGATAGGAAATACTTTTTAGTATGCTAGTGATGTGAGTGTCAGTAGACCTGTTGGTGTGCCACCTTCAGCCAGTGCGCGCGCGTGTATATTGTGTTGTGTGTGTGTGTTTGCACCCGATCGCGTTTGTACATGTGTGTTGCATAATCGTGTGTATGTTAGACTTCACCAGACATGTAGAAGGTGACAGAAACTACCAGAGACACAAAACTGACATAGAAATTTGTGAGTAATGAAAGACGAAAGAGATAATTGATGTGTTTTTTTATTGCTCACCTTGTGGTCAAAGTTCATGTAAAACAAACCTTATAGTTCTGTATCCACACTGCACATTTAACCGGACAGACTGTCCAGGACAACAGAAATGACTGAGTCACAATGTCTGGACCCAACAAAACTGTGCTAACATTACAGATAAAAAGTCAACAAAGTAGGACGTGGGAATTAATAGTTGCAGTCAATTCTTTTCCTTACACAGACTGACCGAGGAAGCATCATGTCGTTACGAAGATGGCGATATGCTAAAATGTTTCTGTAAGACATGCTGGACATGTATCAAAGTGAACAATAATACACTGTACTACATGTCGGACATGTATTGTGTAGAACAGTAATACAGTATTTTACATGCTGGATATAAATGTAACAGCAGTACAACATAGTACGTGTTGGACATAAATTTAACAGCAGTACAACATAGTACGTGTTGGACATAAATTTAACAGTAGTACAACATAGTACGTGTTGGACATAAATTTAACAGTAGTACAACATATTACGTGTTGGACATAAATTTAACAGCAGTACAACATATTACGTGTTGGACATAAATGTAACAGTAGTACAACATATTACGTGTTGGACATAAATTTAACAGTAGTACAACATATTACATGTTGGACATAAATTTAACAGTAGTACAACATAGTACGTGTTGGACATAAATTTAACAACACGTAATACAATGTATTATGTGTTGGACATTTATTAGATTGAATAGTATCACAAGTTTATATGTTGGACTGTATTAAACTCATCAACAGTACAATTATAGTATCACAGTGTTTTAGTTTAACATGTATAAATCGCACAGTAAATTATAGTATCACAGTGTTTTAGTGTTGATTAAATGTATTAAACACTATACAGTGGACATATTTAAAGTATCAACATGTATTATGTTTGGACATGAATTAAACTCGTCAACAGTACAATTATGTTGACATGATTTTAATGTGTTCAACATGTATTAAACTCGTTGACATAATTTAAAGTAGTACAAAATTTTACGTGTTGGACATGATATTAACAAACACATATAACTGTTGACATAATTATAACAGTATCACAAATGTTTTACGTGTTGGACATGTAATTTAAACTAGTACAACATAGTACGTTTGGACATAAATTAACATAGTACACATATTATGTGTTGGACATTATTAAAGCTATCAACAGTATAATGTGGACATGATTACGTATCACAATTTTTATGTGTTGGACATGTATTAAACTCATCAACAGTACAATTATAGTATCACAATGTTTTATGTGTTGGACATGTATTAAACTCATCAACAGTACAATTTAAGTATACAATGCTTTATGTGTTGACATGTATTAAACTCATCAACAGTACATTATAGTATCACAATGTTTTATGTGTTGGACATTATTAAACTCATCAACAGTACAATTATAGTATCACAATGTTTTATGTGTTGGACATGTATTAAACTCATCAACAGTACAATTATAGTATCACAATGTTTTATATGTTGGACAT
Organism: Monoplex corrugatus; assembly: GCA_030674185.1. Classification (NCBI taxonomy): domain Eukaryota; kingdom Metazoa; phylum Mollusca; class Gastropoda; order Littorinimorpha; family Ranellidae; genus Monoplex; species Monoplex corrugatus. The sequence goes on along the minus strand of JAPXFY010000031.1, from coordinate 19,029,010 downwards.
GTATTAAACTCATCAACAGTACAATTATAGTATCACAATGTTTTATGTGTTGACATGTATTAAACTCATCAACAGTACAATTATAGTATCACAATGTTTATAGTGTTGGACATGTATAAACTCTCAACAGTACAATTATAGTATCACAATGTTTTATGTGTTGGACATGTATTAAACTCTCAACAGTACAATTATAGTATCACAATGTTTTATGTGTTGGACATGTATTAAACTCATCAACAGTACAATTATAGTATCACAATGTTTTATGTGTTGACATGTATTAAACTCGTCAACAGTACAATTATAATATCACAATGTTTTATGTGTTGGCATATATTAAACTCGTCAACAGTACAATTATAGTATCACATGTTTTATGTGTTGACATGTATTAAACTCATCACATACAATTAACATATCCAGTGTTTATATGTGTTGCTGTATTAACTATCAACAGTACAATTTATGTTCACATAGTTTTATGTGTTAGACATGTATTAACATCTGTTCATGTTACATATGTGTTGCTGTTATGGATAAACAACATTTTCATGTAATTTGTCCTGTTAGCCAAAACGATGTTCAGTTGAATTTTGCATCGCTTGGTTGCATCAGATAGGACATTTTCAGTGTTAATATGTGTATGCCCTGTTAGCAACAGATAGGACATTTTCAGTGTTAATATGTTATGCCTGTTAGCATACAGACAGGACATTTTCAGTGTTAATATGTCTATGCCTGTTAGCATACAGACAGGACATTTTCAGTGTTAATATGTGTATGCCTGTTAGCATACAGACAGGACATTTTCAGTGTTAATATGTGTGTGCCCTGTTAGCATACAGACAGGACATTTTCAGTGTTAATATGTCTATGTCTTGTTAGCATACAGAAGGACATTTTCAGTGTTAATATGTCTATGTCTTGTTAGCATACAAGATAGGACATTTTCAGTGTTAATATGTTATGTCCTGTTAGCATACAGACAGGACATTTTCAGTGTTAATATGTGTATGTCCTGTTAGCACACAGATAGGACATTTTCAGTGTTAATATGTGTATGTCCTGTTAGCAACAGATAGGACATTTTCAGTGTTAATATGTGTATGTCCTTGTTAGCACACAGATAGGACATTTTCAGTGTTAATATGTGTATGCCCTGTTAGCACACAGATAGTACATTTTCAGTGTTAATATGTGTATGTCCTGTTAGCACACAGATAGGACATTTTCAGTGTTAATATGTGTATGTCCTGTTAGCATACAGACAGGACATTTTCAGTGTTAATATGTGTATGCCCTGTTAGCACACAGATAGGACATTTTCAGTGTTAATATGTGTATGCCCTGTTAGCACACAGATAGGACATTTTCAGTGTTAAAATGTGTATGTCCTGTTAGCATACAGACAGGACATTTTCAGTGTTAATATGTGTATGCCCTGTTAGCACACAGATAGGACATTTTCAGTGTTAATATATGTATGCCCTGTTAGCACACAGATAGGACATTTTCAGTGTTAATATGTGTATGCCCTGTTAGCACACAGATAGGACATTTTCAGTGTTAATATGTGTGTGCCCTGTTAGCACACAGATAGGACATTTTCAGTGTTAATATGTGTATGTCCTGTTAGCATACAGACAGGACATTTTCAGTGTTAATATGTGTATGCCCTGTTAGCACACAGATAGGACATTTTCAGTGTTAATAGGTCTGTGTCCTGTTAGCACACAGATAGGACATTTTCAGTGTTAATAGGTCATTGTCCTGTTAGCACACAGATAGGACATTTTCAGTGTTAATAGGTCATTGTCCTGTTAGCACACAGATAGGACATTTTCAGTGTTAATAGGTCATTGTCCTGTTAGCACACAGATAGGACATTTTCAGTGTTAATAGGTCATTGTCCTGTTAGCATATAGACAGGACATTTTCAGTGTTAATAGGTCATTGTCCTGTTAGCACACAGATAGGACATTTTCAGTGTTAATAGGTCTGTGTCCTGTTAGCACACAGATAGGACATTTTCAGTGTTAATAGGTCTTTGTCCTGTTAGCATACAGACAGGACATTTTCAGTGTTAATAGGTCATTGTCCTGTTAGCACACAGATAGGACATTTTCAGTGTTAATAGGTCTGTGTCCTGTTAGCACACAGATAGGACATTTTCATTGTTAATAGGTCTGTGTCCTGTTAGCATAGAGATAGGACATTTTCAGTGTTAATAGGTCATTGTCCTGTTAGCACACAGATAGGACATTTTCAGTGTTAATATGTGTGTGACCTGTTAGCATACAGATAGGACATTTTCAGTGTTAATATGTGTATGTCCTGTTAGCATACAGACAGGACATTTTCAGTGTTAATATGTGTATGCCCTGTTAGCACACAGATAGGACATTTTCAGTGTTAATAGGTCTGTGTCCTGTTAGCACACAGATAGGACATTTTCAGTGTTAATAGGTCATTGTCCTGTTAGCACACAGATAGGACATTTTCAGTGTTAATAGGTCATTGTCCTGTTAGCACACAGATAGGACATTTTCAGTGTTAATAGGTCATTGTCCTGTTAGCACACAGATAGGACATTTTCAGTGTTAATAGGTCTGTGTCCTGTTAGCATATAGACAGGACATTTTCAGTGTTAATAGGTCATTGTCCTGTTAGCACACAGATAGGACATTTTCAGTGTTAATAGGTCATTGTCCTGTTAGCACACAGATAGGACATTTTCAGTGTTAATAGGTCATTGTCCTGTTAGCATACAGACAGGACATTTTCAGTGTTAATAGGTCATTGTCCTGTTAGCACACAGATAGGACATTTTCAGTGTTAATAGGTCTGTGTCCTGTTAGCACACAGATAGGACATTTTCATTGTTAATAGGTCTGTGTCCTGTTAGCATAGAGATAGGACATTTTCAGTGTTAATAGGTCATTGTCCTGTTAGCACACAGATAGGACATTTTCAGTGTTAATATGTGTGTGACCTGTTAGCATACAGATAGGACATTTTCAGTGTTAATAGGTCATTGTCCTGTTAGCACACAGATAGTACATTTTCAGTGTTAATATGTGTGTGACCTGTTAGCATACAGATAGGATATTTTCAGTGTTAATAGGTCATTGTCCTGTTAGCACACAGATAGTACATTTTCAGTGTTAATATGTGTGTGACCTGTTAGCATACAGATAGGACATTTTCAGTGTTAATAGGTCATTGTCCTGTTAGCACACAGATAGTACATTTTCAGTGTTAATATGTGTATGCCCTGTTAGCATACAGATAGGACATTTTCAGTGTTAATATGTGTATGCCCTGTTAGCATACAGATAGGACATTTTCAGTGTTAATATGTGTGTGCCCTGTTAGCATACAGATAGTACATTTTCAGTGTTAATATGTGTATGCCCTGTTAGCACACAGATAGGACATTTTCAGTGTTAATATGTGTATGCCCTGTTAGCACACAGACAGGACATTTTCAGTGTTAATATGTGTGTGCCTTGTTAGCATACTGATAGTACATTTTCAGTGTTAATAGGTCTATGTCTTGTTAGCATACAGATAGGACATTTTCAGTGTTAATGGGTCATTGTCCTAAGTCCAACGTATGGGTGCATCATTGCCGTTGGCGCTTAACAATTTATAGACCAAAGAGAAAAGAATGGATTTAATATGGGACTGATGTTTATATGTATCATGCCGTATATATATATATATATGTGTGTGTGTGTGTGTGTGCGTGCGTGTGTGTGTGTGTGTATGTGTGTCTGTGATGATGATGTTGATGTGATGATGATGATGGAGGAAATGACAGATATGTTCTTTCTTTCTATTTGTTAAAGTATTGAAACATGTAATGTATCGTTTCCTATCAATGTCTTTTAAAAATGATATAAAGAACGTATATATAATGACGGCGAGTAAGGGTGTGGGGGAAGATGACTATTATAAGAATGCACTTAAATGTTATTGAGTGTTTTTGTGGCGTATGTCATAATCGTTATAAATGTTGTACATTCCTGACACATACAATACCACACCGTGACTTAACGCCGCAACTTGACACAAGCTGTGCTCTCACTGAATTTCCTGTGACTCATAACTGCATTTGGCCCCTTGTGTGCAGGCCCACTCAGGAAACCGAGAGCTCAGCAAAACACACCACCATATATATATATATATATATATATATATATATATATAATGTTAAGCAAGGCACCACAGGCACAAAACTAAAGTTCGCCATTGGCGTCGTTGGTTTGAATGGATTTGTGTGTGTGTGTGTGTGTGTGTGTGTGTGTGTGTGTGTGTGTGTGTGTGTGTGTGTGTGTGTGTGTGTGTGTGTGTGTGTGTGTGTGTCCCATTATCAAGGCCACTGTAATGACCTAGAGCTTGGGTCGGCTTGATACAGTGTTGTGTTGATGTGTTGTGATGTGCATGACAATCATGATGCCGTAGAGTTCTGGACTGAGATTGCTTGACAAAGCTGTACTTTATGCTTGTTTTTATAACCTATCTTGGCGACAATCAGGCCCGAGACTTACAGACACCTGTGGCGTTGGTCAGGACATTTGAGCAACATCCTCGGTGACACATCCGTGAAGCGGGTGTGACTGGATACGATGAACTAAACCAGTTGGGGGCTGAAAATCTCACACTGATTTTTGACAGGACTAATGGGGATTTGATTCCCCATTGTTCCTCAGTCGTACGTCCATTGTGCTGACTACTGCACCAGGGTGACTGGTTTATTGAACAGATATTTATTCACTGACCAAACCCAAAACACAGTCAAATAGTTTTAGGCAGGCCGTCAAGACATATCTGATTTCAAGTCCTGTCAGACGTTTCCGTTTGTGCTGACAGTCGGCTTGTAGTCAATGCATCCAGACTAAGTATAGATTCACATGTACATGATGATCATTATGAGCGGGAAAAATTAGATCGTTCAACAACAATTCAAAAGGGACAGAGTGAAGGGGATGGAGAGGAAGAAAGAGAAAGAGATAGAGAGATAGGGGGGGGGGGGGCAACTTAATGCGATAGTGGCATGAAATGTTATATATATTTCAGTGTTTAATGAGAGCGAATGGTTTTGACTGAGTAAAATGAGCAAAGGTTTTAGGAGGGACATTTTATAAAGGGGGGGGGGGATGATGGAGGGGGAAATTACACCACGAATTAAGAGGACAATTAAAAGAATACACAGTTCATGAGTTAATGATACTAATATATATGAAAAAAAAAACCCGAAATCATTTTGTTTATTAACTAAGTTCATAAATTAATCTTAAAATCTTTTTATTCAGTCGTTTAGCACCGTGCTGCAAAAATAAATGAATGAAATACGGACAGAAATGTGGTCTTGGGAAGATTGGCCGGCACGTTATGTTTTAAAACAGAGTTGATGGCAAGTCCCTTTAAATCCTGAAGCTTAGGGGGTTTGGCTCACCATTCATAACTTTCTGATCCCCCCCCCCCCCCCCCTAAACACTAAATCAAACTTATCACATAATCTGTCTCTTTCATTGCCTGTCTCTTTATGGCTGGTTGCCTGGCTGTTAAGCTGTCTTTCTGCCTGTCTGTCTGTTGTTGTCTTTCTGTCTGTCTGTCTGTCTGTTTGTCTTTCTGTCTGTCTCTTTGTAGGCAAGCAACAGCAAATGGCTTCAATCAATAATTCGAAAATTATTTAGCACCATTATCATCGTTCTTATCTGGCTGTCTGTTTCTCTCTCTCTCTCTCTCTTCTCTCTCTCTCTCTCCTCTCTCTCTCTCTCCTCTCTCTCTCTCTCGTATTTCAAACAAATTTGAGTTCAATTTTCATCAAAAGGGATTTATAGACCGGAACAGTACCTTACACGCTCCACTCAAGTTTGTAGTAATATAGGTAGAGGTAGACTCCTTCAGCTTGCGCAAAGCCCCATCCACTGGCAAGGCCTTGAAATATGGGGGAGGGGGGGGGGGCAGAGAAAGATGACGTGTATAAAACACTGAGCCGACTGCAGTAGACTGACTGGAGCATTACGATGGCCAGCAAAAAAGGTCAGCTTTGATGTGGCACACTAGGATTGAATTGAATTATCAGATCCCGGGTCCAGGGCTCTTCTGACAGAACCAGCCATGCCATCAATCCGCACTCAGATAGAACGCCATTTTGATAAACGAGACAAAATGGTCAGCTTCAAACACTGTAGAAAAGATTTCTTTTTGCCTGCAAGCCGGTAAAACACAATGAAGGAGCAAGTAAGAGGTATGGTGTGCGTATAGCAGGTAGACCATAATGCCAGACCACTCAGTGTGGGCCAACACCCAAGGAAATGAGGACGGTGGACGTTTGTACTGTCTTCTTATTTCTTGTCTTTATCTGATTAGGATATGCAGGTTTTGCCGAAACTATACGACTTTCTGACCGTGCGCTATTGACAGATGTGTATCGTAGGCTGTTTCTGGCAAGCTAATTCAACATGAGAAAAACAAAAAACAACAACAACAAAAACGATGATCAAGCCATTGAAAAAAATCTCCCTTTATACAGAGCTTGTTAATTAAGGAAAATCCAGATATTGCACTTTTTCATGGTCATGGTTACTCTGAAAAAACATCTGATACGATACAAGAAAATCTGACGCTCTTTGAGAATAATGTCAGATTGTGAATTAAAATATTGCGTGCTATTTCTGAGATTGCGTCAAACACCTTTCTCAAAAATTGCTGATTTTAGGCATTTTCATTTGGTCTGTTTGACCTTGACCCTGGCGCCATGACTTCCAAACTTACCCATGCATGGACTCCTCAACGGTCCACACTCTTCACTTAAAACTCGTTAAAGATCCATCTGAAAACAGGTGAGATATTTGTTGTCACAGACACACTGACCGACAGACAACGCAGACACACAACCTGTCGCCGTTCGATGTAACCCCCCCCCCCCCCACACACACTCGCTTTTTTAAAAGGAATATCGGGGGAGGGGAGGGGAGGGGGGAAGAAAAGATAAACAAACCCAACAGTGTTGTAGTACATACGTTAGTAATACACATTGCAGGAGATAGTATCTATCTGGGTCATAAATAAACGTAGGTGTATCTAATTAAACCAGTCTGTGACTCATCGTTAGGAAGCAAGAGCAGGCAGAATGAAAAGTTCAGAAGGCAACAGTTTTATCCACTGCCGTCACTCACCCACCCACCCACCCACCCACCCAGTTTCATACACTACCCGCACACACACACACACACATCGAGTGTAATAGCAAAAACACGTGTTATCGTGATGATTCTTCAGACAGCCGTCTGCCGCGTTATGAGTTCCTCGTTTCATAGTCCACAGCCTGACAGAGAGACCTTGCTTTTGATTGCTGTGTCGTGTCGGTGTTGTTGGTGGTTTTGTTTTGGTTTGTTTATAGGAGTTATTCCCATCGATGTCTACGGAGCATGCAGCTAAAGAAAATCTATTTATTTTGCTCGAGTAGAATAGTAGGGAATTGAGCTCTTTTTTTAGCGTAATGTGACAAGTCTTAGATGGAAAAAGATAGTGCATACATCATTCTATTTCTATCTCTTCTTTCTTTCTTCCACATTAAATTAATCTATTTCCTGTCTTCATTCTTCTTCGCATTTTTCTGTTTAGAACTCTCTCTTCCTTCTTTTTTCGGCATTGTACTATTTCTCTCTTTCTTCTTCCCCATTATTCTCTGTCTCTGTCTGTCTGTCTCTGTCTCTGTCTCTCTCTCTCTCTCTCTCTGTCTCTCTCTCTCTCTCACTTCTTCTTCCCTGTCCCGTTTCCATGTCTGTCTGTCTGCCTGTCTGTATGTCTGTCTGTCTCTCTCTCTCGCTGTCTCTGTCTATGTCTCTCTCTCTCTCTCCTTCTCCCTTTCTTTCACCCCCCCCCCTTCTTCTTCTGCATTGTCCTCTGTTTGTCTGTTTGTCTGTCTGTCTCTTTCTCTCTCTCTCTCTCTCTCTCTCTCTCTCTCTCTCTCTCTCTCTCTCTCTTCCTTTTCATCGACGCTGTTTTGGCATGGGACCCTTGCCTCTGCTTCCTTGTGTCTTCTTTTCTTCCGTGTTGTTGTTCTTGTTCTTGTTGCTGCTGTTGTTGTTTGTTGTTGTTGTTGTTGTTGTTGTTCTTGTTGCTGCTGTTGTTGTTCTGTTGTTGTTGTTGTTCTTGTTGTTCTTGTTCTTGTTGCTGTGTTGTTGTTCTGTTGTTGTTGTTGTTGTTGCTGTGTTGTTGCTGTTGCTGCTGTTGTTGTTGTTGTTGTTGTTGTTGCTGCTGTTGTTGTTGTTGCTGTTGCTGTTGTTGTTGTTGTTGTTGTTGCTGTGCTGCTGCTGTTGTTGTTGTTGTTGTTGTTGTTGCTGCTGTTGCTGTTGCTGTTGCTGTTGTTGTTCTTGTTGTTGTTGTTGTTGCTGTGTTGTTGTTGTTGTTGTTGTTGTTGTTGCTGCTGCTGTTGTTGTGTTGTTGTTGTGTTGTTGCTGTTGTTGTTGTTGTTGTTGCTGCTGCTGTTGTTGTTGTGCTGTTGTTGTTGTTGTTGTTGTTGTTGTTGCTGCTGTGTTGTTGTTGTTGTTGTTCTTGTTGCTGCTGTTGTTGTTGTTGTTGTTGCTGCTGTTGTTGTTGTTGCTGCTGTTGTTGTTGTTGTTGTTCTTGTTCTTGTTGCTGCTGTTGTTGTTGTTGTTGTTGCTGCTGTTGTTGTTGTTGTTGTTGCTGCTGTGCTGTTGTTGTTGTTGTTGTTGCTGCTGCTGCTGTGTTGCTGCTGTTGTTGTTGTTGTTGTTGCTGCTGCTGCTGCTGCTGTTGTTGTTGTTGTGATGTCTCGTTCATTATTGGCAGAGTTACAGAGATATGACTGTACAGTTGTGATGGTGTGTTGTTGGTGTTGGTATTGTTGTGATCCCGCTATTCTTTGCGGCGGTTGATGAAGTTATATTTAGTGTGACTGCACTGTTGGTGTTGTCGTCGTTGCAGTTGATGATGGTGATTGATCGTCGTTGCAGTTGATGATGGTGATGACGATTTGATGGTGATGGACGGTTTTCTGATTCATCATCTGGTAGCTGGCTTCAGGAAAAGAGATATGATGATAATGAGGATGATAACAAGCAGATGTACAGGAAGACTGTCAGTCAGATATTGATGATAATGATGATGATGATAACAAGCAGATGTACAGGAAGACTGTCAGTCAGATATTGATGATAATGATGATGATGATAACAAGCAGATGTACAGGAGACTGTCAGTCAGATATTGATGATAATGATGGTGATAACAAGCAGATGTACGGAAGACTGTCAGTCAAATATTGATGATAATGATGATGATAACAAGCAGATGTACAGGAAGACTGTCAGTCAAATATTGATGATAATGATGATGATAACAAGCAGATGTACAGGAAGACTGTCAGTCAAATATTGATGATAATGATGATGATAACAAGCAGATGTACAGGAAGACTGTCAGTCAGATATTGATGATGATGATAACAAGCAGATGTACAGGAAGACTGTCAGTCAGATATTGATGATAATGATGATGATAACAAGCAGATGTACAGAAGACTGTCAGTCAGATATTGATGATAATGATGATGATAACAAACAAATGTACAGGAAGACTGTCAGTCAGATATTGATGATAATGATGATGATAACAAACAAATGTACAGGAAGACTGTTTAGTCAGATATTGTGATAATGATGATGATAACAAGCAGATGTACAGGAAGACTGTCAGTCAGATATTGATGATAATGATGATGATAACAAACAAATGTACAGGAAGACTGTCAGTCAGATATTGATGATAATGATGATGATAACAAGCAGATGTACAAGAAGACTGTCAGTCAGATATTGATGATAATGATGATGATAACAAACAAATGTACAGGAAGACTGTCAGTCAGATATTGATGATAATGATGATGATAACAAACAGATGTACAGGAAGACTGTCAGATATTGATAATGATGATGATGATAACAAGCAGATGTACAGGAAGACTGTCAGTCAGATATTGATGATAATGATGATGATGATAACAAGCAGATGTACAGGAAGACTGTCAGTCAGATATTGCAAACAGCCCATGTTCAAAGAAAAGATAACATCTTTACTTACGAGGGTCATCGAAAAGCACTTGCTTGGTTTTGTAATGTATCTCACCCTCGCCCAGAGTGGGACTAAATTTAGCACGTTGTACAAACCAACAGATAGATAACGTCGAAATGTCTGCAGGAAGTTGATGGATAGGATGAGGGAGTCCAAGGGTTAAGTTTTTGCTTTGTTCGCATAGTTGACAATGCATGGTGCTGGTGGATAGAATGCGGGAATCAAAGGGTTGATATGATCAGCAGCTGCTGTGAACTGTTCCAACATGTGTCTTGTGGGCATTGCTGTCGTCAGCTTGCTGTCTGCTGTGGTCAGTGTCATCACAGTTGGTGATGTTGATGCTGCAGCTGATGAAGTTGACCCTCAAAGTGTCCTGGTATCATCGCTTTAGTAGTCTACCTTTGACGGTGTTTCAGATTTAGTTTGTCAAGATGACGTCTGTGCGCTCGGAATGAATTCCATATGCACTAGAATCACAGGTGCCATGTGATGGAGAAGATCCAGAATGATCATGGCACAAGCCTCAAGCCTGTACATAAACCCACGAGCTGGCCAGGTCCTAGGTCCTTCCTAGATAGTTTCATAACT
>JAPXFY010000031.1:18998308-19015808 GCA_030674185.1 Monoplex corrugatus | reverse complement strand
GGCTGATGTAGCCTATAACGTAGCAGTTTGTATAGTGTGGAACGGTGAGGGAGGGAGTTAAGGCGGGAAGGTGTGGGGTGGGTAGGTAAGGTGGGGGAGGATGTTGGGACAGGAGGAGGGGGGTGGGAGGACTTAGCTAATACAGCGTGGTATGCTGTGGTGTGGCGCGATGTTGTATTGTGTTAGGTTATTATGTAAAGTGCTGGTTGGGAGGGGAGGGAAGGCGGAAGGGGCCGAGGCATGTGTGTTTGTGTGTGTGTGTACGTGTGTGTGTGTTGTGTGTTGTGTGTGTGTGTGTGTGTGTGTGTGTGTGGTGTGTGTTTGGGGAGGTGGGGGAAGGTAGCATGGTGTCGTGTGATGCAGCGCTGTTTTGTGTAGTGTGATGGAGTTAGGGTATAGTGCTATCAGAATAGTGTATGTGGTATTGTGTAGTGTGGTATAGTGTAGTGTGGTATTGTGTAGTGTGGTGTGGTGTGTGTATGGTATTGTGTAGTGTGGTATTGTGTAATTTGGTATGGTGTGGTGTGTGTGGTATCGTATAGTGTGGTATGATGTGTGTGGTATGGTGTGTGGTATGTGTTGGTGTGGTATGATGATTGTGTGGTATGGTGTGTGTGGTATGATGTGTGTGGTATGATGTTATGTGGTGGTTTGTTGGTAGATGTATGACATGGGGTTGTGTGGTATGATGTTATGATGGTGAGCTATGCTGTGTTGGTGATGGTATGAATAGGGATGTGTGGTATGATGTTATGATGGTGAACTATGCTGTGTTGGTGTGTTGTATGGTGTGGTGATGGTTATGAATAGTGTGTGTAGGTGTGGTATGATGTTATGATGGTGAACTATGCTGTGTTGGTGATGATGAATAGTGATGTGTGGTTTATGATGTTATGATGGTGAGCTATGCTGTGTTGGTGATGTATGATGGTGATGTGTGGTATGATGTGTATGATGGTGAGCTATGCTGTGTTGGTGATGGTATGACATAGGGATGTGTGGTATGATGTTATGATGGTGAGCTATGCTGTGTTGGTGATGGTATGACATAGGGATGTGTGGTATGATGTATGATGTGAGTATGTGTGTGTGATGGTATGCTGATGTGTGGTATGATGTTATATGTGAGCTATGTGGTTGTGTGTGGTATGTGATGTGTTGGATATGATGGTGAACTATGCTGTGTTGGAGATGATATCAAATAGGGATGTGGAATATATGCTATGTGGTGAAGTGTCTTGAACTGTTATTGTGGGTATAATGTGCGAAGAATAGTGTATATGATGGTATTGATTTGATATGGTGTTATGGGCTGAGGTGTATTGTGTTGTGTAAATAGAAGGACAGATACGCCAAGCTTATCAAACTTCCACACGAGGACCCTCAGAAAAACCATCCACCAGTCTTCTGGTCCACATCATCTGTGACCAATAAACGCCCGCCCAGTGCACACGTAGAGTATGGACACTAGAAATAAATTGTGTGTGTGTGTGTGTGTTTGTGTGTGTGTGTGTGTGTCTGTGTCTATGTGTCTGTGTCTGTATCTCTGTGTGTGTGTATGTGTGTGTGTGTATGTGTGTCTGTGTACATGTGCCTGTGTGTTTGTGTTTATATGTGTGTGTTCGTTCTTTGCTTTAACGTCTTTTCACTATGAGTGATATTAGACGGAAAAAAAAAAAAAAGTATGTGAGATGAGAGATGGGTTGGTTGGTTTTGGGGCATAGAGGAGACATAGTTATAGACATAAGTAGGTGGGAAAATAGAAAAATGGAACAAGAACTTAACACTAACATTTAACATCATGTGTATGTGTGTGTATGTATGTGTGTATATATGCATGTGCGTGTAGTATGTATGTATGTGTGTGTTTGTGTGTGTGTATGTGAGTGTGTGTATGTATGTGTGTGTGTGCACGCGCGCGCGTGCGTGCATGATGTGACGAAACAAGTGTGACAGTAACCCAAAGCGTGTGTGAAGAGATAGGAGCCGAATGGTTTCACCATGCATGTGTTCGGCATTGTGATCAAATGTCAGAGGTATTTATTTCATTCCTTCCCTTTTATCGTCCTGCCGGCACCAACCCCTCTATCCTCCCCTCCCCACCCCACCCCCTCTCTCTTGTCTGTTCTCACTTTCTGTCTCTCTGTGTGTGTCTGTCTGTCTCTCTCTCTCTCCTGTGTCTGTCTGTCTTTTCTGTTTCTGTCTGTCTGTCTCTCTCTTCTCTCTTCTCTCTTCTCCTTTCTCTCTGCTCTCTCTCTTTCTCTCTCTCTCTTCTCTCTCTTCTCTCTCTCTTTCTCTCTCCTTTCTCTTCTCTTCTCTCTCTCTCTTCTCTCTCTCTCTCTCTTTCCCTATCTTTGACCTCTCTCCCATTCCTTTTATTTTCTCTCTCCCCCTGTCCCTCTTGCCCCCTCTCTCCCTTCCCTCTCTCCCTGCCCTCTCTCCCCTCTCTCCCTGCCCTATCTCCCTGTCTCCCTCTCTCTTCTCCCTGTCTCTTCTTGCCTCCCGTTTTCTCCTCTCCCTCTCTTTCGCTTTCACCACCACCACCCCTCATTCACACCACACAGACACACACAGACACACATACACACAGAAAGACACAGACACACACATACACACACAGACACACACACACACAGACACACACAGAGACACAACATACACGCACATACACGCGCGCGCCACACACACACACACACACACACACACACACACACACACACACACACACACACCACACACACACACACACAGAGTAATTGCAGCGCTCGGGGAAAACGAGGAGGCAATGATCACGGATGAAGGGAGTTTGGAAGCTAAGTGGGGAAACAGCTAAATGTGTGTGTGTGTGTGTGTGTGTGTGTGTGTGTGTGTGTGTGTGTGTGTGTGTGTGTGTGTGGTGTGTGTGTGTGTGTGTGTGTGTGCGAATGTTGTGTATGTGTGTGTATTGTGTGTGTTGTTGTGTGTGTGTGTGTGCGCGCGCGCGCGCGCGTGTGTTTGTGCGTATCGTGTGTGTGTGTATGTGTTATGTGTGTGTGTGTGTTATTTATGTGTGTGTGTACGTGATGTGTGTTTGTGCGTGTGTGTATATGTGTTTGTGTGTGTGTATGTGTGTGTGTGTGTCTTTGTGTGTGTACGTGTGTACTTATGTTTCTGTGCGTGTTTGTATTTGTGACGTGTATTCGTTCGTTCTTTGATTTAACGTCTTTTCACTATAAATGGTATTAAGTGACGTGTATGTTTGTGTGTGTGTGTTTGTGACGTGTGTGTTTGTGTGTATGTGTGTGCTCACGCGCGTGTGTGTTTTGTCTGTGTGTAGTGTGAGACAGAGAGTGGGAGAGAGAGAATCAGTACTTCCGTGTGCATTGTACATGCACATGTGTATAATATTTTTGTGTTTGTATGCGTGTGTGTATGTTTGTACAAGTGTGTATATTTGTGTACGTGTGTATATGTGGTGTGTGTGTGTGTGTGTGGCGCGTGTTAGGGTTAAAAGACAGACAGAGAGACAGACAGACAGAGAGACAGACAGAACGATCAGACAGACAGACAAAGAGACAGAGAGACAGACAGAGAGACAGACAAAACGAGACAGACAGAAAGAACGACAGAGAGAGAGAGAACAGAGAGAGAGACAGAGAGACAAAGTAGAGACAGAAAGAGACAGAGACAGACAGAGAGACAGAGACAGAGAGACAAAGACAGAAGAGAGAGACACAGACAGAGAGAGATTCCGGATGAAACATCTGCCTGCATGCAGCATGAATACTTCGGTGCGTGTTGCGCGTGCTTTGTGTGCATTCTTGCGTGTCACCATGACCCGGCCAGATGTTGTCATGCCTGTTCTCTACCTGATACCACCAGCACCCTGGGATGTGGTGTTGTGGTGTGTGGGATGTGTGTATGTGTGTGTGTGTGAGATGTGTGTGTGTGTGGTGTGTGTGTTGTGAGTGTGGTGTGTGTGTGTGTGTGTGTGTGTGTGTGTGTGTGTGTGTGTGTGGTGTGTGTATGTTGTGTGAGTGTGTGTGTGTTGTGAGTGTGTGTGTGTGTGTGTGTGTGATGTGTGGTGTGTGTGTGTAGTGTGTGATGTGTGAGTGTGTGTGTGATGTGTGTAGTGTGTGTATGTGTGTAGTGTGTGTGTGTGTGTGAGTGTGTGTAGTGTGTGTGTGTGTGTGGTGGTGTGTTGTGTGTGTGTGTGTGTGTGTGTGTGTGTGTGTGTGTGTGTGTGTGTGTGTGTGTGTGTGTAAACAAACATAAAGAATTCACCTACACGACCCCCTACTACCTCCCCTCCCCCCTCCCCCACACACATCTGTTCCCACAACACCTTACACATACACCTGTGGGGGGTTACGGTTTCATCACTCTGTTTGACTTTAGCCGTTGCCGGTACAGGGAACGTGTTACTGTGGAAACCAGAAACACTGACAGTGGAATGAGAACGGGTACGTAGTAAACCAAACAAAAGCAGATGCAACTTTTCGGCTAACTGTCATGCGATCTCCCCCGAGACAGACAGACAGACAGACAGACAGACAGACAGACTTCAGTCTTCAGACATTTTATTCAGAAAGGGCAACAGCCCAAACTGTGAACGGGTGCCTAAAATGCATTACAACAGAAACAATCAGTTACATCAGAAAACACGATTAATTATTAACAACGAAAGAACAAACTACACATCAGGACAAAACGGTTCCCCTTATTTTTAAACGTTTTATAGCGCAAAAACAAACCGTTGAGCTTAATAATAAACACAGTTTAATGCATAGTTGGATTTCACATATTTTTGTGGGATAACCTGTGACAATCATGAAAAAACTGGACAACAGATACCAAGGTGAGTCTCATCTTCTTTTGCCTGTATTCATTAAGAGCACTCTAAATCAGAGTCTCTGTGGTGTTGTACTTCAGCTGATGACTTCACAGTTGATGCACCAAGTGTAAATTTCGCTGTCATTCATTCTTTTCGAATGAATATCTAAATCAAGGCTAAGATAAAGCTTAGTTCTATGGGAATTTATAAAAGGCCGATAAAAATCATATCGTCTACTCGTGTGTATATGATCATTCCACTTCTGCCACCTTTCATCAATTAATCTTTGTTAGAAAAAACACAAATAAATTGATTCTGGTTTCCTGGTCCTTGAAAAAAAAAACCCTCACCTTACCCATATTCACTTAAGCATGTATATACGCACAATGGTTACCCAGTTCTTCTTTCTTTTTAAGGTCCAAATCAAAAAGCATCGTATACGATTTTTGGGCGGTCTAAATCTTACCGTACTCAGTAGTTTTAACCAATATCTATGTGTTATACAGCTGAATGAACAAACGATATCTCTTCGTTTGTCGGTAAACAAAATCACCCGATGGAGAGAGAGAGAGAGAGAGAGAGAGAGAGAGAGAGAGAGAGAGAGAGAGAGAGAGAGAGAGAAGAGAGAAGAGAATAATAACAACAGTGAACAAAGGAAGAGAGTGGAAGTTACCCTACAGTGGCACGTGCTGTGTGTGAAGTCTGACAGGTCATTGTGACCTTACCATATGGTGACAACGCCCAACTTCTACTTTGTCTTGTCTCTCCGCCCGCCCCCCTCCCCTTCTCTACTAAAGACATCTGAGCCCCATCCCTGCCCTGCCCTGCCCTGCCCTCTACCTCCTCTTCACACACACGCATGTTACTGTTTTTCGGGGTTTCTCCAGTTGTGTCATCAGTTAATGGGTACCCATTGAGGTTGTGTATTTCCAGAAGTTCCTGTTTCAGTCTGTCTTTGTTTCCACCAAACAAACCTGAGAAAACGAGGACTGGGTGGGGTTAGGGATCCATTGTTATGAACTGGAGAGGAGAGAGTGTGTTTTAGAGCGTTTGACAAGGGCGTCAGTTGGTAATAGGGAGCGTGTGCGGTGAGTGTGTGTATGTGTGTGTGTGTGTGTGTGTGTATGTGTGTGTGTGCTTGTGTGTGTGTGTGTGCTTGTGTGTGTGTGCTTGTGTTGTGTGCTTGTGTGTGTGTGTGCTTGTGTGTGTGTGCTTGTGTGTGTGTATGTGTGTGTGCTTGTGTGTGTGTATGTGTGTGTGTGTGTTGTGCTTGTGTGTGTGTGTGCTTGTGTGTGTGTATGTGTGTGTGTGCTTGTGTGTGTGTATGTGTGTGTGTATGTGCTTGTGTGTGTGTGTATGTGTGTGTGTGTGTGCGTGTGTGTGTGTGTGTGTGTGTGTGCTTGTGTGTGTGTGTATGTGTGTGTGTGTGAGAGAGAGAGAGAGAGGGGTAAGCTTTTTACGCACAACATCAACAATAGAATAAATAAATGAGGAAGTGTACTGTGTCTCAGTTTAATTGTACGAAAAAGCCAGTGCAATAAAAAAAAAGTCAATATATATTTATTCCAGCCCTTTTTTTTTAAAAGCACGAATTGACCCTTTGACTACAACACCCTGTCCACCACAATCCTATATTATTGTCTACCATGCTAGCAAAGCAAAAACTGAACCCTTTGACTTCCTCACCCTATCCACCAGCTTCCTGGGTGAGGAAGTCAAAGGGTTACGTTTTTGCGACTGGTTGATAGGGTGCGGGAGTCAAATGGTTAAAGTAATGGACACGACGCCGGTAGCATCGGCCTGTCTTTGTACAGTTGTGGCCGGAACTCGTACAGAGAACTAGCCCGCCCTCTGTGACAGACAGCTCAGCGAACGACATGACACAAAAGGCCATTGACAGCTGGCACAGTGGAGAAACACTTGCGGCCCCTTACAACGTGCTGCACTGCACAGTGAATGCTGTACGGTAAATAACACACCGTGTTGTACGGTGTTTCCTTGTGTGTGAATGCTGAGGGAAAGGTGATAAGTTATCATTTATGCCGAGCCAGTTTTGTTGTGTTTATGCAGAGAGACCGTACACACATGTCTTGTTTGTTTCTTTCTTTCTTTCTTTGTTTCTTTCTTTGTTTCTTTGTTTGTTTGTTATATTCTGCCCCAGAAGTTCTTCGAACTGTTTTCTACTCTTACAATTGAAAACTACCGGTTTGTTTTTGCCTGGATTCCTGGCCATGTTGGTATTGGAGGCAGTGAAAAGGCTGACTGCCTGGCCATGTTGGTATGGAGGCATTGAAAAGGCTGACTGCCTGGCCATGTTGGTATTGGAGGCATTGAAAAGGTTGACTGCCTGGCCATGTTGGTATTGGAGGCAGTGAAAAGGTTGACTGCCTGGCCATGTTGGTATTGGAGGCATTGAAAAGATTGACTGCCTGGCCATGTTGGTATTGGAGGCAGTGAAAAGGCTGACTGCCTGGACATGTTGGTATTGGAGGCAGTGAAAAGGCTGACTGCCTGGCCATGTTGATATTGGAGGCAGTGAAAAGGTTGACTGCCTGGCCATGTTGGTATTGGAGACAGTGAAAAGGTTGACTGCCTGGCCATGTTGGTATTGGAGGCAGTGAAAAGGTTGACTGCCTGGCCATGTTGGTATTGGAGACAGTGAAAAGGTTGACTGCCTGGCCATGTTGGTATTGGAGGCAGTGAAAAGGTTGACTGCCTGGCCATGTTGGTATTGGAGGCATTGAAAAGGCTGACTACCTGGCCATGTTGGTATTGGAGACAGTGAAAAGGTTGACTGCCTGGCCATGTTGGTATTGGAGGCAGTGAAAAGGTTGACTGCCTGGCCATGTTGGTATTGGAGACAGTGAAAAGGTTGACTGCCTGGCCATGTTGATATTGGAGGCATTGAAAAGGTTGACTGCCTGGCCATGTTGGTACTGGAGGCATTGAAAAGGTTGACTGCCTGGCCATGTTGGTACTGGAGGCATTGAAAAGGTTGACTGCCTGGCCATGTTGGTATTGGAGGCATTGAAAAGGTTGACTGCCTGGCCATGTTGGTATTGGAGGCATTGAAAAGGTTGACTGCCTGGCCATGTTGGTATTGGAGGCATTGAAAAGGTTGACTGCCTGGCCATGTTGGTATTGGAGGCATTGAAAAGGTTGACTGCCTGGCCATGTTGGTATTGGAGACAGCGAAAAGGTTGACTGCCTGGCCATGTTGGTATTGGAGGCAGTGAAAAGGCAGACTGCCTGGCCAAGAACGCCACAAGGGAAAAGATGTCTAAATCCTTGATTTCTTACACAGATGTGAAATCGAAAGCACACAGTTACGTGAGAATTCTGTGGCAGGAGAATTGGAATGAACAGGCAGATAACAAAATGTTCTAAATCTGCCCTAACCTGAAAGAAACTCTCCCATCTGCTGCAGGGAATCGTAAGAAAGAGACCGTGTTATGTAGGTTACACATGGATCACACATTCTACATGTGTTCGTACCTTTTAAGAAATAAAGAAGCACCCAGATGTCAGACACCTCCTCCTTGATTGCTGGGACTTCGTATGATGTGAGACGAAAGCACTACACGGCGGACTCCTTGAAGAACCTCTTCCGAGACGTCTCACTGATGCAATTTTCCAGTTTTTAAATTAAAAGAGATCAATAGATTTTACCTGATGTGATTTTACAGCTGTTTTTCTTAAATTGCATTTTAGACTTTAAATGTGAACGGTGAGCATGGTTTTTAACTGTTGTCTTTTATCTTAACCGGGTTGTCGTTTTTGACATGGTATTAGCCCTGATATGGCTGTAGTAGTCGGCTGGGCTATATAAGCAATATGAACTTGATCTTCTGCACCGCTCCTGCTTTTCTATCTACTGGCCGTTCGTGTGGGATCTCCAGCACTGTTCCAAACCCAGCGACACTGAGGCCACTGAGAAGAGGCCATGAAGGGCCACAGGATCACAACAATATAGATTTGTTCCACATTGCTGTGGTGATGACAATGGAGGTTATCGTGCTGTAGGCTTCCATTTCCTATTGAGACTGCGTCACTGGGCTTGCTCTACGCTCACTTTCCTAATACATCCTGGCGTCAACCAGGCCGAGAGACACAGATGTCTGCGGTGTTGGTCAGGAGATTTGAACAACACAGTCAGTAACGCATCAATGAATGGATGAGTACACGACTGTATGGTCCCTGTCTTCCCAGTGATTCAGTAGTTCACTTAGCTCGGGATAGGAGCCAGTCAGGGCCTATTATTATTATTATTATTATTATTATTATTATTATTATTATTATTATTATTATTATTATCATTATTATTATGAATGAACTGTCTGACCTGAAACAACTCAGAGGAAACAGCATGTTTGAAGAGGACACTGGTGAAGAAACATACTGGAGGTGAAGAGCAGGAAGGTCGTAGGTGACCGTCCCACAGTGTTGTGTCAGTAGTTAGGTGACCGTCCCACAGTGTTGTGTCAGTAGTTAGGTGACCGTCCCACAGTGCTTGTGTCAGTAGTTAGGTGACCGTCCCACAGTGTTGTGTCAGTAGTTAGGTGACCGTCCCACAGTGTTGTGTCAGTAGTTAGGTGACCGTCCCACAGTGTTGTGTCAGTAGTTAGGTGACTGTCCCACAGTGTTGTGTCAGTAGTTAGGTGACCGTCCCACAGTGTTGTGTCAGTAGTTAGGTGACCGTCCCACAGTGCTGTGTCAGTAGTTAGGTGACCGTCCCACAGTGTGTGTCAGTAGTTAGGTGACCGTCCCACAGTGTTGTGTCAGTAGTTAGGTGACCGTCCCACAGTGTTGTGTCAGTAGTTAGGTGACCGTCCCATAGTGTTGTGTTAGTAGTTAGATGACCGTCCCACAGTGTTGTGTCAGTAGTTAGGTGACCGTCCCACAGTGTTTGTCAGTAGTTAGGTGACCGTCCCACAGTGTTGTGTCAGTAGTTAGGTGACCATCCCACAGTGTTGTGTCAGTAGTTAGGTGACCGTCCCACATGTTGTGTCAGTAGTTAGGTGACCGTCCCACAGTGTTGTGTCAGTAGTTAGGTGACCGTCCCACAGTGTTGTGTCAGTAGTTAGGTGACCGTCCCACAGTGTTGTGTCAGTAGTTAGGTGACCGTCCCACAGTGTTGTGTCAGTAGTTAGGTGACCGTCCCACACTGTTGTGTCAGTAGTTAGGTGATCGTCCCACAGTGTTGTGTCAGTAGTTAGGTGACCGTCCCACAGTGTTGTGTCAGTAGTTAGGTGACCGTCCCACAGTGTTGTGTCAGTTGTTAGGTGACCGTCCCACAGTGTTGTGTCAGAAGTTAGGTGACCGTCCCACAGTGTTGTGTCAGTAGTTAGGTGACCGTCCCACAGTGTTGTGTCAGTAGTTAGGTGACCGTCCCACAGTGTTGTGTCAGTAGTTAGGTGACCGTCCCACAGTGTTGTGTCAGTAGTTAGGTGACCGTCCCACAGTGTTGTGTCAGTAGTTAGGTGACCGTCCCACAGTGTTGTGTCAGTAGTTAGGTGACCGTCCCACAGTGTTGTGTCAGTAGTTAGGTGACCGTCCCACAGTGTTGTGTCAGTAGTTAGGTGACCGTCCCACAGTGTGTGTCAGTAGTTAGGTCCTTCACAGAGGACATCATTATGGTCCCCAAAGCAAGTGACGATCGTGTTTTGTTCTGTGCAAAACTCCTTACACCTTCTGCCTAGCATAGCAAGAGAGGGACAGCTACACATATACTACTGCTTCTACTACTGTTACTACTATTATTACTACTAGCACTACTACTACTGATGATGATGATGATGATGAAAATAATATGATGGTGGTGGTGGTGGTGGTGGTGGTGGTGGTGATGATGATGATGATGATAATGATGACAATAATAATAATGATGATGATGCTAATGTAATGATGATGATGATAATAAAAATGATAATGATATTAATAATACAATAGTAATAATAATAATATAATAATAACAACAATAATAACATTAACTCTTTCCATTGGAAAATAAGGAGCCGGGTATCATTTCTCTGTTTTTCCCACCCCCTCTCTCTCCATCCCTCCTTGTTTCTCTGTCTCTCTCCCCCTCCCTCTCTTTCCCTCTCTCTCCCTCCTTCTTTCTCTGACTCTCTCCCCCCTCTCTCTTTCCCCCTCTCTCCCTCCCTATTCTCTTTTGCGTACACATGGAGCAAAGGTTCGTGTGGTATGAAATAATACAAAGGGGTTTCAGATTGGACAAGCAGATAGTCACAGTGCAAACGTGCAGTCTACGTGGCCCCGATACTGCTATGTTTGGTATGCTGCAGTTGACTGGTCACAGCTTTCACTGTTCTCTCTGTCCATCCTCCCTTCCCCTCTCTCTCTCTCTCCCCCTTCCCCCTCTCTCTCCCTCTTTCCCCTGCGTGTATGTGTGTGTGAGTGTGTGCATGTTTGCGTATGTGTGTGTGTGAATGTGTGTGTGTGTTGTGTGTGTGTGTTGTGTGTGTGTGTGTGTGTGTGTGTGTGTTGTGTTGTGTTGTGTTGTTGTTGTGTTGTTGTGTGTGTGTTTGTGTGTGTGTGTGTGTATGTGTGTGTGTGTGTGTGTGTGTGTTGTGTGTGTGTGTGATGTGTGTGTGTGTGATGTGTGTGTGTTTGGTTGTGTGTGTGTGTGTGTGTGTGTGTGTGTGTGTGTGTTGTGTGTGTGTGTGTGTGTGTGTGTGTTGTGTGTGTGTGTGTGTGTTTGTGTGTGTGTGTGTGTTGTGTGTGTGTGTGTGTGTGTGTGTGTAAACACTACATGTTTTATCATAGACCAAGAACTATGCGTAGCAAGACAGTCAGTCATGCTGGAAACATTTTACATTTTGGTATGTGTAACGGTGACGGGGTGGGGGTAGTGATGGTGTGTGTGTGTGCGCGCGCGTGGGTATACGTGTGTGTGCTGTAAATGTGTGAGTGCGCTTCTGTGTTCTTGCGCGCGCGCATTCATGTGGACTTTTTGTTTGTTTCTTTTTTGTTTTGTTTTGTTTTGTTTTGGTCGTTTCTTTTTGTGTGTGCTTCACCTCCCCTTTCCCTCTAATGAGTTCCACAGCTGGCAGCAGTACCCCCTCCCCCTAACCCCCCCCCCCCACTCCATTTTTCCTTCTGTCTGTCTGTCGCTATCCCTTCACCATAGGGGTACCTTGTAAAGTCTACCCAGGATTTTTCACGCTGCCAGCTTTTGATTCACGATCCCGTGGCTTTTTCTGTTTGGTTTTGTTATGTTTTGTTTGGTTTTGTTATGTGAGTCTTGGCTTATCTGTTTCTGATACTCTTCCATTCACCCCCACTTCGTCCCTGTTACCCTCTCCTTCCTTTACTTCTCCCTCTCTCCATCCCTCCATCACCGCTACCCTCACCCCTTCCCACTACACAGTTTTACGTACTGTACTCTTTACTTACCACGCTGTGGGTTTTTGTTTCTTCATTTTTTTTCTTCTGAGTCTTTCTTTACTACTATCCTTTATCCTCTCTCTCTCTGTCTCTGTCCTTTCTGTCTCTGTCCCTTCCTTCCTCTCTGTCTGTCTGTCTGTCTGTCTCTCTCTCTCTTCTCTCTCTCTCTCTCTCTCTCTCTCTCTTCTATCTATCTGTCTATCTATCTATCTATCTCTCCGTGTTTTTGTCTTGTGTGTCTCTTCTCACCCCCCCCCCCCCCTCTCTCTCTCTCTCTTTGTTCCACCTCCTTACTGTCTCTCCAGTCTTACCCCCTGTCTACATCTCTCCCCTTCACCTCCCTCCTCCAACTCCCCTTCCCAACCCCCACTCTTAAATCCCGCGGCTCTCTCTGCGTGTGTGTCTCCCCCCCCCCCTTCCCCTTTCTTGAATCCTGACTCTGTCTCTTTCTCTCCCTCCCCCTCCATTCTTGACTCTCTCTCTCTCTCTCCCTCCCTCTCTCTCTCCCTCTCTCTCTCTCCCTCTCTCCCCCTCCCCTCATTTCCAATCCTCCATCCGGCCTCCTCGTTCTTTTGAGTGCTCTATGTCTTTGATATTATCTAGGAGAGGGCATGACAAAGACCGGCCTTGTATTTGTAATGGTTCTGTTCTTGAGAAAGGCATTTCTGTAGACAAGCCGGTATTTAGGAACACATACCGATAACACACACCCACACCCACCACACACCACACACACACACACACACACACACACACACACACACACACACACACACACACAACAACACACACAACGCGCGCGCGCGCACACACACGCGCATACGCACACACATGCCCATGCCGAACCTGTCCATCTCCTTCTTATATTATTTGTATACAAAGTCCTCGAGGAAGATATTTCACCTTTGGTCATCGCTGGTTTGTTTGTGTCAGCCCCCTTCATGTCTCTTCCCCTCGTGTAGTTTTGTCTTTTTCTCCAATGCTGTACGCCTTGTACTCAAAAAGAAAAAAGCTGACCACATATCTCCTCTCCTGGCACAACTTCACTGGCTCCCTGTATCAAAGCGCATGCAGTACAAACTAGACACCATGTGCTACAAAAGCCTCAATAACGCAGCCCCCGATTTCCTGTCAAGCCTACTTGAGATCTATGTTCTCTCACGTACCCTCCGCTCTGCCTCCGATCCTCTGACTTTTCGCTTTCCACGCACTAAGCTCAATACCTATGGTCCACGAGCCTTCTCTGTTTCTGGTCCGCTCTCCTGGAACAAACTTCCTCTCTCAGTCCGTCAGCAACCTGCTTTTGTCTCCTTCAAGTCCGCTCTCAAAACTCACCTTTTCTCCTCTGCATAAAATCCTGACCTCACTCAATCCCCTCTGCAGCCCGTCTCCACTCGGAGGGGAATCACATTGCAATATATATTGTATATAATATGCTCTCTATAATTTTCCATTGTTTTTATTCTTTCTCCCCATTTATAGCCGTATGTGTGTGTGTGTGTGTGTGTGTGTGTGTGTGTGTGTGTGTGCGTGAGTGCGTGTGTGTGCGTGCGTGCGTACGTGCGTGTGTGTGTGTTTCAGCGCTTAGATTTGATTTTATCAAGATTTTGCGCTATATAAATATTGTAATTATTATTATTATTATTATTGTGACGTCTTTCACACAACAGTTGTTCATCATCTCACATTGTTTATTGTGACGTCTTTCACACAACAGTTGTTCATCATCTCACATTGTTTATTGTGACGTCTTTCACACAACACTTGTTTATCATCTCACATTGTTTATTGTGACGTCTTTCACACAACACTTGTTCATCATCTCACATTGTTTATTGTGACGTCTTTCACACAACACTTGTTCATCATCTGACATTGTTTATTGTGACGTCTTTCACACAACACTTGTTCATCATCTCACATTGTTTATTGTGACGTCTTTCACACAACTCTTGTTCATCATCTCACATTGTTTATTGTGACGTCTTTCACGCAACACTTGTTCATCATCTCACATTGTTTATTGTGACGTCTTTCACGCAACACTTGTTCATCATCTCACATTGTTTATTGTGACGTCTTTCACACAACACTTGTTCATCATCTCACATTGTTTATTGTGACGTCTTTCACACAACACTTGTTCATCATCTCACATTGTGTATTGTGACGTCTTTCACACAACACTTGTTCATCATCTCACATTGTTTATTGTGACGTCTTTCACACAACACTTGTTCATCATCTCACATTGTGTATTGTGACGTCTTTCACACAACACTTGTTCATCATCTCACATTGTTTATTGTGACGTCTTTCACACAACACTTGTTCATCATCTCAGACTTTTTATTGCCGCGTTTCTTTCATTGATTTTGCCTTCTGGTGTCAACGTAGTAAACAGTACAAAAAGCATGGCACCGACATTGCCGACATGGATCATTCTCAACTCGTAGACGCGACCCGACCCATACCGTAGGGAAGAAAAGGTAACTACTCCCGGACTGGAATGACGTCATCTGCGCACAGCCCATTGGCTTACTACTGAAATGAGCTTCCATTGCGGACTGTTGGACAGTACACCTTTCTGTCTACTTGTTCATCCCACTCCCCTCCCGTCATCCCCCACCCGTCATCCCCCTTCCCGTCATCCCCCTTCCCGTCATCCCCCTTCCCGTCATCCCCCTTCCCGTCATCCCCCTTCCCGTCATCCCCCACCCGTCATCCCCCACCCATCATCCCCCACCCGTCATCCCCCTTCCCGTCATCCCCCTTCCCGTCATCCCCCTTCCCGTCATCCCCCACCCGTCATCCCCCTTCCCGTCATCCCCTACCCATCATCCCCTCCCGTCATCCCCCTTCCCGTCATCCCCCACCCGTCATCCCCCACCCGTCATCCCCCTCCCGTCATCCCCCTCCCGTCATCCCCCTTCCCGTCATCCCCCTTCCCGTCATCCCCTACCCATCATCCCCCTCCCGTCATCCCCCTTCTCGTCATCCCCCTTCCGTCATCCCCCTCCCCATCATCCCCCTTCCCGTCATTCCCCTTCCCGTCATCCCCCTTCCCGTCATCCCCCTCCCCGTCATCCCCCTTCCCGTCATCCCCTACCCGTCATCCCCCTTCCCGTCATCCCCCTCCCGTCATCCCCCACCCGTCATCCCCCTTCCAGTCGGCATGTGCTTTGTGTGTTGTCCCACTGTGTGTGAAGGTTTGAGTGAACAAAGAGAGTGTACGCCTTGATTCGATTTATACATCAAACTCTAGCGCCATGTTGTAGTAGCAGTCGTAATCGTAATATGCGAACTGTCCAGTGGTTGGTTGATATTTTGTGTCGTACGGCAGACATCTTGCCTATGTATGTGCATCAACCATGACCTAAAGAAACAGAGTCGCATGATCGAAAGAGGCATGTTGAACTCTTATTTACCGTCACTCCGGACAAAACTGCTGAGGAAATAGTGCGAAAAAATGCGGGATAGATCTTAGCCGTTGAAACAACCGGACGCAAACACACGCAAAGAATGCACTTCCAGACTTATCAGGAGATAAGACCGAATATGTATACATTCGAGATATGATGACATGCACGTGGTGGATATTAGTTTTAGGTTTTCGATCATGTGCCTTAATTTTGGTCGCAGTAGCTGGCTGACGGTCTGGTGTCACCTGCATGACGGTCCCTACCGACGAAGGTGCTCCACAGGAGCACCTATTGACGTCGTTAACTTTCTTCTTTCTCTCTCTCCTGTCCATGGTTTTCCTGGGGAAAGTTACGATGGTGGTTTCCCCTTGCCTCCATCGGGTTTTTTTTTCAGGGTTAACTCCCTTAGCCTTACTCTCTCCCGAGATATCCACAAGGCAGTGGAGCTATTTACCCATAGCTTGGGGATCTGGTTCGTGGGCACCAGGGCGTGTCCACACGCCGGTGGGCCTGCATGCCTCACGTCTGGGGGCCAGACCTCCTCCGAGTCCTACGAGATTCAGCCTGAGTCCGTGAGGTGCTCAGTTACCGCCTGTCGCCACGAGGAGGCACAGCGTAGGGCTTGCTGATGGAGAGGCTATTACTGACAGGAAGAGACTTACCCTTGCTCTTCTTTTCGCACAGCATTGCTAGCCAGCGGTGCAGGCCGAAGCCGACACACTAGACGCATCACATCTGCCAATATGACAAGCAGAAAATTGCAGAAAATGAAAGGGACCTACAAAACCTTGTGAATATACTAGAAATAGAAAACAAAGGTAAGGGGTTGGAACTAAACAGCAGGAAGACTGAAGTCATGGTGATCAGTAAAAAACATGAAATCCCCTCATGCAAAATACAGCAACAGACACTTGAGACAGGTTAATAAATTAAATACCTGGGAACGATCATTTAATCAGACGGCAATAACTGGCAGAATCGGCCAAGCCAAAACAGAATTCAAGAAGATGACAAGCATTCTTACCAACAAATGCCTATCAATTAACATCAGAAAGAGAATCCTTGAATGTTATATAGAACCAATACTGTTGTACGGATGCGAGGCGTGGACAGTCAGCAAGCAAAGCCAGAGCACGATCGAGGCAGCCGAGATGTGGTTTCTCAGAAGAATGTTGAGAGTTCCATGGACAGCAAAGAAAACAAACGAGACAGTCTTGATGGAGGCAGACACAAGTAGATCACTCATAAGGAAGATTAGGAAAAGACAAGCAACATTTATAGGCCATTTTATGAGGAAGGGGGTTTTGGAGCACCTGGTCACAACGGGGAAGCTGGAGGGAAAGAGAGCACCAGGTAGACCCAGGGAGAGAATGCTGGACGGACTTGCAGAGTGGCTGGGAATGAGGAGGGTGGGGGAGATGCTGGGGGCAAGAGAGAATAGAGATGGTTGGAAGTCCATGGTCGCCAACGCCATGCGGCAGGGCACCTGATGATGATGATGATGATCATGTGCCTGTGCTCTCTCAGGTCAATGTTCATACATATGCGTAAGCAAGATGTCTGCTGCAGCAACCAAAACATAACTAATCAATGGCCGGTTCGCTTTAAGATGTAGTCGCATGTGTAGTCATAATAGTAGTAGCAGTTGTAGCAGTACAATATGTTAACCTCGTAAATAAGGTTTCTAAGGTTCATGAACTCATTTTGCCTCTCTTTGTGTCTCTCTGTGTATGTGTCTCTCTCTCTCTGTCTGTCTGTCTGTCTGTCTCTGTCTGTCTGTCTGTCTCTCTCTCTCTCTCTCTCATCCTTTGGGCACTGTGTGTGTGTGTTGTGTGTGTGTGTGTGTGTGTGTGTGTGT
>JAPXFY010000031.1:18970808-18995808 GCA_030674185.1 Monoplex corrugatus | reverse complement strand
TTTCATTCTTTGTTTCATTTGTGTCTTTCTTCTTCCCAGCCTTCCTTTTACCTGTCTGTGTGATTTGTGTTGTGTTTTTCATTCATTCTTTCTTTCTGTCTGTGTGATTTGTGTTGTGTTTTTCATTCATTCTTTCTTTCTGTCTGTGTGATTTGTGTTGTGTTTTTCATTCATTCTTTCTTTCTGTCTGTGTGACTTGTTTTGTGTTTTTCATTCATTCTTTCTTTCTGTCTGTGTGATTTGTGTTGTGTTTTTCATTCATTCTTTCTTTCTGTCTGTGTGATTTGTGTTGTGTTTTTCATTCATTCTTTCTTTCTGTCTGTGTGATTTGTGTTGTGTTTTTCATTCATTCTTTCTTTCTGTCTGTGTGATTTGTGTTGTGTTTTTCATTCATTCTTTCTTTCTGTCTGTGTGACCTGTTTTGTGTTTTTCATTCATTCTTTCTTTCTGTCTGTGTGACTTGTTTTGTGTTTTTCATTTATTCTTTCTGTCTGTCTGTGTGACTTGTTTTGTGTTTTTCATTCATTCTTTCTTTCTGTCTGTGTGACTTGTGTTGTTTTTCATTCATTCTTTCTTTCTGTCTGTGTGACTTGTTTTGTGTTTTTCATTCATTCTTTCTTTCTGTCTGTGTGACCTGTTTTGTGTTTTTCATTATTCTTTCTTTCTGTCTGTGTGACTGTTTTGTGTTTTTCATTCATTCTTTCTTTCTGTCTGTGTGATTTGTTTTGTGTTTTTCATTTATTCTTTCTTTCTGTCTGTGTGACTTGTTTTGTGTTTTTCATTCATTCTTTCTTTCTGTCTGTGTGACTGTTTTGTGTTTTTCATTCATTCTTTCTTTCTGTCTGTGTGACCTGTTTTGTGTTTTTCATTCATTCTTTCTTTCTGTCTGTGTGACTTGTTTTGTGTTTTTCATTCATTCTTTCTTTCTGTCTGTGTGACTTGTTTTGTGTTTTTCATTCATTCTTTCTTTCTGTCTGTGTGACCTGTTTTGTGTTTTTCATTCATTCTTTCTTTCTGTCTGTGTGACTTGTTTTGTGTTTTTCATTCATTCTTTCTTTCTGTCTGTGTGACTTGTTTTGTGTTTTTCGTTCATTCTTTCTTTCTGTCTGTGTGACTTGTTTTGTGTTTTTCGTTCATTCTTTCTTTCTGTCTGTGTGACTTGTGTTGTTTTTCATTCATTCTTTCTTTCTGTCTGTGTGACTTGTTTTGTGTTTTTCATTCATTCTTTCTTTCTGTCTGTGTGACTTGTTTGTGTTTTTCATTCATTCTTTCTTTCTGTCTGTGTGACTTGTTTTGTGTTTTTCATTCATTCTTTCTTTCTGTCTGTGTGACTTGTTTTGTGTTTTTCATTCATTCTTTCTTTCTGTCTGTGTGACTTGTTTTGTGTTTTTCATTCATTCTTTCTTTCCCAACTAGTGTCAGAGAGCTGGTGGGGATGATATGGATCAATACAGTGGCCCTTCCGATGGTGGCGTGGACGGGGAAATGGACTGAAGGCTGATTAGAGTGCACTAAGAATGGCAAACAGCAAACACTGAGTGGTACCATTACATCCTGACTGTTGGTGCCACTCAGTCTTTGCTGTTTCCTTGTGTCTTCTCCCTGAATGGTTTTATACGTGTGTCTATGTGTGATTATACTGGTGTATGAACTGTCTTTCAATTCTGGCGAATGTATTGAAACATATGCAATTTTTTTTTAGGGTTTAAATTCTTCTTCGTGTATGCACATTGTTTAGCCCACATTGTGCAGATAGCATGTCGCTGCACAGTCTGCATGCTTGTCCTTGGTGGGTGTGCATGCTGGGTGTTTTCTTGTTTCCAAAGTAACCTGACACTGGCATGATTTACGGGATCTTTACGTACATTTGCAGACATATATTCCCGGAGAGGATTTAGGTACTAACATGACTGCACATATGATGACCTGCAAGATCGGGGAAAAAATCAGTATTATAAATTGTTGTACAGCGTTCTTCTGTAGTGCCAGTCTCAAGACTCAGTTGAACTCTTTGTGCATGACACATGATCATAGTTTTGTGGAATTCAGAGGACTCAAGCTGTTAGATGAGCTGACCATACTGCAATGTGTTGGTGCAGTCTGCATTTTTGGTTGTTGTGCATTCTGGATGTTTTCATAGTCCATAAACCACCAGTCACTGACTGACATTACTTACACAATCCCCCCCCCCCCCCCCCCCCCAGAGCGGATGCCGGGGGGCTCTTTCAGTATAAATGGTGTTCCCATCTTCTGGAAATTCTGTGCTAGCAATTTCCTCTTTTCTGTCACTCTCTTTGTTTCTGCCTTGTTCCTTTGCTTTCTGTCATTTCTTCCTATCATTTTCTACCTTGCTGGTCCATTCACCTGTATGTGTTCGACAAAGTCTTTTTTCTTAGGATTGATAATTGGGTACATGCATTAAATACATTTTTGGCTCTAGGGAGGTGAGATATACGGAAGCAATTTTAGGTAATTTATGCCCGTTTTTATATGTTTTGGTCCCCTTAGGTATGTTTAAATTTGTATTCAGGTGTGTTTTTAAATCCACTGTGTGATAAATTGGACGGAGCGGTCAGCGCCTGGAGCATGTCCTTAGATTATGTGCGCGAATGCATTGATATGTGTACTTAATTTTCTTTTTTTTTCCTGTTGAAGTTTTGTATGTTTTGAAGCGGTTATAGCCCTGATATGGCTCTACGCAGTCGGCTGGGCTTTAAACAACAGTGACAATAACCATTACCGAGCAGGCGAGAGGTAACAGACAAGATCGAACCTCTGTATGAATTGTAATACATAATTTTGACTTTTCTTGGTTTTAGTATATAAAAAAAAAAAATCCGTTTAAACCAGATGGCCTCCGTGGCCGGTTGGGCCATGAGAAATTCGAAATGAACGTAATCTGCTTTCCCATCTTTCTCATTATTTCCTGTCACTGTGACTTTCTCTCCATACTGGTGCTCTTTCACTCTATCTTTCTATCTGTTCCCCGTATTTCTGTCTCTCCTCAGCTTCTCTGTCTTTCCCTGTCTTCCTCTCTATTTTCCCTCCCTCCTTCTCTTTTTCTCTTCCCCTTTCCCTCCCTCCCTCCCTCTTTGTCTCTCCTGCCCTTTTCTCTCCACTTCTCTTTCCCTGCCTTTCTCCGATATTCCAGTTCCAATTCTGTGTGGTTGTGATATTTTATGCTGTCATAGTGTGTATAATGCAGACTGTATGGTCGAGGGCTGGATTCAAAGCAAAATCTATTTATGCCACTGGTATCAGGAAAAAAAAAACCCGTCGCTATTGTTTTTGAAAAGAGAGACAGAGAGGAAAGACTAATTGTAAGACAGGTTCTATGGGACCTTCTGCAATTCTTGAGTACCAAAGCGTTTTGAAGTTAAGAAAATCTCTCTCTCTCTCTCTCTCTCTCTCTCTCTTCTCTCTCTCTCTCCCCACCCCACCCCCATTCCTACGGTTCTCTTCAGTCTTAATTGTTCTCCAGCCCCACACCAAGCAAGCGAAAAACTCAGGACACTGAGTGATGTGAGAAGTGGCGAGTGGTACGGACAGTTGTCCGTTCGTCTGTCCATCTCGCTGGTCAAGCAGAAAGCACGTGCAAATCGAACAAAACGCGCCTCTTGCGTTCTCTCCCTTCCGCCCCCGCCCCCCTCCCTTTGTCTGTCTGTCTGTCTTGTCTCTCTCTCTCTCTCTCTCTCTCTGTCTGTCTGCCTCTCGCAGCGTCTGATGAAACTGTGAGAACGTTTTGGCGTGTAAATCGTGCAATCGGACAACGTGCTATCCTCTATCTTCCCTCCCCCTCTTAGTTTTCTTTTTTCTTTTTTTCTTTTTTTTTTTAATTTTTTTTTTTAGGGTGCGTGTGTAGTGACGAGTTGGGGGTGGGGGTGGGGGTGATCAGTGATCGTATCACCAAATGTTGAGCAGCAGTCCGCCACACTTATTGTTTTGTTTACGTCTGTAATGCTTGTTCCTGCGTGTTTCCTTTGTGTTTTTGTAAAACTGTTGTTGTTGTTGCTGTTGTTGATGATAATGATGATGATGATGCTCTTCTTCTTTTGGGGTGTCGTGCTCTTGTTCACACACACACACACACACACACACGCACGCACGCATGCACGCACGCACGCACGCACGCACACACACACACACATACACACACACACACACATACACACACACACACACACACACACACACATACACACACACACACACACATACACACACAATACACACACACACACATACACACACACACACAAAATACACACACACACACACACACACACACACACACACACACACACACACACACACACACACACACACACACACTCACACACTTCCGCAAAAGTAATGGGATATCCCTACATTGTCATTACACTACTCTTGACAAGAAGTAAACAATATTTTTTGTAAAATATCTCTGAAAATGATAAAAAGAATATTTCATAGACGCTCATTTTTTTAACCGGTTTTTATGTTTACATTATACATTTTGAATTGATCTCGATGACTTATGGATTTCCAGTGTAATTATTCATAATAGCTAACAGTTGATTCTTTTTATAATTCATGCCTCTTTATAGGAAGCGATGGTCTAAATGTAAATGTATGAAATAAACTGATTCTTATTTCATTTGTGTTCAAGGGAAAGGCTTTTATGAATTTCATGAAGTATACCATTGGTAGATGTTTCCCCTGTCTGTCCATCTCTTGGAGTGCATATGGATTTGTTCAAATTTAACAAATCCCTCTTGTACAGTTCAGACTCAAACTTCAAGTTAGACTATCCTACCGTCCAAAGAGCCATGTAGACACCATCCTAAAATGACATCATGACGTGTAACACCATCAATAGAGCCATGTAGACACCAGCCATAGAGCCATGTAGACAGACACATCCATAGAGCCATGTAGACAGACACCATCCATAGAGCCATTAGAGACACAATCCATAGAGCCATGTAGACAGACCATCCATAGAGCCATGTAGACAGACACCATCCATAGAGCCATGTAGACAGACACCAATCCATAGAGCCATATAGACACCATCCATAGAGCCATGTAGACACCATCCATAGAGCATGTAGACACATCCATAGAGCCATGTAGACAGACACCATCCATAGAGCCATTATAGACACCATCCATAGAGTCATGTAGACACCATCCATAGAGTCATGTAGACACCATCCATAGAGCCATGTAGGGCACCATCCATAGAGCCATGTAGACACCATCCATAGAGCCATTAGACACCATCCATAGAGCCATGTAGACACCATCCATAGAGCCTTAGCAGACACCATCCATAGAGCCATGTGACACCATCCATAGAGTCAGTAGACACCATCCATAGAGCATGTAGACACCATCCATAGAGCCATGTGCAGACACCACCATAGAGCCGTGTAGACAGACACATCCATAGAGCCATGTGACAACCATCCATAGAGCCACGTAGACACCATCCATAGAGCCATGTAGACACACCATAGAGCCATGTAGACATCCATAGAGCCATTAGACAGACACAATCCATAGAGCCATGTAGACAGACACATCCATAGAGCCATGTAGACACACAGTAAGAGCCATGTAGACACATCCATAGAGCCATGTAGATACCATAGAGCCATGTAGACAGACACATCCATAGAGCCATGTGAGACACCATCCATAGAGCCATTAGACAGACACATCCATAGAGCCATGTGACAGACACCATCCATAGAGCCATGTAGACACCATCCATAGAGCCATGTAGATACCATAGAGCATGTAGACAGACACA
The DNA here is from genome assembly GCA_030674185.1 of Monoplex corrugatus. Classification (NCBI taxonomy): domain Eukaryota; kingdom Metazoa; phylum Mollusca; class Gastropoda; order Littorinimorpha; family Ranellidae; genus Monoplex; species Monoplex corrugatus. The sequence goes on along the minus strand of JAPXFY010000031.1, from coordinate 18,990,011 downwards.
TCCATAGAGCCATGTAGACAGCACCATCCATAGAGCCATGTAGACAGACACCATCCATAGAGCCATGTAGACAGACACATCCATAGAGCCATATAGACACCATCCATAGAGCCATGTAGACACCCATAGAGCCATGTAGACACACATCCATAGAGCCATGTAGACAGACACCAATCCATAGAGCCATGTAGACACAATCCATAGAGCCATGTAGACACCATCCATAGAGCCATTAGACAGACACATCCATAGAGCCATGTAGACACCATCCATCAAGCCATGTAGACACCATCCATAGAGCCATGTAGACACCATCCATAGAGCCATGTAGACAGACACATCAATAAGCCATGTAGACAGACACATCCATAGAGCCATGTAGACACCATCCATAGAGCAATGTAGACACCATCCATAGAGCCATGTAGACACCATCCATAGAGCCATGTAGACACATCCATAGAGCCATGTAGAGACAACATCCATAGAGCCATGTAGACAGACACCATCCAAGAGCCATGTAGACAGACACTATCCATAGAGCCATGTAGACAAACCATCCATAGAGCCATGTAGACAGACACCATCCATAGACCATGTAGACACCATCCATAGAGCCATGTAGACAGACACCATCCATACAGCATGTAGACCGTGCAGACAGACACAATCCATAGAGCCATGTCGACAGACACAATCCATAGAGCCATGTCGACAGACACAATCCATAGAGCCATGCAGACAGACACAATCCATAGAGCCATGCAGACAGACACTATCCATAGAGCCGTGTAGACACCATAGAGCCATGTAGACACCATAGAGCCATGTAGACGCCATAGAGCCATGTAGACACCATAGAGCCATGTAGACACCATAGAGCCATGTAGACACCATAGAGCCGTGTAGACACCATAGAGCCACGCAGACACCATAGAGCCATGTAGACACCATAGAGCCATGTAGACACCATAGAGCCATGTAGACACCATAGAGCCATAGAGCCATGTAGACACCATAGAGCCATGTAGACACCATAGAGCCGTGTAGACACCATAGAGCCATGTAGACACCATAGAGCCATGTAGACACCATAGAGCCATGTAGACACCATAGAGCCATGTAGACGCCATAGAGCCACGTAGACACCATAGAGCCATGTATACAGACACTATCCATAGAGCCATGTAGGCAGACACTATCCATAGAGCCATGTAGACAGACACCATCCATTGAGCCATGTAGACACAATAGAGCCATGTAGACAGACACTATCCATAGAGCCATGTATACAGACACTATCCATAGAGCCATGTAGACAGACACTATCCATAGAGCCATGTAGACAGACACTATCCATAGAGCCATGTAGACAGACACTATCCATAGAGCCATGTAGACAGACACCATCCATTGAGCCATGTAGACACCATAGAGCCATGTAGACAGACACTATCCATAGAGCCATGTATACAGACACTATCCATAGAGCCATGTAGACAGACACTATCCATAGAGCCATGTATACAGACACTATCCATAGAGCCATGTAGACAGACACTATCCATAGAGCCATGTATACAGACACCATCCATTGAGCCATGTAGACACCATAGAGCCATATAGACAGACACAATCCATAGAACCATGTAGACAGACACAATCCATTGAGCCATGTAGACAGAACAATCCATAGAGCCATGTAGACACCATAGAGCCATGTAGACAGACACCATCCATAGAGCCATGTAGACACCATCCATAGAGCCATGTAGACACCATCCGTAGAGCCATGTAGACACCATCCATAGAGCCATGTAGACACCATCCATAGAGCCATGTATACAGACACCATCCATAGCGCCATGTATACAGACACCATCCATAGAGCCATGTAGTCAGACACCATCCATAGAGCCATGTAGACACCATCCATAGCGCCATGTAGACACCATCCATAGAGCCATGTATACAGACACCATCCATAGCGCCATGTATACAGACACCATCCATAGCGCCATATAGACACCATCCATAGAGCCATGTAGACACCATCCATGGAGCCATGTAGACACCATCCATGGAGCCATGTAGACACCATCCATAGAGCCATGTAGACAGACACCATCCATAGAGCCACGTAGACAGACACCATCCATAGCGCCATGTAGACACCATCCATAGAGCCATGTAGACACCATCCATGGAGCCATGTAGACAGACACCATCCATAGAGCCATGTAGACACCATCCATAGAGCCATATAGACACCATCCATAGAGCCATGTATACAGACACCATCCATAGCGCCATGTAGACACCATCCATAGAGCCATGTATACAGACACCATCCATAGCGCCGTATACAGACACAATCCATAGAGCCGTGTATACAGACACCATCCATAGCGCCATGTAGACACCATCCATAGAGCCATGTATACAGACACCATCCATAGCGCCGTATACAGACACAATCCATAGAGCCGTGTATACAGACACCATCCATAGATCCATGTAGACACCATAGAGCCATGTATACAGACACTATCCATAGATCCATGTAGACACCATAGAGCCATGTAGACAGACACCATCCATAGAGCCATGTATACAGACACCATCCATAGAGCCATGTATACAGACACAATCCATAGAGCCATGTATACAGACACCATCCATAGAGCCATGTATACAGACACAATCCATAGAGCCATGTATACAGACACCATCCATAGAGCCATGTATACAGACACCATCCATAGAGCCATGTATACAGACACAATCCATAGAGCCATGTAGACAGACACCATCCATAGAGCCATGTAGACAGACACCATCCATAGAGCCATGTAGACAGATACAATCCATAGAGCCATGTATACAGACACAATCCATAGAGCCATGTAGACAGACACAATCCATAGAGCCATGTATACAGACACCATCCATAGAGCCATGTATACAGTCACCATCCATAGAGCCATGTAGACACCCTAGAACCATGTAGACAGACACCATACATAGAGCCATGTATACAGACACCATCCATAGAGCCATGTAGACAGACACAATCCATAGAGCCATGTATACAGACACCATCCATAGAGCCATGTAGACAGACACCATCCATAGAGCCATGTAGACAGACACAATCCATAAAGCCATATAGACAACGGACAGATCCACCAACAGGCACTACCCCTGGTCATCCCGCAGAGCGATCGATCCTGGGTTCTGTAGGTCTTTTCCCTCCTCCACCGTGTGCCCCCCATCTACCTCACCCCCATCCCTCTTCACGAATCATTCAGATGGACGGCCATCGATCAGTTAATGCTTGTTGGGGCGTGGGTGGGCTGGTAGGCGGATGTGGGGAGAAAGGGGCGGGGTGGAGAGTGTGTGTGTGTGTGTGTATGCCGAAGGAGGGATTGTTTGGGTGGGGTTGGAAGTGGAAAAACAGCGTGTGTGTGGTGGAATGGGGATGGAAGTTGTGTGTGTGGGAGGATGGCCAGAGAACAAGATACGATCAGATATGATAACGTTCTTTTCACAGTGCTGTAATGACCAAATAACGTTCTTTTCACAGTGCTGTAATGACCAAATAACGTTCTTTTCACTGTGCTGTAATGACCAAATAACGTTTTCACAGTGCTGTGATGACCAAATAACGTTTTCACAGTGCTGTGATGACCAAATAACGTTTTCACAGTGCTGTGATGACCAAATAACGTTTTCACAGTGCTGTGATGACCAAATAACGTTTTCACAGTGCTGTGATGACCAAATAACGTTTTCACAGTGCTGTGATGACCAAATAACGTTCTTTTCACAGTGCTGTAATGACCAAATAACGTTCTTTTCACAGTGTTGTAATGACCAAATAACGTTCTTTTCACAGTGCTGTGATGACCAAATAACGTTCTTTTCACAGTGCTGTAATGACCAAATAACGTTCTTTTCACAGTGCTGTAATGACCAAATAACGTTCTTTTCACAATGCTGTAATGACCAAATAACGTTCTTTTCACAGTGCTGTAATGACCAAATAACGTTCTTTTCACAGTGCTGTAATGACCAAATAACGTTCTTTTCACAATGCTGTAATGACCAAATAACGTTCTTTTCACAGTGCTGTGATGACCAAATAACGTTTTCACAGTGCTGTGATGACCAAATAACGTTCTTTTCACAGTGTTGTAATGACCAAATAACGTTTTCACAGTGCTGTGATGACCAAATAACGTTCTTTTCACAGTGCTGTAATGACCAAATAACGTTTTCACAGTGCTGTAATGACCAAATAACGTTCTTTTCACAGTACTGTGATGACCAAATAACGTTCTTTTCACAGTGCTGTAATGACCAAATAACGTTTTCACAGTGCTGTAATGACCAAATAACGTTCTTTTCACAGTGCTGTAATGACCAAATAACGTTTTCACAGTGCTGTGATGACCAAATAACGTTCTTTTCACAGTGCTGTAATGACCAAATAACGTTTTCACAGTGCTGTAATGACCAAATAACGTTCTTGTCACAGTGCTGTAATGACCAAATAACGTTTTCACAGTGCTGTAATGACCAAATAACGTTCTTTTCACAGTGCTGTAATGACCAAATAACGTTCTTGTCACAGTGCTGTAATGACCAAATAACGTTTTCACAGTGCTGTAATGACCAAATAACGTTCTTTTCACAGTGCTGTAATGACCAAATAACGTTTTCACAGTGCTGTAATGACCAAATAACCTTTTCACAGTGCTGTGATGACCAAATACCGTTCTTTTCACAGTGCTGTGATGACCAAATAACGTTCTTTCACAGTGCTGTGATGACCAAATAACGTTCTTTTCACAGTGCTGTGATGACCAAATACCGTTCTTTTCACAGTGCTGTGATGACCAAATAACGTTCTTTCACAGTGCTGTGATGACCAAATAACGATCTTTTCACAGTGCTGTGATGACCAAATAACGTTCTTTTCACAGTGCTGTGATGACCAAATAACGTTTTCACAGTGCTGTGATGACCAGAGTGGCGATGATAGTTATGTTGGTATGGAGCTTTGATTCGGATCAGACCGCACGGCAGGGCAGTAATCTACGCTTTTTATTTTGTAATACAGCCTGGCGTCAACCAGGTTTGAGAGATACAACTATTGGAAGACATTTTCTTCTCAGTCGTCTCTGTCCATTTGTCTGTGAGACCGTCTGTGTCTCCAGTATGTTCACGATATTGTCAGAGGCTAGTTCATCGGAGACAGACAATGCAGGCTTGTTCAGTAAGAGAGCGGCCTGCATCATGGAATTGATGGACTCCCCCGTGATGTGACTGAGAAGTAGCCATACCGGTCTCCATTGCCTGCTGTGTGGGTTTCATGTGAGATACAGAACTGATCCTAGAGGTACATGTTCTTCTGTAAGCACGGCATGGGAAGAATTCTTGCGTTTTGCTTCCGCTGGTCCCTTTTCTATTGAATAGCAGCTGTTCTGTGCTGTTCCGATGTGATTGTGCCTTACGTGCTCTTCTGTCGCCAAGTCTGATGTGAGCAATGTCTCTCTTGTTGGCGATGATGATACCACAGCTCCTGAGGTTGACCTGGTTTTGGTCCAGTGATCTCCTTGGTCACTGTATCCTTGTTTCAGCCCTCCATTACACGACAACGTTTTGGATGCGGTTGCCTTTAAACACCTAAGGCCTGTTTCCTACTCGCTAGGTAGGGGACATTTTGGCAAAGTACGGTCGATGGGAGCCACGCGCAAATCTTGTCTCAGACTAGACTGGAACCCGTGCCGACCTGTTCAGTCAGACAGGAAGGAGGGCGTTCTCTAGCTCAGCACTACACGGGCGTTCTCTAGCTCAGCACCACACGGGCGTTCTGTAGCTCAGCACTACACGGGCGTTCTCTAGCTCAGCACCACACGGGCGTTCTTTAGCTCAACACCACACGGGCGTTCTCTAGCTCAACACCACACGGGCGTTCTCTAGCTCAGCACCACACGGGCGTTCTCTAGCTCAGCACCAAACGGGCGTTCTCTAGCTCAACAACCACAGGCGTTCTCTAGCTCAACACACACGGGCGTTCTCTAGCTCAACACCACACGGGCGTTCTTTAGCTCAACACCACACGGGCGTTCTGTAGCTCAACACCACACGGGCGTTCTCTAGCTCAGCACCACACGGGCGTTCTCTAGCTCAACACCACACAGGCGTTCTCTAGCTCAACACCACACGGGCGTTCTTTAGCTCAACACCACACGGGCGTTCTCTAGCTCAACACCACACGGGCGTTCTTTAGCTCAACAACACACGGGCGTTCTCTAGCTCAACACCACACGGGCGTTCTTTAGCTCAACACCTCACGGGCGTTCTCTAGCTCAGCACCACACGGGCGTTCTCTAGCTCAACACCACACGGGCGTTCTCTAGCTCAACACCTCAACACACACGGGCGTTCTGTAGCTCAACACCACACGGGCGTTCTGTAGCTCAACACCACGGGCGTTCTCTGGCTCAACACCACACATGCGTTCTCTAGCTCAACACCACACGGGCGTTCTGTAGCTCAACACCACATGGGCTTTGTCTAGCTCAGCACCACACGGGCGTTCTCTAGCTCAACACCACACGGGCGTTCTGTAGCTCAGCACCACACGGGCGTTCTATAGCTCAACACCACACGGGCGCTCTCTAGCTCAACACCACACGGGCTTTGTCTAGCTCAGCACCACACGGGCGTTCTCTAGCTCAACACCACACGGGCGTTCTGTAGCTCAGCACCACACGGGCGTTCTCCAGCTCAGCACCACACGGGCGTTCTCTAGCTCAACACCACACGGGCGTTGTCTGACTCAACACCACACGGGCGTTCTCTAGCTCAACACTACACGGGCGTTCTGTAGCTCAGCACCACACGGGCGTTCTCTAACTCAACACTACACGGGCGTTCTGTAGCTCAGCACCACACGGGCGTTCTCTAACTCAACACCACTCGGGCGTTCTGTAGCTCAGCACCACACGGTCGTTCTCTAACTCAACACCACATGGGCGTTCTGTAGCTCAACACCACACGGGCGTTCTCTAGCTCAACACCACACGGGCGTTCTCTAGCTCAACACCACACGGGCGTTCTCTAGCTCAACACCACACGGGCGTTCTGTAGCTCAACACCACATGGGCGTTCTCTAACTCAACACCACACGGGCGTTCTCTAGCTCAACACCACACGTGCGTTCTCTAGCTCAACACCACATGGGCGTTCTCTAGCTCAACACCACACGGGCGTTCTCTAGCTCAACACCACATGGGCGTTCTCTAGCTCAACACCACACGGGCGTTCTCTAACTCAACACCACACGGGCTTTTGTTGTTTACTGAGAATTGATTAGGGAAGGTTTTCACCCCTTCTTCAGACTTAACCCTTTTGCTCTCGCAGCCTACCCACCAGCTTTCTGTTTAATTCCTTTCAATCTGCTCACCAAGATTCTGGTGGATAGGACGAGGGGATGAGATCATCATCAATACTTCTCACAAATATTCTCCTCATGGATTCTTGAAGACGGACATACTCACGCTGTCTGTTTGGTGGATGTTTGTCAGTCAGCCTTTTGAAGGTACTTTGAAAGAAGCCATGTAGACAGACACTATCCATAGAGCCATGTAGACAGACACTATCCATGTTTGTCAGTCAGCCTTTTGAAGGTACTTTGAAAGAAGCCATGTAGACAGACGAAATCCATAGAGCCATGTAGACAGACACTATCCATGTTTGTCAGTCAGCCTTTTGAAGGTACTTTGAAAGAAGCCATGTAGACAGACAAAGTCCATAGAGCCATGTAGACAGACACTATCCATGTTTGTCAGTCAGCCTTTTGAGGGTACTTTGAAAGAAGCCATGTAGACAGACAAAATCCATAGAGCCATGTAGACAGACACTATCCATGTTTGTCAGTCAGCCTTTTGAAGGTACTTTGAAAGAAGCCATGTAGACAGACAAAATCCATAGAGCCATGTAGACAGACACTATCCATGTTTGTCAGTCAGCCTTTTGAAGGTACTTTGAAAGAAGCCATGTAGACAGACACTATCCATAGAGCCATGTAGACAGACACTATCCATAGAGCCATGTAGGCAGACACTATCCATGTTTGTCAGTCAGCCTTTTGAAGGTACTTTGAAAGAAGCCATGTAGACAGACACTATCCATAGAGCCATGTAGACAGACACTATCCATAGAGCCATGTAGGCAGACACTATCCATGTTTGTCAGTCAGCCTTTTGAAGGTACTTTGAAAGAAGCCATGTAGACAGACACTATCCATAGAGCCATGTAGACAGACACTATCCATGTTTGTCAGTCAGCCTTTTGAAGGTACTTTGAAAGAAGCAGACTGAGCATAGATTGTAATTGATGGACTCTGTCATTGGTCCGACAGATGAGTAGGTCTTTACCGCCTGGTGTGGATCTTCATGTGGGATAGAAGACCGATGTGGGAGGTAAATTCTTTCCGTAGATACTGCACGGGAAGGAGCCCTGAGACGTTGGAATCTGTTTCCTCTGGTCCCTCTTCTGTTGAACAGCAGCTGTTGTGCAGTTTCAGTTTCAGTTTCAGTTTCTCAAGATGACGTCTCCGCGCTCGGAATGAATTCCATATGCACTAACGTCACAGGTGCCATGTGATCGAGAAGATCCAGAATAGTCACGGCACAAGCCTCAAGCCTGCACATGAAACCACGAGCTGGCCAGGGCATGAGGTCCTACCTAGATAGTTCCTTAACTCTGGGTTCGTAGGGGAGTGAGGTGGTAGAGACCTCAGCTGTTCTGCACTGATCAACTGTCATTGTACCCTATGTGTACTGTTAATGTTGTCACCAGCAAACTCTGTTGTGGGCAGTGTCTGCTAGGTTGTGGTATTGATGTCAGGCTGGCCTTCAGAGTATCCTTATATTGCTTTGTTGGTCTCTTCACACCTCCTCAGACTTCAACAATACATCAGTCAGTACTGGCCACAAACTGTGTAACTCCTGTCTGAGATACAAACTGACAGACATACACACGCCTCGCTTTGGTCGGTGTATCTGTATCATTCAGTCTTTCTTTAAATGTTAACTAGGGGGGAAAGGGGAAGGAAATTGAATATGTAATGTAAATTTCACTTCTCTTTGCTTTGTTGACGAAAACATATGTGCTTGTTTTGTTTTGGTCTGTTGTGTTATGCATTAGTTTTGGTTTATTTGAGATTGATGCATACGTATTCTCCATCTGTTTGTACGTAGAACCATCAGTATGTACTCTGTACAGCTCCCTTCCAGAGTTCCTGCTTGGAGTAAACCCTTAACTGATCCCTAGGGCTCCTACAAACTTCAGCTAGCTTGGTGCTTTTATTTATTTATTTATTTATCTATTTATTTATTTATTTATTTATTTATTTATTTATTTCACAGTCGCTTTTTCTGCACTGCTTCTATATTACTATGCCCACGCCTGTCATTTTAGCTGTCCAACACATCTGCAAACTGAGGTCACCTTAAGGGCGGGGCATGAAGGGCCACAGAATCTGGGATAATTTTTTTTTCAAAATGCTGTGAATGACAATGATGATGCTGTAGAGTTCATTTGTGATTGAGATTGCGTGATAGGGCTGGACTGTATGCATATATTGATAATATATCCTGGCGTCAGCCGGGCCCAAGAGATACATACACTTGCAGTGTTGGTCAAGATATTTCAGCCATACTCTCAGTGACACGTCTGTTTAATGGATGAGACTCAGCTGTGTCAGTGGTGCCAGTCTTCCCCACAAGTCCACAGCACGTTAAACTCTGGTTAAGAAGTCACCCAGAACCGAAAAATGCACCTTATTTTGAACTGTTGGGACTTGAACCCACGACTCGCAGTCAGTAGTCCACTTTGCCGCGCTGACTGTAGCACATCTGTGTTTGTCACAGAATCTGGCTGGATTACAACAGGTGTTCACACCTTTGTCATGTAGTCATGCTGGATTACAACAGGTGTTCACACCTTTGTCCTTTAGTCAGGATGGATTACAACAGGTGTTCACACCTTTGTCCTTTAGTCAGGATGGATTACAACAGGTGTTCACACCTTTGTCCTTTAGTCAGGATGGATTACAACAGGTGTTCACACCTTTGTCATGTAGTCAGGATGGATTACAACAGGTGTTCACACCTTTGTCATGTAGTCAGGATGGATTACAACAGGTGTTCACACCTTTGTCATGTAGTCAGGCTGGATTACAACAGGTGTTCACACCTTTGTCATGTAGTCATGCTGGATTACAACAGGTGTTCACACCTTTGTCCTTTAGTCAGGCTGGATTACAACAGGTGTTCACACCTTTGTCATGTAGTCAGGCTGGATTACAACAGGTGTTCACACCTTTGTCCTTTAGTCAGGATGGATTACAACAGGTGTTCACACCTTTGTCATGTAGTCAGGATGGATTACAACAGATCTTCACACCTCCTTTGTCCTTTAGTCAGGATGGATTACAACAGGTGTTCACACCTTTGTCATGTAGTCAGGATGGATTACAACAGGTGTTCACACCTTTGTCCTTTAGTCAGGATGGATTACAACAGGTGTTCACACCTTTGTCATGTAGTCAGGCTGGATTATAACAGGTGTTCACACCTTTGTCATGTAGTCAGGATGGATTACAACAGGTGTTCACACCTTTGTCATGTAGTCAGGATGGATTACAACAGGTGTTACACCTTTGTCATGTAGTCAGGATGGATTACAACAGGTGTTCACACCTCCTTTGTCCTTTAGTCAGGATGGATTACAACAGGTGTTCACACCTTTGTCATGTAGTCAGGATGGATTACAACAGGTGTTCACACCTTTGTCCTTTAGTCAGGATAGATTACAACAGGTGTTCACACCTTTGTCATGTAGTCAGGATGGATTACAACAGGTGTTCACACCTTTGTCATTAGTCAGGATGGATTACAACAGGTGTTCACACCTTTGTCATGTAGTCAGGATGGATTACAACAGGTGTTCACACCTTTGTCATGTTAGTCAGGATGGATTACAACAGGTGTTCACACTCCTTTGTCCTTAGTCAGGATGGATTACAACAGGTGTTCACACCTTTGTCATGTAGTCAGGATGGATTACAACAGGTGTTCACACCTTTGTCTTTAGTCAGGATGGATTACAACAGGTGTTCACACCTTTGTCATTAGTCAGGATGGATTACAACAGGTGTTCACACCTTTGTCATGTAGTCAGGATGGATTACAACAGGTGTTCACACCTTTGTCATGTAGTCAGGATGGATTTACAACAGGTGTTCACACCTTTGTCATGTAGTCAGGATGGATTACAACAGGTGTTCACACCTTTGTCATGTAGTCAGGATGGATTACAACAGGTGTTCACACCTTTGTCATGTAGTCAGGATGGATTACAACAGGTGTTCACACCTCCTTTGTCCTTTAGTCAGGATGGATTACAACAGGTGTTCACACCTTTGTCATGTAGTCAGGATGGATTACAACAGGTGTTCACACCTTTGTCTTTAGTCAGGATGGATTACAACAGGTGTTCACACCTTTGTCATGTAGTCAGGATGATTACAACAGGTGTTCACACCTTTGTCATGTAGTCAGGATGGATTACAACAGGTGTTCACACCTTTGTCATGTAGTCAGGATGGATTACAACAGGTGTTCACACCTTTGTCATGTAGTCAGGATGGATTACAACAGGTGTTCACACCTTTGTCATGTAGTCAGGATGGATTACAACAGGTGTTCACACCTTTGTCATGTAGTCAGGCTGGATTACAACAGGTGTTCTCACACCTTTGTCCTTTAGTCAGGATGGATTACAACAGGTGTTCACACCTTTGTCATGTAGTCAGGATGGATTACAACAGGTGTTCACACCTTTGTCATGTAGTCAGGATGGATTACAACAGGTGTTCACACCTTTGTCTGTTAGTCAGGATGGATTACAACAGGTGTTCACACCTTTGTCATGTAGTCAGGATGGATTACAACAGGTGTTCACACCTTTGTCATGTAGTCAGGATGGATTACAACAGGTGTTCACACCTTTGTCATGTAGTCAGGATGGATTACAACAGGTGTTCACACCTTTGTCATGTAGTCAGGATGGATTACAACAGGTGTTCACACCTTTGTCCTGTAGTCAGGATGGATTACAACAGGTGTTCACACCTTTGTCATGTAGTCAGGATGGATTACAACAGGTGTTCACCCTTTGTCATGTAGTCAGGATGGATTACAACAGGTGTTCACACCTTTGTCATGTAGTCAGGATGGATTACAACAGGTGTTCACACCTTTGTCCTTTAGTCAGGCTGGATTACAACAGGTGTTCACACCTTTGTCATGTAGTCAGGCTGGATTACAACAGGTGTTCACACCTTTGTCATGTAGTCAGGATGGATTACAACAGGTGTTCACACCTTTGTCATGTAGTCAGGTGGATTACAACAGTTTCACACCTTTTGTCCTTTAGTCAGGATGGATTACAACAGGTGTTCACACCTTTGTCATGTAGTCAGGATGGATTACAACAGGTGTTCACACCTTTGTCCTTTAGTCAGGATGGATTACAACAGGTGTTCACACCTTTGTCATGTAGTCAGGATGGATTATAACAGGTGTTCACACCCCTTTTCCATTTAGTCAGGATGGATTACAACAGGTGTTCACACCTTTGTCATGTAGTCAGGATGGATTACAACAGGTGTTACACCTTTGTCATGTAGTCAGGATGGATTACAACAGGTTTCACACCTTTTGTCTGTAGTCAGGATGGATTACAACAGGTGTTCACACCTTTGTCATGTAGTCAGGATGGATTACAACAGGTGTTCACACCTTTGTCCTTTAGTCAGGATGATTACAACAGGTGTTCACACCCTTTGTCATGTAGTCAGGATGGATTACAACAGGTGTTCACACCTTTGTCATTTAGTCAGGATGGATTACAACAGGTGTTCACACCTTTGTCATGTAGTCAGGATGGATTACAACAGGTGTTCACACCTTTGTCATGTAGTCAGGATGGATTACAACAGGTGTTCACACCTTTGTCCTTTAGTCAGGATGGATTACAACAGTGTTTCACACCTCCTTTGTCCTTTAGTCAGGATGGATTACAACAGGTGTTCACACCTTTGTCATGTAGTCAGGATGGATTACAACAGGTGTTCACACCTTTGTCATGTAGTCAGGATGGATTACAACAGGTGTTCACACCTTTGTCATGTAGTCAGGATGGATTACAACAGGTGTTCACACCTCCTTTGTCCTTTAGTCAGGATGGATTACAACAGGTGTTCACACCTTTGTCATGTAGTCAGGATGGATTACAACAGGTGTTCACACCTTTGTCCTTTAGTCAGGATGGATTACAACAGGTGTTCACACTTCCTTTGTCCTTTAGTCAGGATGGATTACAACAAGTGTTCACACCTTTGTCATGTAGTCAGGATGGATTACAACAGGTGTTCACACCTTTGTCATGTAGTCAGGATGGATTACAACAGGTGTTCACCCTTTGTCATGTAGTCAGGATGGATTACAACAGGTGTTCACACCTTTGTCATGTAGTCAGGATGGATTACAACAGGTGTTCACACCTCCTTTGTCCTTTAGTCAGGATGGATTACAACAGGTGTTCACCCTTTGTCATGTAGTCAGGATGGATTACAACAGGTGTTCACACCTTTGTCATGTAGTCAGGATGGATTACAACAGGTGTTCACACCTTTGTCATGTAGTCAGGATGGATTACAACAGGTGTTCACACCTTTGTCATGTAGTCAGGCTGGATTACAACAAGTGTTCACCCTTTGTCATGTAGTCAGGCTGGATTACAACAGGTGTTCACACCTTTGTCATGTAGTCAGGATGGATTACAACAGGTGTTCACACCTTTGTCATGTAGTCAGGCTGGATTACAACAGGTGTTCACACCTTTGTCCTTTAGTCAGGATGGATTACAACAGGTGTTCACACCTTTGTCCTTTAGTCAGGATGGATTACAACATGTGTTCACACCTCCTTTGTCCTTTAGTCAGGATGGATTACAACAGGTGTTCACACCTTTGTCATGTAGTCAGGATGGATTACAACAGGTGTTCACACCTTTGTCCTTTAGTCAGGATGGATTACAACAGGTGTTCACACCTTTGTCATGTAGTCAGGATGGATTACAACAGGTGTTCACACCGCCTTTATCCTTTAGTCAGGATGGATTACAACAGGTGTTCACACCTTTGTCATATAGTCAGGATGGATTACAACAGGTGTTCACACCTTTGTCATGTAGTCAGGATGGATTACAACAAGTGTTCACACCTTTGTCATGTAGTCAGGATGGATTACAACAGGTGTTCACACCTTTGTCATGTAGTCAGGATGGATTACAACAGGTGTTCACACCTTTGTCCTTTAGTCAGGATGGATTACAACAGGTGTTCACACCTCCTTTGTCCTTTAGTCAGGATGGATTACAACAGGTGTTCACACCTTTGTCATGTAGTCAGGATGGATTACAACAGGTGTTCACACCTTTGTCATGTAGTCAGGATGGATTACAACAGGTGTTCACACCTTTGTCATGTAGTCAGGCTGGATTACAACAGGTGTTCACACCTTTGTCCTTTAGTCAGGATGGATTACAACAGGTGTTCACACCTTTGTCATGTAGTCAGGATGGATTACAACAGGTGTTCACACCTTTGTCATGTAGTCAGGATGGATTACAACAGGTGTTCACACCTTTGTCCTTTAGTCAGGATGGATTACAACAGGTGTTCACACTTCCTTTGTCCTTTAGTCAGGATGGATTACAACAAGTGTTCACACCTTTGTCATGTAGTCAGGATGGATTACAACAGGTGTTCACACCTTTGTCATGTAGTCAGGATGGATTACAACAGGTGTTCACACATTTGTCCTTTAATCAGGTTGGATTACAACAGGTGTTCACACCTCCTTTGTCCTTTAGTCAGGATGGATTACAACAGGTGTTCACACCTCCTTTGTAATTTAGTCAGGATGGAGTAGAACAGAGAGCTTCACACCTTCTCCGGGCGTTCAAAGCAACACATCAATACTTACCACAACTTTTGTCACCACTCCCCTGACAGATACCTTTTGATGACAGACATACACGCCCTGACGTGTGATCAATGTCATGAGAATTATTCTTGTACACTTTTGAAAGTTAGTTTCAACAAATAATAGAGAAAAAAGATGTCGACTTGTCACGTTTTTGTTTGTGTCTGTCTAAACTGTCGGCTTCCACCTGTTTGTGTTTGTCTGTCTCACTGGCTGTCTGTCTCTGTGTCTCTCTGTCTCTGTCTCTGTCTCTGTCTCTCTGTCTGTGTCTGTGTCTGTATGTCTCTCTCTCTCTGTGTCTGTCTCTCTCTCTCTCTTCTCTCTGTCTCTCCCCCCTCTCTCTCTCTCTCTCTCTCTCTCTCTCTCTCTCTCTCTCCCTTTCTGCGTGCCTGTCTTCTGTCTGCTATTTTTTGTCTGTCTTTGTTAGTCTCTTTTGTCTCTTTGTCTGTTTCTGTCTGTCTCACTGTCGCTGGATGGCTCTACACCTCTCCCCCTCCCCCACCCCCTTATTTTCTCTCAGTTTCTTTTCTTGAAGGATCAGTTCACTATAATGGGGTCTTAAATGTATTGTGTCACCAGGTCCAGTTTGTCTGGCATTTTTGTCTTTCTTTCTTTCTTTCTTTTTGCTTGCTGTCTTTTTGTCTTGTGATGTCGCCCTCGTCTTCTTAGTTTGATGCTTTGAAATGTACATTCTTTACAAGCATGGGGTTTTGCTGGATAATGTTGCTGGTCTGTCCACTTTCCTCTACTCGTTTTTAATTCTTTCCGTTTAACACACTGGCAAAGATGGGCTTCTCCAAACACTTGGTGTCACTTGTAGCAGCATTATACGAGACCAAAAAGAGACCATCAGATGGATTGGTGCACACTGCGAATGTTTTGGCATTAAAAAAAAGGAGTCAGACAGGGCTGCATCCTTTCGCCTCACCTTTTTTTTTTTTAACTTATGTACAAAGCAGGTCATCAGATAGGCAGATTTGGAAGAGATGGGAATAAAGATCAGAGGAAGAAACATCACCAGCGTGAGATATAAAGATGACACTGCATTAATGGCAGCTAACATCACAAGCACGAAGAGAATTCTCTACCAAATAGAAGCAGCATGTGGCGGGGCAGGATTGAAACTCGAGGCTAAAAAAACCCAAGGTCATGCACATAGCGAGAAAAGAAGGTCAGGAATATCCAGACTTTGAAAATGTCCAACATTTCAAATGTCTAGGATGTGTTACAGCAAATGACGGCTCCTGCACGAGAGATGTGAAAACAAAAGAACTGGCATGGCAAAACAAAAATGGTCCAGTTGAACAATGTATGGAAAGACACAGGGCTTCCCAAAGGTTTCATACTAAAAATCCTGAAATCTTTTATTCGGCCTGTTTTAATGTATAGTTGCGAAGCCTGACTCTACGAAAACACGAAGAAAAGAAAATCAGTGTACCATAAGTGTGGCTCTATAGACAACTTCTCGGAGTCAAATGGACAGGCAGAAGAATAAACGATGGCATGTTAAAGGAATTGAATGTTAAGCGCCAACTGCTAACAGAGATCAACAAAAGAAAGCTGAAATACCGTAGACCATGCGATCACAAACACCAAAACAGATTTGATGTCAACGGTACGGTCCTGCAGGGGAAAGTTGAGGCGAGGAGAAGAAAGGGACGACCACGGCCACACACCTCTTATTTCAACATCACTGAAGTCTGTGGTCTGGGGATCTAGGAGGTCGCCATTAGATGTCTCAGTCATGTGACCTGAAGAAGACTTGTGACGTCGAACATGACTCCTACTGCCGATCATGGCGAAGGAGAGACATGAGGTGAGGTGATGTTGTAGAGAGAAAGAGACGGACAGACACACACACACACACACACACACACACACACACACACACACACACACACACACACACACACACACACACAGCGAGACAGTGATAGACAGACAGACAGACACACACACAGACACACACACACACACACACACACACACACACACAGCGAGACAGTGATAGACAGACAGACACACACACACACACACACACACACACACACACAGAGACACACACACACACACACACAGCGAGACAGTGATAGACAGACAGACACACACACACACACACACACACACACACACACACACACACACACACACACACACACACACACACACACACACACACACACACACAGAGCGAGACAGTGATAGACATACAGACAAAGACAGAGAGGGTAGGGTTGTACGAGAACTCTGTACAGAAAATGGTTTAGTTTTAAGTTGGCTTTGTCCATGGAGAGTTGTGAGTGTCAAGGTGTGTTCCTGTTTTGCCTGTACATGTCTGTCTCCGTTCCTTACTCGTTCTGCATGCTGTTATTTCCACACAGTTATTGCAGTCATTCCATTCCACAGGCAAGGGCTAGATTTTTTTTTTGGTTAAAAAATCTAACACTTTTAGAAACAGATATGTACTTATGTCTTTGACTTTTGTTTTTGCTTTTCTGACTGTATGTGCTTGTCTGTCATCTGTCTGTCTTTCTTTCTTTCTGTCCGTCCGTCTGTCTCTTTGTCTGTCTGTCTGTCTGTCTGTCTCTCTCTCTCTCTCTCTCTCTCTCTCTCGTATTTCTTGTCTAGTTTTAGTTAATGCTTTACGATATTTTTGTTTGCATGTTTGTATGTGTGTGTAATCGCAAGAAGTTCATGTAGCTGTAAGACAGGTTCAGTGAGACCGAATGCAATTTTAGAATGATAGAAGTTATCATTTTCAAGTTTTTGTCTCCATTCTTCCCTCCCTTTCTCTCTTCCCAAGTTCCTCCGTCCTCTCTCCACCATCTCCCATCTGTCTGTGTCAGTCCCCACAGACTGGTCTGTCCTCCACCCCTCTGTCCGCCCCTCTACCTCCTTCCCTCTCTTTCTGCTTGTAGCTGCACCCAGCACTTTTCAGCAAATTGGCCAGCAAGCACAATCAACAGACTACAGACAGTCTGCACCACCACATCAAAGGCTGTTAGAACATCACTGTGGTTCAGTGTCTAGTCAGGGAATTGTTGACGGCGATTTGTGTGGACTACATGCAAATATGTGGTGGACTCACCATCATCAGCTGGATGGAGGATGGGTCAGTTGTTGGGTCACTAACTGGACACAAAGTCCTTCAGTGGTACACAATGTACACATACAACTGGGTCGCCTTCCCCCACACGCACGCACAGACACACACACACACACACACACACACACACACACACACACACACACACACACAACACACACACACACACACACACACACACACACACACACACACACACACACACACACACACAAATGATTTGGGAGCCTTAGCAACTTTGTTCAGACATCGGCATTACGACTTGGAATTTCAACATTTACAATTTGAGTGGAGGAATTAAGATACAATGATCATCCTTCATTGCTGACACAGCAGCATGACTTTGACCTTTAGAAAGATGGGGTGGTTGTTTGCCATGGACATCAGCATTGGCATTAGTGCCTGGAGAAAAACAGAGTTGTGTGTATACGTGTGCGTATGTGAAAATGAGTGAGACAGGCAGACAGACGGACAGACAGACAGACAGACAGACAGACAGTCAGACTGAAGTGATGATGAGAGAGAGAGAGAGAGAGAGAGAGAGAGAGAGAGAGAGATTGTTGTTAAGAACTTCGTGCCACTATATACTTACATGGTAGAAAGTCAGTCAGAGTTGCATAAACACACATGTGCTTTCGCACACATGCACAAACATACACGCACACAGATGAGAGAAAAAGATCAGTTTACATCGCTCTCCCTCCCTCTATCTCTCCTCTCTCCTCTCATCTCTCTCTCTCTCTCTCTCTCTCCTCTCTCTCTTCTCTCTCTCTCTCTCTCTCTCTCTCATATGTGCGTGTATCTCTCTCCTCCCCTCCTCACTGTCTCGTAGCTACTGTACCAAGCGCTTTCCACTATAATGGCCAGCAAGCACAACCAGCAAACCCCATACTGTGTCTACACAGCGCACCAAAGGCTATTAGAACACTGCCATAGTTCACTGCCTGTTCGGGGGATGTTTGACAT
>JAPXFY010000031.1:18928308-18963308 GCA_030674185.1 Monoplex corrugatus | reverse complement strand
ATTTAACGTCTTTTCACTAAGAGTGTAGTGATATTAGACGGGTGTGGCTGTCTGTGTGTGTATGTGTGTGTGTGTGTGTGTGTGTGTGTGTGTGTGTGTGTGTGTGTGTGGTGTGCGTGCGTTTGTGTGTGTATGTGTGTATGCGTGTGTGTGCGCGCGTATATATGTGTGTGTGTGAGAGAGAGAGAGAGAGAGAGAGAAAGAGAGAGAGAGAGATGCGGATGCAGAGAGGGAGGGAAAACGAGAACAAAAACGTTTCATTGAACATCGGCCATGGACGCCAATTCAAAACAATTTGGGGATGTGGGGAATGGGTCTGCATAATCATACTATATGTCTGTATCAAACAGTGTAGACATACCTTTACATACACAATGTACATACAGCAACATACACGTCTCGCTGCAAAGCTGCTAAAACGATATTGGAATCAACGACTGCCAAGTCTTTTCTGCATATGTCTTGTTGCATTTCATGTCGCAGTCAGTTTAATTGTAACAAACATTTTCTCTTTTTACTTGCATGAACTTTTTGCAATTTGCATGGCACGTTTTACATTACGTGCTTTCAAAATGATAGATATTGACTGATAAGCCATATTGTTATGGAATTCTCTTCTAAGATCTAAGTACATAGGGCAGTCAAACACAAAATGACATTCATCTTCAATGTATTTTTAGTTTCCTTCATGGGCATGTTCACTGTATTAGTGGCTTTGCCTGCTTCACTGCAGTTCTAAAGCAGTATATATCAATATCACATACATATTTTACTTTTTCAAAAATAGTTTTAAAAGATCTACGGTGGGCATATCTGTCTGGGGAAAGAGAGAGAGAGAGAAGAGAGAGAGAGAGAGGAGAGAGAGGGGAGAGAGAACACGGTAAATATCCACAACTGTACGGTCTTCTTGGTTCTGTTGATAGAGCCGAAGACAAGGATCTGATGTCTCGAGTTCAATCCCAGCCCACAACATCAAAAACTGGCCTGTTCGCTGCCCATCTTAATGTTTCTATCATTCTGGTGGTGTCAGCTTACTGTTTCATAGGTCGCCTCCCCCCCCCCCCCCTCCAACTTTACGACCTTGCCAGCGCATGGAGTTTTGCATAGAGTCAGGGAGTCTGCCAGATAATTGCTGGCAGATTTGAGTGGAGCGCATATGGAATTGTCCAAGTGTGATGATTTCGTCCTGAACAAACTCCAAAATCTAAAATCTAACGATGTAAAAGTTGCTAAAAGCAATCTTATATTCAGCCATACTCCCAGCACTGTCATAGCTGTGAAATGGCAAACTTCTGGATATCGTCGTCGTCGGCCTCTTTACATCTCAGGAGATGATAGTCTGCACCAGGAGGCGTTGTGGTCATGACGTGCACTTACGCCAAAAAAGCCTAGGCTTAAAACCGGTATCTGCTACTCTCCGTGTTGTGTCGATGCTGTGTTACCAGCGAAGCTGGAGTGACCTCTCCAGGTGCAGGCCTGGGCAAGTGAATATGGAGGACGAGCTGTTGCCCATGCAGCAGATCCCCCCTCTCCTCGCCACTAGTAGAATCCAGGGGAAAGACGGAGGCCTGTACGCCTGGTACCAGGGGCGACGCAGGAGTTGCCAGAACGAGGTTGTAGACAACGGCGAACTGCCTTCGGGACTCCGACTCCTGATTTTTCCTCAGGTTGACTCCCGAAGTCTTTCCTATGAGTGGGTATGGCCGCAAGGCAGCGGAGGTTTGAAATCAGAGTTTTCCTTCTCTTAGATGAGCTGTCTTCCCAGACTGATGAGCCCCATCTACCCAAAGCACTGGTTTTCAGGCGCCAGTAACCCGCCTTCACCCCTTCTCCTATCAGTAGTAGCAGTTCCCCGGGCTTATATCTAAGCCACACGCGAGCAGGCAAGGAGCTGGACTTAGTTGTCAGAGGCTGTTGGAGACGCGCGCCGTGAGGGGCATTTATAGACAATGGGAGCTTGTCCCCATTGCCACCCCTCGGCTATGAGAACCTTGGATACCTGGATATCGTATGGACCATGTTACTGAACACACACTGGCAATAACTGCTTAGAAATTATCACTGCATCATATTTACGTCGTATTCGGTATAATATGAAGATGCGACGTGAGCATCGAAGAATAAAGGACATATATTTGTCTGCAGTGATTAAGGAGAAAAATGAATACAAGAAATATAGACAGGAAAGGAAGACAAAATTGTCATGCCATGGCTTGTAAAATGGCTTTATTTCCTCATGTGCTGTCTGTGTTCATATTATCATAATCGTTCTTGTAAAGAACTATTCTTCAAACTCATTTGAATTAATGATTATCGTAATAATTAGAGATTTTAGTGGAGCATTGAGAACTGAATCCGTCAGGCGAGTTGTTTGTCGCGGTCTGTGCCTTTGGTGGGCGTGCATTTGGCTGACATGACTTATATTATCTTTAACGTGATTATTTTATGCTCAGTGTGCGTATACACGCAAAACAGGTCTAGGCACTGGTATTACTGTACACATGTTAACGTGGGAGATGGGGTAACAATCATACTTTACCCACCAGAAGAAGGTTTCCAGAGGGATCGAACCCAGGACTTTCAGATTGGCAATCCGACGTTTACCCACTTGACTGCAGCGTTCATAAATGCTTGTCATGTCATTTTAAAGTTGTGTAGACGCAGCGTGTTCGCACACACACATTGATGAGTTCCTAAGAGAGACAGCGAGACAGAGAACGGGAGGGGACAGAAAGAGAGAGACAGACAGACAGACAGAGAACGGGAGAGGAGAGAGAGAGGACAGAGATAGAGATTGGGAGGAGACAGACAGACAGAGAAAGAGAGAGAAACGGGAGAGAGAGAGAGACAGAGGCAGGCAGGATGCCGACAATAGTGACTCTGAAACCAGACTCATAATGGAGTCTGTCAAGGGATGTCAAACTGTCGTCGACCTTAGTAGTTTCCCTTTCATAGTCACCAGACATACCCAGTGACAGACAGCCATCTTAATCAAAGCCACTCTTTTCTTCCTTCTTCAGATACTGGGTTGTCCAATTTGTCGTACAACTTTTCTCATAACCATGGTCTTTGTCATTGTATTTGATCCTCCGTGTACTCTTTTTTTCCACCTCCATTTCTTTTCTCCGTTGTCAGTTCTGTCGCATTCTTTTTTTTGTTTTTCTTCAATTTTTTTTTTATTCAAGTTTAGGGAAAAAAATTCATACAATATAAACATAAAACTTCATTTTTGTATAACACACACTTTTAAATGGATATTATATATGACAATCCAATATACAAATGTGTGTATACTCATTATATCAAAAACACATACACACATACACGCTTGAGCGCATAACATGCGGCCATACACCACATACACGCACACACACACAACACATACACGACACACTACACGCACACATACACACACACACACATACACGCACACACACACACACACACACATACACGCACACACACACACACACCCACACTACACGCACACACAACACACTACACAACACAACCATACACGCACACACACACAACACACACACACACACACACACACCACGTATATACAGATTGCATAAAGACATACAATCATCTGTGCACTCAATCTCAAGCTGACATTTAAATATTTTGATAAAGACACGAACAATAAAGTAAAGCAAAAAGGCATGAGTGTATCAAACATGTCTTAAGAAAAAACCGCACACACTCCTCAGAGAAATAATGATAATATAATGATAATAATAGTAATAATTATATTTATAATAATGATGAAAACATCAACAACAGCACAATTAACCCATTGTTTGTTTGCGGTATTATTATATTTATATAACGTCTTATTTATTTATCTAACTAATACTGCGGTATGTTAAGTCATAGTCTGCAGAATCTGGCTGCGCGCATTAGAAAAAAAAATAGTCATCATTAAAAAGTAATAATTGGGCGGTAGTACGTCCAATCCATTTCGTACTTTTGTGCAGTCATTCTCAACTTTTGATTATACAATTCTATATCGTATCTCCGTTTAAGTTTTTTTCTGTCGCCTTCTTATCTGTTCCCCTTTTCAAACTCCCTTAAAAATAGGGAGATTGTCTTAGATTGACCTGAAGTGTGTCTGTTTGTCAGTCTGTCAGTCTTAGATTGACCTGAAGTGTGTCTGTTTGTCAGTCTGTCAGTCTTAGATTGACCTGAAGTGTGTCTGTTTGTCAGTCTGTCAGTCTTAGATTGACCTGAAGTGTGTCTGTTTGTCAGTCTGTCAGTCTTAGATTGACCTGAAGTGTGTCTGTTTGTCAGTCTGTCAGTGTGTCCGTCTGTTTGTGTATCTGTCTTTGACAAAAATGTGTTAACAAGATTTTTCTCAGCTGTTTTTTGCACAGATCTTCATCTAGTTTCACCAAAGGTGTAGACATTGAGGCGTGGCAAATGTTCATGTTTGGAGGAAACGGTGTCAAATCACATGGACCAAAACAACAAGACTGAAATCCGTGCTGTAGAACTGCGCTTTTTCTGGAATTCTTCTATCAGCATTTAAAATCAGTTTTCACTGTTGTGACAGTCTACCATTGTCTCTGCTTCATGTCACAACTGTATTTCAGCTGAAACGTCTTCAAGGGAAATATAAAAAAAAAAATCAGGATATTCTGCAGTAATTTTAATTTCAAAAAGAGGGATTCTCCGAATGATTTGACATCTTGGTTTTTTGTTTTTTTTGTTTGTTTGTTTTTTACTTGTTTCTACTTTACTCAGGATCTGATGTCTTGAGTTCAGTCCCAGCCCGCAACATTAAACACTGGTCTGTTTGCTGCCCATCGTAATGTTTCCATCATTCTGCTTGTGTCAGCTTAGTCTTTGAAAGGTGCCTCCCCCCTCTCCCTCACCCCACACACTTTCCGCTCCTTAGTTGAAGACCTTGCCAGCGCAGGTTCAGGGAGTCCGCCAGATAATTGTTGGCAGATTTGGGTGGAGCACATATGGAACTATCCGAGTGTAGTGGATCCCTCGTGATCAAAGCACAAACCCCAACCTCCTGTCTTGTTTGTCATCATTGTATGCGTCTTTCTCTTTACATCTTTGCCTTCCTCTTCTCCTCCTTCATCTAACACTGCACTGATTGGGTTTCTTTGTGCGGAACACGAGTAGGGAAGGGGTGTTTACACACTCTTTCTGTCTGTGTGTGTGTGTGTGTGTGTGTGTGTGTGTGTGTGTGTGTGTGTGTGTGTGAGAGAGAGAGAGAGAGAGAGAGAGAGAGGGAAATAGTTAAGAAATGTAGTGTTGATGTGTGTATGATATGATGTTATGTATGTATATTTGTCTGTGTGCGTGAATGTGTGCGTGTGTGTGTGTATATGTGTGTGTACGTGTATGAGAGAGAGAGGTTGCAAGCGAAAGAGAGGTTGTGTGTGTGTGTGTGTGAGTTGAAGTGTGTGTGTAGGTGTGTTGGTGTGTGTGTGTGATGATGTGTGTGTGTGTGTGTATGAGTGTGTGTGTGTGTGTGTGTGTGTGTGTATGTGTGTGTGATGGGGGTGTGTGTGGTGGGAGAGCAGGGGGATGTGGGTAGCAACAATGGTGGAATGTGACGCGAAAAATAAACTGAAGCAAAAAAACAATTACGCGAAAAATAAAACTGAACACAAACTACACAGCACAATTACCACCACCACCACCACAGCACCACGCACACACACACACACACACCACACCACACACACACACAGGTATTTCCTAAACCTGCTATTATCATCACAGCCAGCAACAACATTGTCCATCGTTGATTGAATTCGTGAGTACCAGATATATTAGTAAACAACTCTCTCTCTCTCTCTCTCTCTCTCTCTCTCTCTCTCTCTCTCTCTCTCTCTCTCTCCCTCCCTCTCCCCCTCTCTCTCTCTGTATACATATATAGATATAGATAGATAGATGTATATATATATATATATATGGTATATATATATATATATTATATATTATGCATGTATGTATGCATTATGTATGTATGTATGTATGCATTATGTATGTGTATGTATGTATGTATGCATTATGTATGTGTGTATACGGAGAAATAAAAGAGGAAATACTTGTGAAATTATTTCATATTTTGGGGAAATTATTTCATATTTTGGGGATATGCATTGTGTATGTGTGTGTGTGTGTGTGAGTGAGTGTGTGTGTGTGTGTGTGTGTGTGTGTGTGTGTGTGTGTGTGTGTGTGTGTGTGTGTGTGTGTGTGCGTGTGTGTGTGCGTGCATGCGTGTGTGTGTATGTTTGTATGTGTGCATGTGTTTGTGTGTGTATATATGTGTGCGAGGAGAGCGCGCGCTCGTGTGTATGTGTTATCAGAATGTGTTAGCAACCCTGTCTCAACTAGTTCTAGTCGCTTTGGGTCAGTGTTGACTGTTGAGGGGTCCCAACTGCGTTCATCTAAAAGTCATGGCGGCAAGGTCAAGGTTACACAGATCTGAAAATTGGAAAGTGCTTGCACTGGGCAAATTTTTGGAATGGTATGTGGACAGCACTTTCTTAGAAACGTTTGTCACTACTTTAATTCTGTTTTCATTTTGTTTGTTTGTTTGTTTGTTTGTCTATCTGTCTGTCTGTCTGTCCGTGTGTGTGTATGTGTGCCAGTCTGTCATAGTCTGTCCAGTTTTGTTTCATCTGAAGCTTCTTCGGCGTCACAGTGATCTTGAGAAATAGAAATATGGATTTTCTGTAACAAATTTTGTGTACAGAGAATGTTAAAGGAACGGCTTGACCATATTTTAGGAACACAATGGGAGCTGAGGGAAAGGACAGTGGGTGGATGAAGAAAAGAGGGTTAGGTGTGTGTGCGGTGCGTGTGCACCATGTCAGTGCGTGTGCACCATGTTAGTGTGTGTGCACCATGTCAGTGTGTGTGCACCATGTCAGTGCGTGTGCACCATGTTAGTGTGTGTGTACCATGTCAGTGTGTGTGCACCATGTTAGTGCGTGTGTACCATGTCAGTGTGTGTGCACCATGTTAGTGTGGGTGCACCATGTCAGTGTGTGTGTGCACCATGTTAGTGTGTGTGCACCATGTCAGTGTGTGTGTACTATGTCAGTGTGTGTGCACCATGTTAGTGTGTGTGCACCATGTCAGTGTGTGTGCACCATGTCAGTGTGTGTGCACCATGTCAGTGTGTGTGCACCATGTTAGTGTGTGTGTACCATGTCAGTGTGTGTGCACCATGTTAGTGTGTGTGCACCATGTCAGTGTGTGTGCACCATGTCAGTGTGTGTGCACCATGTTAGTGTGTGTGCACCATGTTAGTGTGTGTGCACCATGTTAGTGTGTGTGCACCATGTTAGTGTGTGTGCACCATGTCAGTGTGTGTGCACCATGTTAGTGCGTGTGCACCATGTCAGTGTGTGTGTGCACCATGTTAGTGTGTGTGTACCATGTCAGTGTGTGTGCACCATGTTAGTGTGTGTGTACCATGTCAGTGTGTGTGCACCATGTTAGTGTGTGTGCACCATGTTAGTGTGTGTGTACCATGTCAGTGTGTGTGCACCATGTCAGTGTGTGTGCACCATGTTAGTGTGTGTGTACCATGTCAGTGTGTGTGCACCATGTTAGTGTGTGTGCACCATGTCAGTGTGTGTGTACCATGTCAGTGTGTGTGCACCATGTTAGTGTGTGTGCACCATGTACCATGTCAGTGTGTGTGTACCATGTCAGTGTGTGTGCACCATGTCAGTGTGTGTGCACCATGTCAGTGTGTGTGTACCATGTCAGTGTGTGTGTGCACCATGTTAGTGTGTGTGCACAGTGTGTGCACCATGTTAGTGTGTGTGCACCATGTTAGTGTGTGTGCACCATGTCAGTGTGTGTGCACCATGTTAGTGTGTGTGCACCATGTCAGTGTGTGTGCACCATGTCAGTGTGTGTGCACCATGTCAGTGTGTGTGTACCATGTCAGTGTGTGTGTACCATGTCAGTGTGTGTGTGACCATGTTAGTGTGTGTGCACCATGTCAGTGTGTGTGTACCATGTCAGTGAGTATGCACCATGTCAGTGTGTGTGCACCATGTCAGTGTGTGTGCACCATGTCAGTGTGTGTGCACCATGTTAGTGTGTGTGCACCATGTCAGTGTGTGTGCACCATGTTACTGTGTGTGTACCATGTTAGTGTGTGTGTACCATGTCAGTGTGTGTGCACCATGTTAGTGTGTGTGCACCATGTCAGTGTGTGTGCACCATGTTAGTGTGTGTGTACCATGTCAGTGTGTGTGCACCATGTCAGTGTGTGTGTACCATGTCAGTGTGTGTGTACCATGTCAGTGAACTGATCCTCTGTTGATCATTGGGTTCGGCGGACTTCCATTCTTTTCTTGTGTTAAAATCTCTCTCTCTCTCTCTCTCTCTCTCTCGTTCTCTCTCTCTCTCTCTCCTCTCTCTCTCTCTCTCTCTCTCTCTCTCTCTCTCTCTCTCTCTCTCTCTCTCTCTCTCTCTCTCTCTGTTGCTTGTTCCCTTGGTCGTTCTGTAGCTCTGTGTTTTTTTTGTTTAACATTATTAAGAATGTTGATGGTGAATTTGTCAGTGCAGAGAATTTACAAGGGAGGAAGGTGGGAAAGAACGATAACAATGAAGATAATATTAAGGAAACAGAACTACCGATAGTTGAATCTACCCATGTTGTTATGGAAGACGTTTGATAACGTAGCGATTGTATCTGCACAAGGCAGTTCATGTACAGTCTCACCGTGTGACTGACCACAACTCTATGTCCGAAAACCATCCTCCAAAGAACAGCAGAGGGCCAGCGACGTGGAAAGTTCTGGGTTGAATTTCTGGTAGCAGAGGACTGGTTACACCATTGTTGAACTCCGGTCATGTCGGAGACATAGTCTGCCTCTGATCTCTGACAGCAGGGCATCCCTTGAGACCATGACATGCTGCTGCTGATGATGATGATGATGATGATGACGATGATGACACCAGACGATGTACAAACAGAAATACGGTCTTCTTTATTGGATAGCACTAGGTTCACACCAAGTTTGCGACACTGGATGCATGTAGTGTTTAGTTCACCCAACTGTGACTGGGTACCTGACCCTGTTCAGGATTGAGAAGGCGAAGCAGGGAGAAAGCTTTCTGTCATCAGAAAACTCGTCCAAAGCTGGAGAACTTTGTACCAATTACTTCTCAGCGACTTTAACAGGACAACAAGCCATTCGTCCTGTCTCAGATACCAGCAATGTGATGATGAACTTCAGTCAGCTGAGAGACTTCTGGCTGCCTCACAGTGCGTGCTGCATATGACAACAGTAATTATAGTAATATCATTAAAAGTAAACGTAAGAAGAAAGAGTGAAAACTATTATTATGAGAATGTCGACAGAGTCTCTGTTTCTGTCATTGTATGAAATGTTAGCAAAACAAGACAACGCAACATGTATGAGAATTTCAGTTAAAATTAGACGGGGGAGGGGGGAAGGGGATAAACCTGGTTACTTTCTGTGGAAGCAAGAAGCCTCCTGTACTTTCCTTAAGTGAAACTGCTGTATTCGGGGGACGACAAACTGGACATTGTGAATTGTTCTTCAAACACCTGGTATCTCTTCTGTTTGAGCTGGATTTTAGAGACATGTTGTGTGAATTGTGTTGTTGAGCATTGTGACCAATTGTTATATACTGTTATATACTGTTGTTGTGTACAATACAACTTCTGGCATCATCTTCAATGATGAAAGTGCCCTCCTCCCCCCCCCCTTTATTTTTTTTTTTTTTAGAAACAAGTCAACAATAGATACTGACTCCGTCTTCCGTAATGGAAGAAGCCATTCCTGTTCCACACTGCATGTTTATCTCTACTGAGTTTGACCTTGGTTATTTCTCAAATGGTCAGTGTACCCATCTGAAGCAGTTTTATTTAACTGGGATGTCTGTGTGCACGTTGTTTTGAACTACACTGTGCAGGCAAAAAACCTGTTGCTTCGCAGCCTGCGTATTCCGACTTAGGTGGGCAGGAACTAGAGAGAGAGAAAGGGGAGAGAGAGAGAGAGAGAGAGAGAGAGAGAGAGAGAGAGAGAGAGAAGAAATATGCAAGAAAATTTTTTTTAAATATACAGGCGAATGCAGTGGAAAGCCAATTTGAAATTGTAAAGGAATGGAAAGAAGAGAAAAGTCCAGAAACGATATGTAATTTAAAAAAAAAAAAAGAAGAGGAAATCTGTCTTAAACATTCGAATGAGTGAACAAATGCATCTGAAACAAAGCAACAAACGAATAACGAAGAATGAATGAATGAAGAATTACATATATAATATAATTGTCAAATAAAGAACTTGAACAAACTAACAAATCAACAAATGAATGAATCAATCAGTCACTCAGTCAAACAAACAAACCGGCATTATCGTTATAAACCGTTTATTGTCAGGCTAACTTTACAAACGTTGTACTGACGTCAACTCAGGCAAAGAGCACAAAAGCACCTAAACCTGTGCTGAAGGCAGTGACCAGAGAGGACAGTGTGATCACAGCAAAGACACTGGATTCTCTTCCGCTCATACATTGTGTAAAAGGCGACCAGGGCATGACTATATCCTGACTTTTAGGGACAACAGGATGCACGTGCAAAGACACGCGTTGATCGATTGAGTGCCCTTGCCAAAGGCGCCGGAATATACTTTTTTTTTTAATGTTTTTGTTTGTTTTATTTTCTCTTTTTTAAACATTTTTTTTTAGTGTTTTTGTTTGTTTTATTCTTGTTTGTTTGCTTGTTTGTTTGTTTGTTTGTTTGATTGATTTTTTTTTTAGTTTACTCAGGTTTGCGATGCACTCACATGCGCATATATACACACATATGCACGCACGCGCGCACATACGCACACGCACGTACACGCACGCACGTAAACACATATACACCTGCATGCATGCATCTGTTTAAGAGATCTTGGATATATGTCTTGTAGCATGATTCGAGCTGGAAAGCTTTTTGGTTGTATACTGACAGTATGCCTATACTTTTTTCTCAGCGTGTGTATGTTACTTCTCCCCCACCCCCTCTTCAATTCCCTTCTCCTGCCCCCTCTCTCTCCCCCTCTGTCGCTCCCACCCTCCCTCCCGTTTGCTTTCTCTGTCTCCCTCTGTGCAAGGATGCACGGTCTCAGTCCCCTGTGGTTTAACACTGGCAGAACTGTCACTGGCAGCCTTCTGTTCTCATCTTTGGTCAGGCAGAAAAACAACATGGTGAAGCCATTCTAACCATTCCCCTGTTTATACAAGTGACTGTGAAGAAACATCAAATGAATCCAATATGACTGAAGCCCAAACACTAGAAAACTGTCACAGCAGTAAGAACAGTGTTAGTCTGAAGTTCCTGAGAAGGTGCTGTCCATAACACCTTCCTCAGAAATGATGATTAAGCGGTTTTGTTTTGGTGGTGTGTGTGTGTTGTGTGTGTGTGTGTGTGTGTGTGTGTGTTGTGCGCGCGCGCGCGCGCGCATGTGACCTTGACCATGGCGCTATGACGGCGAAACTTATGCATTTGAGACTCTTCAAGATCCACTCCTTTGATTCAAATTTTCTAAAATAAATATCAACATATTATTAAAAAAATTCTTGCTCACACATGTCTGGTACAGAGACCCACAGAGATACGCCTCTCGTCAATATAAAACAGCTTCCTTTTTTTTTTTTTTTTTTTTTTTTTTAGTAGGATATTGAAACATGAAAGGAAGGAAGAAGAAAGAGAACAAAAGACACAGAAAAGACGGCGATTGACCCATTGTTACATTTCTGAGACAATACAAGCAGCGAAACGCCATTGTGCGGTACAACTGTCGAACAGGTGATCTGATAGCCAGTCACTGTCTTGACGTTAAGACATCAGGAAGCCTTAGGGTTTGTTGGCATATAGAGAAGGAGTTGTCGGATGTGGTGAATTATTACTGTTGTTCATATCTGCTAACCTGTCAATCTGTAAACAGCCGAGGACTCTCGTAACTTATTTTCAATACACGCACATGCGCGCGCGCGCACAGAGAGAGAGAGAGAGAAGAGAGAGAGAGAGAGAGAGAGAGCAGTCTCTTCCTTAGTCGGTATGAATTACATACACACGCACTCGTGCAGTCTCGTACGCGCACGCACACACACGCACCACACACACACCGACGCACACCACACACACACCAACAACACACCACACACAACACAACACACACACACACACACACACACCACACACACACACACACAAGTGAGAGAGAAGACAGAGAGAAGCCACTACTCTCCCTGGCTGTAAGAAACTGTCTCCCAGCCCCTACCTACCTCCAGCACCCCAACAGTTTTAAAGAGAAGTGGAGAAAAACAAGAGGCAAAGAGAGAAAAAGAAACAAAATGGTTGACGGCACTTTGGTAACGACAGTGTAAAAGGCTGATGACCTGTAAAAGGCTGATCACTGATAACATCCAGTTGATGGGGAACACGGCAGAAGAGTTCCCACGCCACAACTCCGTCAGTTTTGCCCTCAGCTCTGTTCATCGTTTTCTGCCTGACAATGTAACTGTGTAGCCCTGCAGTTCAGTCGTAGGAAAATGAAACATTCATTGACTCTTAATGTTGGTCGCCTAAACGATCTTTCTGTGACAAAAGGAAAGAATCAGATTTAGCAACAAAAAAAACCACACCAACAACAACAACAAAATAATAAAACAAAAAACATCATGTTATGGTAAGCAAAAACAAAGAATTCTGCGATGAGCATTAATTAATAATAATAATTAATTAATAATAATTACAATAATTACAATATTTATATAGCGCAAAATCTTGATAAAATCAAATCTAAGCGATGAAACACACACACACGCACGCACGCACGCACTCACACGCACGCACGCACGCACACACACGCACCACACACACGCACACACACACACACACACACACACACACACACACACACACACACACACACACAACGGCTATAAATGGGGAGAAAGAATAAAAACAATGGAAAATTATAGAGAGCATATTATATACAATTATATATTGCAATGTGAATTCATACTGAATGAGAAGTAAATTCCATATATGTAATTGTAGTGGTTGAGATTAAGCACAGCAACCGGCAAATAGAAACAAATACAATTTCCAGTGGCCCCAAATCTTTTGTTTATGTATGTTGTTGACAATATGTATGTGATTTCACGTTTGTATGCAGACTGCGTGAGTTGTTTGTCATTATTGTTCATAGAGAGATAATCAGGTTGGTTTCACTTGACGTCTTGTGAATGTCGTTTGTATAGTTGAAAGCTGCAAACAGTGTTACTTCATTCCCACTGAAGTCGACAGTGCCGACAATGCAAAACATCTTTTATCTGTTTCTGTAGTGTGAGAGCGAATTCTTGATTTATTAATGTTCTGTATATTTTTTTTTATAAATAAAGGAGATTGTAATGCGTGTATCTGTGACAAAATGTATTTCCGAGATTTTCTCTGTTGTTTCTGGACGGAGTTTTACCACATTTTGACCAAAACTGTGGGTAGCTTTGGAGTGGCCAAGTCGTAAGTTTGGAAGTTACGGCGCCAAACAGTGACTGAAATCAGCTTTTTTTCAAGGATGGTGTTTTTAAACAGTGTGTGAACTTCTGACAAAAGATTGTACTGACATTCTCTTTTCAGAGTTGTAACTATCCGCCATTGTCATGGCTTTATGCCAAGTTTCATTTCATGTGAAACATTCAAAGTTACAGTGACCGTGAATAAATACAACATACGGATTTTCTTATTTTTTCATATTAAAAGGGAGATTTGTTAGAATGGCTTGATTATCTTTTTTGTGTGTGTGTGTGTTTTTTGTTTTTTTTTAACTTTATGTTAGATGGCAGCCAAACAAGTATTGTCTAACAAACGAACATAACAAAAAACAACAACCACCACTCAGCGCAACAAACATCTTAACAAACAAACACACATACCTGGGCTATATGTATCATGGAGACTTTTTGTGGCATGACTCAGTGTGGATCACTTATTGGCGTGTCTGTTAAGTGCTGTGACGTTCCCGAGTAGAATATGGGATTGGACACAGAGAGAGGGACAGGAGACGTGTTCCTGTCCTGTGGATTACTGACAGTCTGGTATGTTGTCCACACAACCAGACGTTGGCCTCACTTCATCAGTTCTCAACAGCCAATTCAAAACACACGCTGCCATGTCTCTGGGTCAGTTTACATAAACGCTGATTTGTAAGGCCGATCTTGGCCTGACGGGGAAAATTGACGTCAGAAATTGGCTTGTCATAAATATATCACTTACGTCAGAAATTGGCTTGTCGTAAATGTATCATTTGCGTCTGAAATTGGCTTGTCATAAATGTATCATTTACGTCAGAAATTGGCTTGTCATAAATGTATCATTTACGTCAGAAATTGGCTTGTCATAAATGTATCATTTACGTCAGAAATTGGCTTATCATAAGTGTGTCATTTATGTCAAAAAATTTGTTTGTCATAAATGTATCATTTATGTCAGAAATTGTCTTGTCATAAATTTACCATTTACGTCAAAAATTGGTATGTCATAAATGAATCATTTGATAACATTTTCGTGCCACACTCCGTCAAAGTCTGGCGACAATCCGGCAAGTTTAGTCTTGCAAAGAAGAATAAATACTGTTTGTAATGGGTGGAGTCTGCATCCTGAATGGCGCGTATCGGTGCTGTCTTGCTGGTTCAAAAGATAGTGGTACGAAGGCATCTATAAGAGACAACATAACAGAGGACAATATAATTATGTCAGATGATTCAAGACATGAATGTGTGTTGTGTGTGTGTGTGTGTGTGTGTGTGTGTGTGTGTGTGTGTGTGTGTGTGTGTGTGTCTGTCTGTCTGTCTGTCTGTCTGTCTGTCTGTCTGTCTGTTTTACATCAGAATAAAGAATTTGTATATGGTGACATCTACTAGGAGTATATATCCATCGCAGGGAACTTCCTCCGATGAGACATGTTGTAGATTAGTTGCTTGCGTGTCGGTTAAGCACTAAGACGTCTTCGGTTTGATTATGGGATTGGACAGAGATAGAGAGACAGAAAGATGTTTCTGTCCTTGGATTACTGGCCGCCTGCTACTTTGTGGGCAGGATCAGACCATGGCCCCATTCACATTAAGCTTTGTCAGCGTACCAGTCGCCATGGTGTAGTGGTGAACGCAACGGACTACCGACTGGAAGGTTGGGGGTTCGAATCCCTATCAGCTTCTTCAAAACTATATCATTGTGGGATTTTTCGGCTATAACTGGCTTCTATCCAGAGTTGGGCGCGCTATGGGCTCATTGGGAAGACTGGGACCACACAGTCGAGTCTCATCCACTTCACGGATGCGTCATTGAGGTTGTTGCTGAAATCTTCTGACCAGCACCGCAGGTGTATGTATCTCTCGGGCCTGGTTGACGTCAGGATATATTATGATGGTAAGCGTAGAGTACAGCCCTGTCACGCAGTCTCAATCCTAGATGGAACTCCATAACATCATGACCATCATTTTCATCGACATCATCATCATCATCGCAACAACAACAACAACAAAAGAGTACCAACTTCTGTGTCTGTCCGTTACGCAGAAAATGTGACGGAAAAAAGGTGAGCACAAAGGTAAACCTCCCTGATTGCGATGATCCTTAAAAAAATTAGAGAAAAGAAAAGTTTTATCAGCGTGGCCAAAGACACACAGCAATGGCCCTGTATTAGTTTACAGAGGACACTGGTTCGTAAGGTGATCCTCATCTGTCAAGGATACACTGACGTCAGCTGTTTGTTACATGTAAGTCACAAATGACGTTATTGATTATTGTTAGGTCACCTTATTTTGCTGATTATATAGCAGCCTTCAGATCCCTTCCAGTATAAATAGTATCTCCACCTTCTGGAAATTCTGTGCTAGAAATTTCCTCTTTTGTGTCGTTCTCTTTGTTTCTGCCTTGTTCCTTTCTTGTCTCCGCGCTCGAAATCAGTTCCATACACACTAAGGTCACAGGTACCATGTGATGGAGAAGATCCAGACTGATCATGGCACACGCCTTAAGCCTGCACATAATGGCATAAAGACAAAGACCGTGCCGACTGACAACCACCAGCCACCAAATGAAGTTTTTATGGGTCACAACAAAAATATAAACTGTTGATGACGTCACTTACCTGGGTGACTCAGTCAACAACCAGGGTGATTAGGACCACGAAATCAGTTGCAGAATAGGGAAAACGTCAGCAGCCTTCAACCAGCTGACCAGAATCTGACTGTGTGATTGGACAGAGACAGACAGAGAGAGAGAGAGCGAGAGAGAGAGAGAGAGAGAGAGAGAGCAAGAAGAGAGGAGAGAGAGGGAGATGTTTCTGCTTGTTGGATAAGTACCGGTCTAACACATTGTCCATGGGATCAGAGGATGGCCCCACTTACATTAACTTTCGTCAGGCGGGCTCAAAAGATCCACTTCTATGTTGCAGGGTTACTTTATATATGAAATAAATTAACGTCAGCCAATCGTTCGTGATAAATGACGCAACTTGATGCACTTTCCTACCACAGGACGTGAAGCACAGACTCTTGATCAGGACATTCCTCTTGGTTAAAGTAAACTAGACAGACTGACATACACGTAAACAAGACAGACTGACATACACGTAAACAAGACAGACTGACATACACGTAAACAAGACAGACTGACATAAACGTAAACAAGACAGACTGACATAAAAGTAAACAAGACAGACTGACATAAACGTAAACAAGACAGACCGACATAAACGTAAACAAGACAGACTGACATACACGTAAACAAGACAGACTGACATGCAAGTAAACAAGACAGACTGACATACACGTAAACAAGACAGACTGACATAAACGTAAACAAGGCAGACTGACATACAAGTAAACAAGACAGACTGACATAAACGTAAACAAGACAGACTGACATAAACGTAAACAAGACAGACTGACATAAACGTAAACAAGACAGACTGACATGCAAGTAAACAAGACAGACTGACATAAACGTAAACAAGACAGACTGACATAAACGTAAACAAGACAGACTGACATAAACGTAAACAAGACAGACTGACATAAACGTAAACAAGACAGACTGACATAAACGTAAACAAGACAGACTGACATAAACGTAAACAAGACAGACTGACATACACGTAAACAAGACAGACTGACATAAACGTAAACAAGACAGACTGACATACAAGTAAGCAAGACAGACAGTCTGACCAGTTTAGTCTTACAAAGAACATTTCTTCCCAGTGTTTGGGCCTACATTCCGAGTTGTTAAGTAAACTGAATAAATGAAATATGTAGTATTTGATATAATAAATGAGCAAAACAAGTGAATCTGAAAATCAGACAAACAATGACAACATTTCTTTAAACTATCGCAGTTATATGCAGGAAAAATCAAATTGTATCTTTTTCCCCATAGTCATTGGTTGGGTTTTTTCCCCATATTCAATAGGAAGTTATATCTTTATTAAATAACAGCTGTATGCAGTATTAGCCAAACCAGAATTACACAATTTAAACAGCTGAACTTTGTTCAAAAACAGAAAAGCAGCAGCTGCCGCAAGGGAAACATGTTGGACATGTCAGACCCATCTGTTGACATATTAAATCACACGAGTCATCGAATCAGCGCTTCCATCGTTCGTTCAACTACATTCTGTCGTCCCAAGAATAAATTGCACCATCTGTTTCCTTAATCTGACAAGCATTTCTGACAAATGTGAAAAGGAAGATTTATTGCGCACGCTGCCGATGTCACATTGTAGAATTAAACGTTTTCAGAGGAAGCGTTCTGTGCTAGGACTGTATTCCTTAGTTCATCATATCATCATCATCATCATCAGGTGCCCTGCCGCATGGCGTTGGCGACCATGGACTTCCATCCATCTCTATCTCTTGTAGCCCCTGGCATCTCCCCCACCCTCCTCATCCCCAGCCACTCTGCAAGTCCGTCCAGCATTCTCTCCCTGGGTCTACCTGGTGCTCTCTTTCCCTCCAGCTTTCCCGTTGTGACCAGGTGCTCCAAATCCCCCTTCCTCACAAAATGGCCTATAAATGTTGCTTGTCTTTTCCTAATCTTCCCTATGAGTGATCTACTTGTGTCTGCTCTGCCTCCATCAAGACTGTCTCGTTTGTTTTCTTTGCTGTCCATGGAACTGTCAACATTCTTCTGAGAAACCACATCTCGGCTGCCTCGATCCTGCTCTGGCTTTGCTTGCTGACTGTCCACGCCTCGCATCCGTACAACAGTATTGGTTCTATATAACATTCAGGGACTCTCTTCCTGATGTTAATTGATAGGCATTTGTTGGTAAGAATGCTTGTCATCTTCTTGAATGCTGTTTTGGCTTGGCCGATTCTGTCAGCTGTTTCCGATGTGCATCTGCCGTCTGATGAAATGACCGTTCCCAGATATTTGAACTTATTAACCTGTGTCAAGGTTGTGCCATTTGCTGTTATTTTGCATGAGGGGATTTCATGTTTTTTACTGATCACCATGACTTCAATCTTCCTGCTGTTTAGTTCCAACCCCTTACCTTTAGTTCATCATATACTAGGACTGTATTCCATAGTTCATCACACACTAGGACTGTATTCCATAGTTCATCACACACTAGGACTGTATTCCATAGTTCATCACACACTAGGACTGTACTCCATAGTTCATCATATGCTAGGACTGTATTCCATAGTTCATCAGTCACTAGGACTGTATTCCGTAGTTTATCACACACTAGGACTGTATTCCATAGTTCATCATATGCTAGGACTGTATTCCATAGTTCATCAGTCACTATGACTGTATTCCATAGTTCATCACACACTAGGACTGTATTCCATAGTTCATCACACACTAGGACTGTATTCCATAGTTCATCATATGCTAGGACTGTATTCCATAGTTCATCAGTCACTATGACTGTATTCCATAGTTCATCACACACTAGGACTGTATTCCATAGTTCATCATATGCTAGGACTGTATTCCATAGTTCATCACACACTAGGACTGTACTCCATAGTTCATCACACACTAGGACTGTATTCCATAGTTCATCAGTCACTAGGACTGTATTCCATAGTTCATCACACACTAGGACTGTATTCCATAGTTCATCACACACTAGGACTGTATTCCATAGTTCATCACACACTAGGACTGTATTCCATAGTTCATCACACACTAGGACTGTATTCCATAGTTCATCACACACTAGGACTGTATTCCATAGTTCATCACACACTAGGACTGTATTCCATAGTTCATCACACACTAGGACTGTATTCCATAGTTCATCACACACTAGGACTGTATTCCATAGTTCATCACACACTAGGACTGTATTCCATAGTTCATCACACACTAGGACTGTATTCCATAGTTCATCACACACTAGGACTGTATTCCATAGTTCATCATATGCTAGGACTGTATTCCATAGTTTATCACACGCTAGGACTGTATTCCATAGTTTATCACTCACTAGGACTGTATTCCATAGTTCATCAGTCACTAGGACTGTATTCCATAGTTTATCACACGCTAGGACTGTATTCCATAGTTCATCACACACTAGGACTGTATTCCATAGTTCATCACACACTAGGACTGTATTCCATAGTTCATCATATGCTAGGACTGTATTCCATAGTTTATCACACACTAGGACTGTATTCCATAGTTCATCACACACTAGGACTGTATTCCATAGTTCATCATATGCTAGGACTGTATTCCATAGTTCATCACACACTAGGACTGTATTCCATAGTTCATCACACACTAGGACTGTATTCCATAGTTCATCACACACTAGGACTGTATTCCATAGTTCATCACACACTAGGACTGTATTCCATAGTTCATCACTCACTAGGACTGTATTCCATAGTTCATCACTCACTAGGACTGTATTCCATAGTTCATCACTCACTAGGACTGTATTCCATAGTTCATCAGTCACTAGGACTGTATTCCATAGTTCATCAGTCACTAGGACTGTATTCCATAGTTCATCACACACTAGGACTGTATTCCATAGTTCATCACACACTAGGACTGTATTCCATAGTTCATCACACACTAGGACTGTATTCCATAGTTCATCACTCACTAGGACTGTATTCCATAGTTCATCACTCACTAGGACTGTATTCCATAGTTCATCAGTCACTAGGACTGTACTCCATAGTTCATCAGTCACTAGGACTGTATTCCATAGTTCATCAGTCACTAGGACTGTTGTGCGTGCGGGAACAGTTGGGGAGCTTGTTTCATATTGTCCGTAACGGGGCTGTGTGTGTATGTGTGGGGAGAGAGTGAGTCGGTGGGATGAAAGCGGTACGAACCCAGAATATTATCATTGTAATTCTTCTTCTTCTTCTTCTTCTTCTTCTTCTTCTTCTTCTTCTTCTTCTTCTTCTTCTTCTTCTTTCTTCTTCTTCTTCTTTCCATTAATATTATTCTCTTTATTCCATGACTCATCCAACTGTCCTCATTGTCAACACTATCTTTTAGTGTTCAAAATCACAGCAGTAATGACGATTATGTTAATTCCTGTCACATGACAGACATGGTGGAACGCGTGTGGCACTATCCGCCAGCACGGACATCCTGTGAAGAAAACTACCAGACAAACTGGTTGCTTCCACAAGCATCGTTCTACCGGCCAGTTTACAGGCTGGATGTCAACCTGAGAACCATTAAACGAGAAACAAACGACACAGAAAGAGAGAGAGAGACAGAGACAGAGACAGAGACAAATAGGCAGACAGACAGATAGGCAGACAGACAGTCAAAGAGACAGAGAAGAAAAGAAAACATGTGTTCTAAAATGGGCCTTTCTAAGGCTGATCGCAGATGACTTCATGAATGTTGATGAGCTTGTGAATATTAATGAATCTGTGTTGATGGGATACTGTTTGATTTTGTGCGCATCGTGGCCTATAGAACCACTGCACACGCTTTGATGCAGCTTGGTCTTCGATGATGATGATGATGATGACGACGACGACGACAACGACAGCAACAACAACAACAGCAAAAATGGTGGTGATGATGATGATGATCATCATCATCGTCGTCGTCGTCGTCATCATCATCATCATCATCAACATCATCATCATCATTTGGGGTGGGGGGTGGGGTTCAGACAAAGAGTGGCTACACTGGGCGATTTTGAAAAGATCGACAGTTAAATATTTGACATAATTATCATAACCATTCGAATGTATGTACAGAAAACAAAAGAACAAAGACACAGTTGGTCAGGCCATAACAGTCCCCATTTTGTACAGAAATTATAACAGGACATCAAGGTTTGGTACTTTTTGAGGTCACTGGCCTTGAAGAAGCTTCCGTTGAAATTCAACCTGTATGGAGGACGGTACCAGACTGTCATGAGGGTGGAAATAAATGGTAAGTTGGAGCGTATGGTGAGAATTTCCTGAGTGATGTTCACACGTCACCCTCAGTGTGTTCACAGCACCTCAGTGATGTTCACACTCACCCTCAGAATGATGTTCACACGTCACCCTCAGAATGATGTTCACACGTCACCCTCAAAGTGATGTTCACACGTCACCCTCAAAGTGATGTTCACACGTCACCCTCAGAGTGATGTTCACACGTCACCCTCAAAGTGATTGTTCACACGTCACCCTCAAGAGTATTGTTCACACGTCACCCAAAAGTGTGTTCAACACTCACCCTGAAAAAGTGCTGTTTAAGCACTATTTGGTCATGTGTTCCTGATCTTGGCGCCAAACCTGCTTCCAAACTTGGCGACTTCTCATTGGTCCAGTCCTTCAACTCAAATTTGTATATATCTCCAAAACATCCGGGAATCACTTGCTAAAGGTTTTCCTCACAGGCAGGTGCACCTCTCAACGGTTGATGTGAAACAGTCTCCATTTTTGTTTTCTTTTTTGTTTTGTTTTGTTTTGATTCTTGTCGTTTCTGTGTTTGTTTGTTGTTAGTGATAGTGGGAAGAAGGATTTTCTGAAATGCGTCATTCTAAGGCCGAACACAGCTAACTTGCATGAATGTTGAACAGCTCATGAATATAAATGAGGCTGAATTGATGGGCTACCATTCATGAGTGGCAAGCCATCTATAACCTGATATTTCAAACGCTAGGACATTGCTTTGACCTCAGTGTTAATAATTTTCATTGTTATAGTAATATAATAATAATAATAGTTAGAATCAGAATCAAGATCATAATGATGATTTTGAGTTTTTCAAATACAAATTTGCAAAGTTTTTGTCGTGAGTGATTGTGAAAAATCAACAGTGTATGATTTGACGTATGATTATCATAATCATTATAG
Organism: Monoplex corrugatus; assembly: GCA_030674185.1. Lineage (NCBI taxonomy): Eukaryota > Metazoa > Mollusca > Gastropoda > Littorinimorpha > Ranellidae > Monoplex > Monoplex corrugatus. The sequence continues at coordinate 18,940,946 of JAPXFY010000031.1, read as the reverse complement.
GAATGCGTGTACAGGAACAAATGAATCATCTTGATGATTGTCCCAGATGTAGGCTACAAAGTGTTATAATTGTCCCAACAGTAGGCAGTAAAGTCCCAAACGTAGGTAATAAAGACTTACGATTTTCCCAAGTGTAGGCAATAAAGTGTTATGGCTGCCTTTAATGTAGGCAAGAAAGTCTTGTAGTTATCCTTAGTGTGGACAAGAAAGTTTTATGATTGTCCCAAATGTTGGCAATAAAGTCTTATGATTGCCTTTGTCCCCCAAAAGTTTTATGTCTGTCTCAGATATATGCAATAAAGACTCATAGTTGTCTTAAAGATAGGCAATAAAGTTTTATGGCTGTCTCAGATATATGCAATAAAGACTCATAGTTGTCTTAAATGTAGGCAATAAAGTTTTATGGCTGTCTCAGATATATCAGTAAAGACTAAAGGTAGGCAATAAAGTTTTATGTCTGTCTCAGATATATGCAATAAAGACTCATATTGTCTTAAATGTAGGCAATAAAGTTTTATGGCTGTCTCAGATATATGCAGTAAAGACTAAAGGTAGGCAACAAAGTTTTATGGCTGTCTCAGATATATGCAGTAAAGACTCATAGTTGTCTTAAAGGTAGGCAATAAAGTTTATGGCTGTCTCAGATATATGCAGTAAAGACTAAAGGTAGGCAGTAAAGTTTTATGGCTGTTTCAGATATATGCAGTAAAGACTCATAGTTGTCTTAAAGGTAGGCAACAAAGATTTATGGCTGTCTCGGATATATGCAGTAAAGACTCATAGTTGTCTTAAAGGTAGGCAATAAAGTTTTATGGCTGTCTCAGATATATGCAGTAAAGACTCATAGTTGTCTTAAAGGTAGGCAACAAAGTTTTTTATGGCTGTTTCAGATATATGCAGTAAAGACTAAAGGTAGGCAGTAAAGTTTTATGGCTGTTTCAGATATATGCAGTAAAGACTAAAGGTAGGCAGTAAAGTTTTATGGCTGTCTCAGATATATGCAGTAACGACTAAAGGTAGGCAGTAAAGTTTTATGGCTGTCTCAGATATATGCAGTAAAGACTAAAGGTAGGCAGTAAAGTTTTATGGCTGTCTCAGATATATGCAGTAAAGACTAAAGGTAGGCAGTAAAGTTTTATGGTTGTCCGAAATGTTTACAATAGAGTTTTATGGTTGCCCTAAATGTATGTAATAAATTTAAATGATTATCTCAGATGTGCATAACATAGACTCATGGCTGCCCAAACGTAGGCAATAAAGTGTCATCACTGTCCAGGACGTAGACAATAAAGTCTTATGGTCGTCCAAATAATATAGGCATTAAAGTCTTATGGTTGTCCCAATTATAGGCATTAAAGTCTTATGGTCGTCCAAAATATAGGCATTAAAGTCTTATGGTTGTCCCAATTATAGGCATTAAAGTCTTATGGTTGTCCAATTATTGGCATTAAAGTCTTATGGTTGTCCCAATTATTGGCATTAAAGTCTTATGGTTGTCCAATTATAGGCATTAAAGTCTTATGGTTGTCCCAATTATTGGCATTAAAGTCTTATGGTTGTCCCAAATATAGGCATTAAAGTCTTATGGTTGTCCCAATTATAGGCATTAAAGTCTTATGGTCGTCCCAAATATATGGCATTAAAGTCTTATGGTTGTCCCAATTATAGGCATTAAAGTCTTATGGTTGTCCCAATTATAGGCATTAAAGTCTTATGGTCGTCCCAAATATAGACATTAAAGTCTTATGGTTGTCCCAATTATAGGCATTAAAGTCTTATGGTTGTCCCAGTTATAGGCATTAAAGTCTTATGGTTGTCCTTAATACAGGCAACAAAGTCTTATGGTTGTCCCAATTATAGGCATTAAAGTCTTATGGTTGTCCCAAATATAGGCAATAAAGTCTTATGGTTGTCCTTAATACAGGCAACAAAGTCTTATGGTTGTCCCAAATATAGGCATTAAAGTCTTATGGTTGTCCCTAATTATTGGCATTAAAGTCTTATGGTTGTCCCAAATTATAGGCATTAAAGTCTTATGGTTGTCCCAAATATAGGCAATAAAGTCTTATAGTTGTCCGGAGGGTGGCGAGCATTGGTGCTGAGGATCCATCTACACCGTCAAGGTGTTTCTTCTTAAATGATATCTTACAATTCATATTGACGTATACACAGTGATTGCCTATATATTGGACAGGCAACAAAGTCTTATGGTTGTCCCAATTATAGGCATTAAAGTCTTATGGTTGTCCCAAATATAGGCATAAAGTCTTATAGTTGTCCTAAATAGAGGCATTAAAGTCTTATGGTTGTCCCAAATATAGGCAATCACTGGTGTATACGTCAATATGAATTGTAAGATATCATTTAAGAAGAAACACCTTGACGGTGTAGATGGGATCCTCAGCACCAATGCCTCGCCACCCTCCGGACAATCACCCCCCAAGCTCCCGTCGCCAATCAACAGTCACCTCATCAAGCAAAAGGGGGGGCTGTCTATGCGTTGCGTGACCCATTCGGACCCAGTCATCAGTTACCTCGTTTACGAACCGAATGGCAAGGTGGGGAGATGACAAACCCCGGGACATGGCCATACACACAACGCGAACCAACCAGGGTCAGCCCAGCCACCGGACCAAGAGAATGAAAGAGCCCTCTCTCGCCCCACTCTGGTCTTCATCTCTCTCTTGGGCAACGCGTGCTGCCACCAGCTGGCCCAGCTGTCTGCTCCTTTCCACTCTCTATAGTCTGGACAGTTAGCAGTCGGAAACTCCCTAGATATCATCAGTAACTCCCTAGATATCATCAGTAAGCGCGTTACTTGGACGTCTCACCTGTCTCACCTGTCGGCGTCACCGGGAACAGTGTTGGCCGCTGCACATGATGTCCTCACAAGTTGCCTCCAGCACTCTCGATCTTGGCTAAGTCTGACCACCTCCTGGAGTTTCTTGCCACTGATGTTTGTGATGTTTCTAGCAAGTGATGCAGGTGGCCGTCCTCTGTTTCTCTTTCCTTCCACTTTACCTTGGAGGACAGTGGACATCAAGTCTGTTCTCTCATTACGGATTGCGTGTCCAACATATTTCAGTTTCCTCCGTTGTATGAGTACTAGAAGCTTGCGTGTAGTACCCAACTCATTCAGTATGCTTTCATTTGAGCGCCTATCCGTCCATTTGACCCTCAGCAGTCTTCGGTAAAACCACAGCTCTGCTGTTTCCACTCGTCTTTCATCCTCTTTCTTCATTGTCCATGCCTCGCAGCCGTATAACATCACTGGCCAGACAAGACATTTTAAGAGTTTTATCTTAAGGTCTGCTGTTATGCTGTGGTCTTTCCAAATATTGTTCAATTGAACCATACTGTTCTTGGCCATTCCAATTCTCATCTTTATGTCTTTTGAGCATGTTCCATCGTGTGTCTTGACTGAACCTAAATATCTAAAGTCCTTGACATTTTCTAGAGGGACTTGGTTTAGCATGATCTGGTCCTGTCTAGTGTTATATTTGCCTGCAACATGCATAACCTTTGTCTTCTTTGAATTTAAGTCCAGCCCAGCTGCCTTTCCAACCCGGTCTACCCTGTACAGGATCCTCCTAGAGCCTGTAATGTTGTCTGCCAGTAATCCTGTGTCATCTGCGTAGCGTAAATTTGACAGTGTTACTTGGACGTAACATATGGTATTTAGCAGTACTGATAATAATAGTAATAATAAAAAAAAAAAAGAACACAGGGAATGATCAGCGGATGGATTTTTTAGCTGAATTTTGGCAACCTTGGAGAATATGAAGCTGTTACAGACCGCATGTTGGCAGGGAGATGTTCCCGTGTCATGCTGAATGGCCGCTAGACATGTTAGAGACCCATAAAGTTTGGTTAAAACAAAACAAACACGTTCTTCCTCATGTCGACATCACACAAGGTTTTACCTTCAGAGTAAGGAGACTGGGACGGAGGGAGAGGAGAAAGGGAAAGTCTTCTATTTTTCAGATAGATTATGGACAGGCAAATAACCTGGAATATGCCAGAAAGGCACAGAAGAGGGACAGAGACAGACAGACAGACAGACAGAGAGTTGGCCATTGTGCGTGCATGATATGCGTATGTGTGGTGTGGGGCGAGATGTTGGAGCTAGGGGGATTCGCATTTGTGTCCGAGCTGACAAGATGTTTATGCCCGTGTGTACACGTGTGCGTATATGCACGTGTGTATGAAGGGAAAGGTGGGGCTAGGAGGGTCTTTAGAGAGAGGAACTGTACATTTACAACATTTCGGATGTTTTGATTCCGATCACCACCATAATTTAGACTGATTAAGAAGGGCATGCTTATCAGTCGTAAACTAATGATACAGAACCATTGCAGTCCAAAAATGGCGAAATCCAGTCCTATTTGACAACAATGAAATGGTCTGAGTTCAGTGTGTGTCGTCGTCATGGTGATGTCTTGTAGTCGTGGTGACGGGTTGCCATTCACGTTGCTTTGATATGAAACAAGTTGATGGACCCTTGCTGGTGTTGGGTCGTTCAGCATCGATGTTACTACTACTGCTGTAGCTGATGATAATCACGACAATGATGATAATGGTGATGGTGACGGTGCTACAAGCAGCGTGCCACAAGACAGCTCTGATCAAGCCGACAGCCAGCACACCAGCACACAGACAGAACACAACGTCCTCCAGGCATCCTTTATAGCGTTTCCCGTTTTGACATGCAAGACTATGTAACATCATAGTTACCTCTTTTTTGTTAAGTCCCTGCTCTTTCCCCCGTGGGGATGTCGGGGGCTCTTTCAGCATAAATAGTATCCCCACTTTCTTAAAATTTTGTGCTACAAATTTCCTCTTTTCTGTCATCCTCTTTGTTTCTTGCTTCCTCCTTTGCTTTCTGTCATTTCTTTCTATCATTTTCTGCCTTGCTGGTCCATTCACGTGTATGTGTTCGATAAAGTCTTACATACTTTCTCATAGGATTGATAATTGGGTACATGTATTGAGTGCATGTTTGCCTCTAAGGAAATGTGCTGTGGAGGACAATTTTAGGTATTTAAGGCCATTTAAATGTATGCTTTAGTGTCCTTAGTTATGTTCACATTTGTAGCCAGGGTTCCTTTTTTAAATCCTCCCATGATAAATTGGATGGAATGGTCAGCACCAGGGGCAGGATAATATCCTTAGATTATGTGTGCACGTGCATTGTTATATGTACTTCATTTTCTTTTCCTGCTTTTTCCCCAGCCTGATGTTGTGTACGGTTTGAAATGTTTATAGCCCTGGTATGGCTCTGTGCAGTCGGCTGGGCTTTAAACAGTGTGTCCCAGCCCGCCACATAAAAACTGTCCTGTTTGCTGCCCATCTTAACGTGTTCCAATTATTCCAGCGATGTCGGTTTAATGTTCCACACGTCCTGTTTTCCTCCCCTCTCTGTTTCAAGACTTGCCACGTGCTGGCTTTTAGGTGAGCTGAAGTCTACTAGACTGTCGCTGGCAGATTTGGGTCGAGCGCACATGGAACTGTCTGAGTGCGCTGAAACCCTCCAGCACAAACTCAGAAATCTTGTGTCAGAAACATGTGACTTGTAACTGGCAGCCAACAGAAGCTAACACAACACTGCGCCTGTGGCCTGGCCTGTTGTGACCACTGGGGTCACCTTTTCCGTGCCTACTCTATCCATCAACTTCCTGCTGTAAGCTGGTGGATAGGGTGAAGAAGTTAAAGGGTTAAAGTCTGAAAGCCTGCAGCCGGGGGGGGGGGGGGGGGGGTGTCTATGACTAAACCCTTTGTGGTCAGAGGACGGTCGGCTCTCCGGGTGATGGAATGGCACGCATACTGATGAAGCACTTTGTGACTGGCACTGGCCGCTAAAATCAGTATGCTGTAGCCAAGTGAATTATTGTGGGGACACTGTCAGTCTCACTAACTGGCTGGTTAATAATGTCTTGGGAGGAAAAATCATTGGGTAGCAGTGTCCGTTGGGATGTAGAAGTAGAGAGGATGGGGCATGTTCATGGACATAACTCCAGAAAGAAGCAGGGCGTTTGTATTTTATGTTTTCGTTCTTTTTTTCACAACCGTTTGAAATTCTGACAGCTGACAAAGTAAAGAGCAAGTCGCCACTGTGCAGCACCGCCCATTTTCCTGTCTGCGTGTGTTTTGAGTTTTCATAGTAAGAGAGTGGGTTTTTTCGAAAGCATTTTGCCAAGGGCATTTCTTTTGCTGCCAGGGGTTCTTTAACGCTGCATGCTTTATAGGGGTTGCATGCTTTATATTGTGTCACCTGAAATAACAGCACCAGGTCATGACTCAGGGTCTCGTTGAGGGGGGAAGCTGGTGGACAGGGTTAGAGAGTCAAAGAGTTAAGTTTTTACTGTGCTAGCATGGCTGACAGTGTAGGATGCTGGTGGACAGGGTGCGGGAGTCAAAGGGTTAATGCTTCAGCCCTCATGTGGTGTCAGCTTTCTGTCATAGGCCCTTTCCCGACCTGTAACCAGTGAGCTACAAGCAGCGTGCCACAAGACAGCTCTGATCAAGCCGACAGCCAGCACACCAGCACACAGACAGAACACAACGTCCTCCAGGCATCCTTTATAGCGTTTCCCGTTTTGGCATGCAAGAAATTTCAGACCTAATTTAGAATTCCCTCAGGGGCTGGCACTGCTGAAAGATGACTAACAGCGTTCGCCATCATTGAAGAACGCGGCAAATGAGGCCACAAGTATCTTATTCATGTCCTCTCCAATTTCTTGTGGATTTTCCCGTCCGATCTTTCGGCAGTGGAGGAAATGATCGCATAATGTTGCCGTTTTGGTCTGCCTTTTGAAATAAAAAGATGGATTATTATCGACATGGCTCTCTGTCTGTCTGTCTGTCTGTCTGTCGATCTGTCTGTCTGTCTCTCTTTCTCTGTCTCTCTCTCTCACTCTCTCTCTCTCTCTCTCTCTCTCTCTCTCTCGCTGTCTCACTCACTCTTTCTTTCTTTCTGTCTCTGTCTCTGTGTCCGTCTGTCTGTCTGTCTCTCTTTCTCTCTGTCTCTCGCTGTCTCTCTCTCATCTCTCTCTCTCTCACTCTCACTCATTCACTCTCTCTTTCTTTCTCTCCCTCTCTGTCTCAGTCTGTCTCTGTCTCTCTCTCTCTCTCTCTCTCTCTCTCTCTCTCTCTCTCAATGAAATGAAATGAAATGATGGATTGCTCTCGACACGGCTGTCTCTCTCTCTCCTCTCTGTCTCTATCTCTCGCTCTCTCTTTCCCTATCTGTCTGTAATTGTCTGTCTCTTTCTCTTTCTTTGCCTGTGTCTGTCTCTGCCTCTGCCTGTGTCCGTCTGCAAGTCTGTCTCTCTGTTTTCTCTCTCTCTCTCTCTCTTTCTCTGACATGAAAAGATGGATTGTTATCGACACGGCTATCTCTCCCTCTGTCTCCGTTTTTCTCTTATGACACACACATTTTTTATTGTGTTATATTAGATCACAAGACCTTGCCAATGCAACAGAGCTTATGTCATGATCCGTTTGGATCTTGTCCATCTCATGGCATCAGTGCGTATGGAATTTAGTCACTGGGCAGATACATCTACGTTGATATGAGAAACTGAATCTCTCTCTCTCTCTCTCTCTCTCTCTCTCTCTCTCACTCTCACTCACTCTCTCTCTCTCTCACTCACTCACTCACTCACTTCTCTCTCTCACCTCACTCCTCTCTCTCTCACTCACTCTCTCTCCTCTCCCTCACTCTCTCTCTCACTCTCACTCTCTCTCTCTCTCACTCCTCTCCTCTCTCTCTCTCCTCCTCTCTCCTCTCTCTCTCTCTCTCTCTCTCTCTCTCTCTCTCTCTCTCTCTCTCTCTCGTTCTTTCTTTGTGTCAAGGTTGGAAAATAAGTGTGATGATAAATTCAGTGTCTGTCACTTCAAACCAAAGCAACGTCAAGTCAGTCATCTTTCGCGAATCGTGCACACATAGAATACAGTAAAAGGAAAGAGACAAAGAGGGAAAAAACCATCAGGCATGATTATAATATTTTTGGAGTGCATGTAATGAGCGAGAGAAGTGCAGTGTGGTGTGTGTGGTGTGTGTGTGTGTGTGTGTGTGTGTGTGTGTGTGTGTGTGTGTGTGTGTGTGTGTGTGTGTGTGTGTGTGTGTGTGTGTGTGTGTGTGTGTGTGTGTGCGTTTGCGTGTGACTGAGGTTATGTGTGTCTTTTGTCTAAGAGTGCGAGGGAGAGAGGGAAAGGGGGAGAGAGGAAGGGGGGGAGAGAAGATGGACGGGGGGTGGGGAGTGGGGGCCTGGAAATAGTGAACATAACACATACACTGATAAAATGGCAAGTGGCGGAAAGGGTGTAGTCTAGTGCAGAGGGCTGTGACCTGCACTGCCACTTGATTGTGCTGGTCACACGTGCACACTTATGTGTGTCCTGTCTACGTGCTTAGAGCCAGTTTACCTCATGACCTAAGCGTGTTACCTGTTGACGGTGTATATAATATATAAACACATAATAATTTCCTAACCAGCGGAATTTGCTACATGGCTCTTCATGGTAAAATGTATCTCATAATCATCATCATCAGCAGGTGCCTTGCCACATGGCGTTGGCGATCATGGCCTGCCATCTGTTTCTATCTCTTGTTGCCTCAAGCATCTCTTCCACCCTCTCTGTCTTCAGCCACTCTGCAAGTCCATACAACATCTTCTTCCTGGGTCTACTTGTTGCTCTGTTTCCCTCCAGCTTTCCCGTTATGACCAGGTGCTCCAATTCCCCTTTCCTCATAAAATGGCTTATATGAGTGTTGCCTGTCTTTTCCTAATCTTCCTTATGAATGATCTTCTTGTGTCTCATAATACGAACCAGAAAAACACAAAAATAAGATTAGAACACGGATTTACAGTAACAAATCAAGACAGTGCTAATTGTTGTGCATCTGTTCTTTGTTGTCTTTTGTCTGCGCTGGGCCCTTGGCCAAACATTTGCTCTTGTCTTATTGTTATTTATTGGATACGTATTTTAAAAAAATTTTTTTCCTTTGTTTTTTTTTTTTTTGTTTTTTTTTTTTCTGGTTCGTATTTGCTTGAACGCTGGCAGTCACATTGATTCATATTTCCTTATAGTTAATGTTGTCTTATAACATATTTCCTTATAGTTAATGTTGTCTTATAACACTGCGGTAACGCGTATCTCCTGCCCAGTTCATCTTCTGTAACACCATGGTAACACCTATCTCATTTCAGTTAATTTTTTCCTATAATAGTATCGCAAGGGGGATGAGTTGGGGGTTGGGGGTGAGAATGAAAAATTGTTTCTGTACTTTGAAGTATCGCAAGGAGGATTTGATCTTGCCATCTATCAGGGAAAGAATTTAGTCTCCTTTTATCATGGAGAATTTAGGGTCACTCTGTCTCCAACATCACATACAACCAGAAAGGAGAGTGACGAGAAGAAATGCACTAGCCACACTAGACATGATTCTTATAAATAGTCCACACATAAATTGATAACTACAAAGCCTTTATTCAGTTAAGCAAAAACGTAATTCACCATTCGTGCGTGCCATGAATCCTAATAGTCCTAAAAACCTAAGATGCGCTACGAATCTTCACTAACTTACTTATCACTGGAATACTGAGCACTTCCATAATTCCTACTCTATTCCCTCTCTCTCTCTCTCTTGAAAATAAAACATACTAGTCTACCTACTTCTAACCCTACCCTAACAAAAGTATCAAAATGAAACGTGGTTACATACCTCTAAGATAGGTTGGGGACTTCTCTCGTTCACTGACTCAGTGGCTCACTGGGTGCCGACTCAGTGCTGACTCTCCACTAGTGACCCTAAGACTGACTGCTCACCTATATACAGTGCGATTCCCATTTACCGATCTTTGTCTCTGCTACAAACATTCGCAGCTGCCCTCCAGCTGTTGATATCAATAAAACTGGGCAATTTCAAATTTGGGGAACATTGGCGATCCTGGCATAGCTGCCTTGGTCTTCATTCAACTACCTATAAATTTTCTTGGACATGATGGCGATATTGACATAGCGGCCATGGTCGTCATTCAACATTCCTATAATTTTCTTGGACAGTGATGGCGGTATTGACATAGCGGCCATGGTCGTCATTCAACAGTCCCGTAATTTGCTAGGGCATTGGTATTTGCTGAGAAATGTTGGTAATCTGGTTATCTACCCTTTGTGCCCATTAAAGGTGGATAAGAACCATGTGAGAGTTAGATCCCGTTTGAATGGAAATTGCTGAGTGACCAATTGAATTATGGATGGCGTGATCTCCAGTACACCCACCTCATTAACTCGTCTACCGAGTCGGTCGAAGGCATGTTGGTAATTCAGGTTATCTACCCTTTGTGCCCACTAAAGGTGGATAAGAACCATGTGGGCGTTAGATCCCGTTTGAGTGGAAATAACTGAGTGACCAGTTGAATTATGGATGGCCTGATCTGCAGCACACCCACCTCATTTACTCGTCTACCGAGTCGGTCTGAATGCTACTTCCCCCTAGAGGGGAGGGGGGGGGGCCTGTGATAATAGTATGGTAACACCTATCTTATATCAGTTTTCTTCTGGTACACCATGGTAACATCTATCTGTCAGTTATTTTCTCCTATAACAGCATGGTAATACTTATCTCTATCAGTTATTTCCCCCATAATAAATTTGATTTTATTGTCTTTTCATTCCAAACTTTATACTCTGAATTCTCTGAACATATTCCTTTGTTACTACTACTACTATTACTACTACGGCTGCTACTACTATTTTTACTACTACTAGTGCTGTTGTTGCTGCTGCTGCTGCAAATAGTAATGATGATGATGATGATGACGACGACGACGACGATGATGATGATGATGATGACGGTGGTGGTGATGATGATGATGATGACGACTACGATGATGATGATGATGATGATAATAATGATGATAAAATAATAAGTGAATGAATAGCTACATTGCAGCTCTTGATGTCACAGGAACTCTATGAGCTTGGCACGTGCATCAGGACAGAAACAGACATAAACAGCAATGCCTCATGTCAATACGAGTACCAACCACTATGATAAAATGGGCGGACCACAAACATAGTGCCTTGCTAGGTTCAAACCTTGATCATTCAACCAGTGTCTGGGCCACTCCACTGTTGTTAGTGTTGTATGTGTGAGCAGTCGGGGGTTGCGGTCTGTCCGTTGTTTAGTGCCGTCAGTTACAGGACTGGTTGTGTCTACCTGACCAGGGCTGACCCTCATGGTCCCTGGAGGAGGATTGGACAGTGAGTCATGACGGCTCACATTACTGTGCATGCCAGGCCAGTGTGCGTGTGTCTTCCACCAAGGATTGATTCTTTTCTCTTGCTGCTTCAGCGGCTGGCTCCTGACAGTGTCGTTATGTCTTATGCTGTCTGTACGGCATGTACCGCAGCTGTCTATACCAAATGTACAAATGTACCGCAGCTGTCTATACCAAATGTACGGCATGTACCGCAGTTGTCTATACCAAATGTACAAAATGTACCGCAGCTGTCTATACCAAATGTACAAAATGTACCGCAGCTGTCTATACCAAATGTACGAAATGTACCGCAGCTGTCTATACCAAATGTACAAAATGTACCGCAGCTGTCTATACCAAATGTACAAAATGTACCGCAGCTGTCTATACCAAATGTACAAAATGTACCGCAGCTGTCTATACCAAATGTACAAAATGTACCGCAGCTGTCTATACCAAATGTACAAAATGTACCGCAGCTGTCTATACCAAATGTACAAAATGTACCGCAGCTGTCTATACCAAATGTACAAAATGTACCGCAGCTGTCTATACCAAAATGTACAAAATGTACCGCAGCTGTCTATACCAAATGTACAAAATGTACCGCAGCTGTCTATACCAAATGTACAAAATGTACCGCAGCTGTCTATACCAAATGTACAAAATGTACCGCAGCTGTCTATAACAAATGTACAAAATGTACCGCAGCTGTCTATACAAATGTACAAAATGTACCGCAGCTGTCTATACCAAATGTACAAAATGTACCGCAGCTGTCTATACCAAATGTACAAAATGTACTGCTGCCTTCTGATGATTGATGCATTCATGGTTATGAGGATAACAATCACGATATTATTGTAATGAGGATAAACAATCACGATATTATTGTAATGAGGATAACAATCACGATATTATTGTAATGAGGATAACAATCACGATATTATTGTAATGAGGATAACAATCACGATATTATGATAATGAGAATAACAATCACGATATTATGATAATGAGAATAACAATCACGATATTATGATAATGAGAATAACAATCACGATATTATGATAATGAGAATAACAATCACGATATTATGATAATGAGAATAACAATCACGATATTATGCAGTTACAAGAACTGAGACCTCGTGACAGGGCTGCACTCTATACTTACCGTAATAATATATCCTGGCGCCAATCGGATCGCAGTGTTGGCCAGGAAATTCAAGCAACACTCTCACTGATGCGTCCATAAAGTAGATGGTCATGTGTAAGGTCAAAGTCTTCCCAATAACCCCATAGCACGCTCAGCTCCAGTTAAGTGCCTTTGTAGTACCAGTTGTCTGAACTGGGTGTCAGAACATTTAGATGA
>JAPXFY010000031.1:18898308-18918308 GCA_030674185.1 Monoplex corrugatus | reverse complement strand
TGTGTTCCATCTAGGATTGAGACTGCGTGACATGGCTGTACTCTACGCTTACTATTGTAATATTTCCTGGCGTCAACCAGGCCCAAATACGTGCGGTGCTAGTCAGAAGATTTGAGCAACACCCGCAATGACGCGTCCGTGAAGTGGATGAGACTCGACTGTGTGGTCCTAGTCTTCCCAATGAGCCCACAGCACGCCCAACTCTGGGTAGGAGCCGGTTAGAGCCGAAAAAATCCCACAATGATTTTTGTAGGGACTGATGGGGATTCGAACCCCCAACTTTCCAGTCGGTGGTCTGTTGCATTAACCACTATACCATGACGACTGGTTCAGTCAAAACATGTATTCTTGAATTCTTTGGACCCCACCAGCTCATAACCATTGTTGGGCCTTCTGTGGGCTCGTTGGTAAAACTGAGATGCTACACAGTCCTGTCGGGTCCATTTCACGGATACATGGTTGAGGTTGTTGCACAATGTTCCTGATCAATACCTCAGTAGTGTGCATTTGCCCCCGCCAGTTTGACGCCAGGATGTTTGTGTGGAAAGAGGCACAGGGTACAGCCATGTCACGTAGCCTCAATGCGGAGTGGACCTCCACAGCATCATGACTGATATTCCCCTTCACATCATCATAACAATAGAACAAAAGGCTCCATGTCCTGTGGCCCTGCATGCCATTGTGTCAGGGTCACCTGCTTCATGGGTGTGTTGGAAATCTGTATGAACGTCATATGGATAGTGACACACGAGTGGTGCTGATTCAACAAGGGACAACAATGGAAATACGAATAAAGAAATCAGCGTAATGGACAATATTCCCTATGTTATTGATCACAACTAGCCAGTACGGTAAAATGTCAAATATACTGCAATGTCAAATATACTGTAATGTCAAACACACTGTCTGTACATAGCGGTGGTTTGTGCCCACACCATATACACACATGTGTACAAACCACCAGACTTGTATCACCCACTCCCTTCACTGGACACCAGGAAAAAAACGCCTAAGAGGAAGACCAGAGAACACCTGGTGACGAACAATAGATTGAAAACTGAAGGGCATGACACACACCTGGGGTACTAGACACAAACTGGTTTAGGACACGTGGGAGTGGCGGACTTTCGTTGCTGCCCCTCATGCCCACAGTATAATGTACAGTAAGTAAGACTTAGTAAGTGTGTTTGTTGCAGCCTGTCTGTCTGACACTAACAGACTGTCATCACAGCACACTTCTTCACATCCAGTTAACACATTACTTCTCGTTGGTGCATCACCATAAGTGGCTTTACCATCACACACACACACACACACACACACACACACACACACACACACACACACACACACACACACACACACACACACACACACACACACACACACACACGAAGGATATATCTTACCTAACAGCTACTGATGTGCGGACTTCGTATGTTGACAAAGAACACGCCAATACATTATCTTTCGGATGCAGCAGCAGTCTTGCTGCGGGCCAGCATCGACACGGAGACTGGCGGACATGCAGACAGAAGGGAGAGAGAAACACACACACACACACACACACACACACACACACACACACACACACACACGCACCCACACACACACACACCACACCACACACACACACACACGCACACGCACGCACGCGCGCGCGCGCGCACACACACACACACACACACACACAAACAGCTCCAATCAAATGTGTCCAGTACGCACGCACACATATACACACATGCACACACACACACACCTACACACGCTCATTGAACATTGAACATTTTTTAATAGGTTCTTTAATCCCATCTGGGGCATAGAGGATAACAGCAATTAAATGAAAATCCAACGAAATTATCATATAACATGAAGCAAGCAGAACTTAGTTCAACAGAAAAAAAAGTACATTTGAAATTGTCTTACGATAAAATACTCAAATGCTCAAAAGATAATTACACAATTTTAGAAAATTTGATAAATGTTGTTAAGTTTAGTTTATCTTTTTTTTTTTTCATTCCTGAAACGAAGATACACAATGAAAACACTGATTTGACTGACATGTTTTTGTGGAATAAACTTATGTCGGTCACTGTGGGGAATTTACAACATTCGAAAGTAAAATAAAACTCATTGCCTAAGGCATTGTCATCACAAATCTGACATAGTTTGCATTGTCTGTCTCCCTTTTGCGTCTGCCTAATTCGTTGTCAAGCTGGGGACAGTTGCATCGAAATTTCAAATCAAAGGAAAAACGTAACTATTTGGCAGCTGTGTTACATATTTTCTTTATTCAAAATTCGTTTTTGAAATTTTGATATGATATGCATTTTACTCCTAGTTTTCCAAAGCTCTTTTCCAGACTTGTTGCTAAATATCCTGCTGTGAGTGACATTTTATAGAATGTGTATTTGTTTTCAAAACTTTGAGATTCCCGAGCAAAATCAAAACCCTATGGAAATGTTGTTTTGTTGTGTTTTTTATTTGTGTTGATCAGTCTTTCATTGGTAGGAAGTCATACCATGCCCGCCGTCTGGTTCAGTGCTGTAAAATTTGTGGAAAGTTCGATCCACATTGAAAGAGCAGACAGTAGAAGCTTACCAACCAAACAAACTAATCAAACCAACCAATCAACCAAACCAACCAATCAACCAACCAAACCAACCAACCAACCAACCAACCAATCAACCAACCATCTAACCAACCAAACAACAGATGAACACAAGTGTTTACATGGGAGCTCCGTCTCACTTCAAGTTGTGTACGTTTTGATTCAGGCTTTGTTTTTAAGCAGGTCACTTGTTATCGGTTTCATCGGCTGTGTGTAGCCGCACGTGAAGCTGTCACGTGACCTGCAGCTAGGCACTTCAGGATGCACGTGCTTCCTGACCATGCAGATAGCGAATGGAACATGTAACAGTTATTTACGTGACTTTCTTTGTTTCCTGAACTTATGACAGCATCCTTCTCTCTTTTTCTTCCAGTTACGTCTTCATCCAGTATTGTTCACTGTGTGGTGAGGGGAGGGGGGTAGGCAGAAAGTGGGGCGATGTCACAGAGAGGGGGGAAGAGAGAGAGAGAGAGAATGTGTGTTGTGTTGTGTGTGTGTGTGTGTGTGTGTGTGTGTGGTAAGTAGGAACGTGTTCTGCTGTACGCTTGTGTGTGCGTGCGTTCTTGCGAGCAAGCTTACATGTGTGTCTTAGTGTGTGTACGTGCATGCGCATGTATATAAATACGCGTGAGCCTGAACGTCTATGTGTATATGTCATGTCAGACGGTATTATGCACAGAAGATACATACCGAATCTGTGTGTGGTGATGGGTCAATGACTGGTGAACAAGGCCTTCGTCCTACATACTGTGCTTGTGTCGCCTTGTGACCGGCCTGCTACCAGAGAACAAAATCCATACCATTTGCCGTTTTCTGCTTGACCTCATGTTTTTGTCTGCCATGTGGTATGTACTACAAGACGTGTCATGTACACCCTTTTTGGTTTGGTTTGGTTTGTTTGTTTGGTTTGTTTGTTTGGTTTGTTTGGTTTGGTTTGTTTGTTTGGTTTGGTTTGTTTGGTTTGTTTTGGTTTGTTTGGTTTGTTTTGTTTGGTTTGGTTTGTTTGGTTTTGTTTGTTTGTTTTGGTTTGTTTGGTTTGGTTTGTTTGGTTTTGTTTGTTTGGTTTGTTTTGGTTTGTTTGTTTTGGTTTGTTTGGTTTGTTTGGTTTGGTTTGTTTTGGTTTGTTTGGTTTGGTTTGTTTGGTTTGGTTTGTTTGGTTTGTTTTGGTTTGTTTGGTTTGGTTTGTTTGGTTTGTTTTGGTTTGTTTGGTTTGGTTTGTTTTGGTTTGTTTGGTTTGTTTGGTTTGGTTTGTTTGGTTTGGTTTGTTTTGGTTTGTTTGGTTTGTTTTGGTTTGTTTTGGTTTGTTTGGTTTGTTTTGGTTTGTTTGGTTTGGTTTGTTTGGTTTGTTTTGGTTTGTTTGGTTTGTTTGGTTTGGTTTGTTTGGTTTGGTTTGTTTGGTTTGGTTTGGTTTGTTTGTTTGTTTTGGTTTGTTTGGTTTGGTTTGTTTGGTTTTGTTTGTTTGGTTTGGTTTGGTTTGTTTGGTTTGTTTTGGTTTGTTTGGTTTGGTTTGTTTGGTTGTTTTTTTTTGCTCTGTTTTTATTCCCCGGTGCGATGTGTAGACGCACTATGACTATAAAGACGTTTGTTCATCTTGCACATCTCCGTCATGCTAGCTAAGTACTTTGTGGGAGTTCTGGCTATATAAGTGTCTTCTGTTTGTTTGTTTTTGTTTGTTTTTTGTTTTGTTTTGTTTTTTGTTTTGTTTTGTTTTTTACATCCTGGTCCTTTCCTTAATCCAAACAGTGCCTGACTCAGTTGGGGGTTGTGCGATAGGTACATGTACTTTTGCATACATTTTCTTTGTGTGGCTGAGAATGGAGATGGCCCGGTATGTCTTACAGTCTCTTACCTCCTTGTTTCTTCCAAAGGAGTATGAAAAATGCTTTTTGTCATTCATCAAGGACTGTTCGCTCCTTCTACGCCTGATTGAAAATCCTATGTAGCTGTGCTATGCCAGTCTCACTGCATGCTCTGATAACCTCAGATGTTATTTGATCTGGTCCAGTTGCTTATCTGTGAGACTTAAATCTTATCGCTTCCTTGATTTCACTGTTGGGTATGTCAGGCTCCTTCCTCTCCATCACATTGTTTGGACTGAAATAATGCCACATGTTCTTGTTACTTTGTTGGGTTCGACAGGTCCTGGACATATTGTTTCCATCTCTCTTTGATTTTGTCTGGATCAAAAATATCTTTCTTTCTTTATCATTTATAATGGTGGTTGTGTTCAACGGCTCGTCCCTCAAGTCTCATGCCCATTGACGCTTATATAAATTCACGTGGTGACCGCCCACAAAGTTGTGGCAGGTGTTCGCCGTAATTCTTCCAGATCCATTCTTAGCGGCTTTAACTTTAAATTTCTCTTTGCTTCTCTTCTTGCTGTTCTGCACCCCAAAGTATTTGCAGCCATGCCATCATTTTGCTAGACAATCCTATTTCAGTCTAATGCGCACTAAAGAAAATATCTGTTTTGTTCATTCTTTATGAACAAGTTTTTGATTGTTTCTAAACCAAAAGGAATATACATGCAGAACCAAGTGGACTGTATTGATTTTTTGCTTGGCTATGTGCGCTGGCTGACCATCGATACCAGTGATGTGGTACATGTTACACATCCAGTTTGCGCTCTTCTTCCATAGCCCTTCTTGTCAAGAATTGACAATGTGGCTTCAGGAATGGACTAGGACAACGCTGAGGGAGCGGGAGTTATTACTCGGGATGTGTGGACTGGTAAAAAAACACCTGCTTCCGTACTGATAGGGCTAAGTATACCGATAAGACGTCAAGACACATGGTATGCGGTTTAACAGAGACAGTGACATTGACAGAGACAGTGACATTGACAGAGAGACAGTGACAGAGACAGTGACATTGACAGAGACAGTGACATTGCAGAGA
Organism: Monoplex corrugatus; assembly: GCA_030674185.1. Classification (NCBI taxonomy): domain Eukaryota; kingdom Metazoa; phylum Mollusca; class Gastropoda; order Littorinimorpha; family Ranellidae; genus Monoplex; species Monoplex corrugatus. The sequence goes on along the minus strand of JAPXFY010000031.1, from coordinate 18,912,799 downwards.
CAGTGACATTGACAGAGACAGTGACATTGACAGAGACAGTGACAGTGACAGAGACAGTGACAGGACATTGACAGAGACGTGACAGTGACAGAGACAGTGACATTGACAGAGACAGAGACAGTGACATTGACAGAGACAGAGACAGTGACAGAGACAGTGACAGTGACATTGACAGAGACAGAGAATTGACGGGACAGAGACAGAGACAGTGACAGAGACAGTGACATTGACAGAGACAGTGACATGAAGAGACATTGACAGAGACAGTGACATGACAGAGACAGTGACAGAGACAGAGAGACAGTGACAGAGACAGTGACAGAGACAGTGACATTGACAGAGACAGTTTGACAGAACATGACAGAGACAGTGACATTGACAGGACATTGACAGAGACAGTGACAGTGACAGAGACAGTGAAGGACAGAGAGCACAGAGACAGTGACAGAGACAGTGACAGTGACAGTGACAGTGACATTGACAGAGACAGTGACATGACAGAGACAGTGATGACAGAGACAGTGACAGTGACAGAGACAGTGACAGTGACATTGACAGGACAGTGACATTGACAGTAGACAGTGACAGAGACAGTGACAGGACATGACCGAGACATTGACAGAGACAGTGACACAGTTTGTGCTTTATGTCTCCTGTCTGGGCGTCTTTCACACTTAGGACCAAACAGGCTTAGTGTGAGGATGTGAGCAGTGTCAGTCTTATGCCAGTTTATCGTCGTTTACGTAGGAGACAATTGTAACATCATGAAGAGAGGTCTTAAAAAGAAGCTTCAAGAGACCTGAGTGAGAGTTTTTGTCGATGCAGATGAAAGTTTGTCAACTGTTTGCAAGTCTTCTGCACTGTATGATAATTCACGTTACCTTCCAGTCATACAACTTGTGGCCCGGAAAGATGTTGATAAATTCCACACCACCTCCATCAGTGATCTTCTAATTCTTCTGCTTTCATGATGTTAGCATTTTCAAGTTTTTTGAAAAAGTCGTGAATAATGCGCGTTTATAAGTCTGTAGTCCAGAAACAAGACTAGATCACGTTGTAATTACTGTTGATTACAGACCTGTCTTTTTCTCTCTGTTTGTGTGTGTGTGTGTGTGTGTGTGTGTGTGTGTGTGTGTGTGTGTGTGTGTGTGTGTGTGTTGTGTTGTGTGTGTGTGTGTGTGTTGTGTGTGTGTTGTTTTGTGTGTGTGTTTGTTTTGTGTGTGTTGTGTGTTTGTTTTTTTGTGTTTGTGTGTTGTGTGTTGTGTGTGCTTGTTGTTGTTGTGTGATGTGTATGTGTGTGCTGTGTGCCTCTTCCCTCCCTTCTCGCCTCTTTTCTTCTCTCTGTTCTCTCTTCTCTCTGTTGCCTCTTCTTCATCTCACACTCACACACACACACACACACACAACACACACACACACACACACACACAACACACATTCATAAACAAGCACACATTTCCTATACGAACAGGATCTGTTGCCTGGCATCAGTTATAATTATAGTTGAAACCTCATTGCTGTATTGTGAAGACACACACCACACAACATAAACAGACACACACACACACACACACACACACACACACACACACCACACATATATATTATATATATAATATATATATATATATATTTATGGCCTACATGATATATAGAATCACACACAATGACCACGCATGCATGCACACGCACACGTGTGCATGGTTTTCACTTGCGGACTATTGCTTTCATGCTGATAACTTGAAAACTAGAACCACGTGCAAACGACTTGCCAGTAAGGGGGGAGAGCTGGGCTGGTAGGAAACCTCACACAACAGACAACAAACAGTACATGGCACTAGGCCTGCGTTATAGCGCTGCTGCTGGGTTACACTGACAAGTTAGGTTTGTACCCCAGATGTTATTTCAATACGTTGCCTTGTTATTCCTTTTAGGTTCAGTGAATTTTGCTCTCCTCTCTCTCTCTCTCTCTCTCTCTCTCTCTCTCTCTCTCTCTCTCTCTCTCCTCCTCTCTCTCTTTTGTTGTGTGTGACTCTCCCTCCCACCCTCCGTCCCTTCTCTCTCTGTGGACTCTCCCTCCCACCCTCCGTCCTTCTCTGTGACTCTCCCTCCCACCCTGTGTCCCTCTCTCTCTCTCTCTCTCTCTCTCTCTGCCTTCTGTCTCGTCTCCCTGTCTCTGCTCTTCTTTCTCTCTCTCTCTCTCTCTCTCTCTGCCTGTCTTTCTCTCTTCTCTCTGACTTTCCCTCCCACCCTCGCTCCTTCCTCTCTCTCTCTGCTTGTCTCTCTGTGTCTGTCTGTCTGTCCTCTCTCTCTCTCTCTCTGTTTCTGTCTCTGTCTCTCTCTCTCTTTCTGTCTCCCTGTCTGTCTATCTGTCTCTCTCTCCCTCTCTCTCTCTGTCTCTGTTTCCCTGTCTGACCTGTCTCTCTCCTCTCCCTCTCTCTCTCTCCCTCTCTCTCTCTCTCTCTGCAGTTTGTGCATGCGTGTGTGTGTGTGTGTGTGTGTATGTGAGTGATCTTGCATGTGGTGTTGTGTGTGTGTTGTGTATGTGCGCGCACGAACGTGCCGAAAACAACGAGAAAGAGTTGGGTTGTGTCTTAGCGCTCGGCTTGGCTGTACGTATGATCTCGTATATGTGTGTGTGCGCCCTCGCACGTGCTTGCGTGCAGATGTTTGTGGTGTGCTATGCACAGCTTAAGGCCAGTTTGCTAGGCGATTTTCAGCGATTTGTCTTCATTTTGCTTCTAAGTCTTCAAGTCTAAATATTTACTGATTTTGTTGATTTTGGTTATGTAATAGTTTGATTATCACAATTTTAGGTGCAATGAACTAAAAACTTGTAACATGCACCTAAATATTTTTTTAATATCTATATTGGATAACTGTCGCAAAATGGGTGTCTTATCCAAAGTCACCGTAATTTTTTTTAGTTTTTAATTCTATGACTTAAAACTTTGCACAGTAATTAAGCACAAACAGATGCACAGAACAGACTAAAACCAAGTCTCTATCTCATTTCATAGGACCACAGTGCAAATGTGAATAACAGGAAAAGTGAAAATTGTCAACACTCTTTCCACTTATCAGACACCATTAATAATAGTCCATTTTAAAGCCAAACATGTCCTCTGTCTGTGCAGAAAATTTCAAGTCCCTCTGCCTCTGCCCCTGCCCCTGCCCCTGCCCTGCCCCTGCCCCTGCCCTGACGCACATGCGTCAACTCAATTTTTTCCAAGTAAATTTCGGAATTAATCGACCTTCAGCTGGGGTGGGGGTGGTGGTGTCTCTGGTCTGCAACGTCCACCGTCCAGCGTCCTGCCAACAGATCATAAGGCACATGCGTCAACTCAATTTTCAAGTAGACTGAGGTGGATTTTCATTTCAAACTAACCAGAAAAGTCTAGGCTTCACCGGGGAAATGGACTCTGGAAAGTTCAGTTCAGTTGTTGCGAGGAAAACATCTGAACCATTCTGCCACTGTCCTCCCTGAATAAAACACACAAATAAACATACAAAAACCGTTCACATTCCTCACCAGAAGTGAACCAACCATGCAGGTCACTGAGGGATAGGGTCAGGGAGTGAAAGGGTTAATTGTTTGCTTGGATAGCATGGTTGACAATGCAGGATGTTAGTGGGCAGGATGCAGGAGTCAAAGGGTTACAGTAAATGAGTAGCACGTGAAAAACCAAGTTTAGATTCACGGATCGCTCAAGGATTTTTATCCCCATCATCGGAATGTCAGTACTCGGTCTACGTGCTAGTCTCTCATACTAAATTGTAAACCACGGTTCCGTGAACAGCACTCACTCAGCGCAGGTTAAAGATTCCATGGCAACAAAAGAGCTGTCCCTGACAAACTTTCGGCTACAATTTCATGTTAGTAGGTCAACATAAAGTCACGAATACAGGGAGAAAACAACTACAACAACAACTACAACTACAACAACAACAACAACAACTACTACAACTACAACTACAACAACAACAACTACAACAACAACAACAACAACAGCAACAACTACAACAACAACAACAACAAGCAACAACTACACAACAACAACAACTACAACTACAACTACAAACAACAACAACTACAACAACACTACAACTACAACTACAACTACAACAGCAACAACAACACAACAACAACTACAACAACAACAACAACAACTACTACTACAACTACTACTACAACAACAACAACAACAACAACAACAGCAACAACAACAACAACAGCAACAGCAACAACAACAACAACAGCAACAACAACAATAACAACAACAACAACAACTACAACAACAACAACAACAACAACAACAACAGCAACAACAACAACAACAACAACTACAACAACAACAACAACAACAGCAACAACAACAACAACAACTACAACAACAACAACAACAACAACAAAACAACAACAACAACAACAAAACAACAACAACAACAAAACAACAACAACAACAACAACAACAAAACAACAACAACAACAACAACAAAACAACAACAACAACAACAACAACAACAACAACAACAAGGTGGCACCGTACTGTCGTAACGTGATCTCAATGTGGAGAACAAGGAAACCAGTCCTTACATTTAACTCGGTTTTGGTAAAGGTCCATCCAATCAGACAGCTGTCATATTACTTTCTAGTTTCTAGTTTTTGTCACACACACACACACACACACACACACACACACACACACACACACACACACACACACACACACAACACACACACACACATACTCCTTTTGGTTAACATGATATCTTGCAAGTAACAGACAATGTTGGTGGCTAACATGAAATCTTGCATTAACAGACAATTTTGGCTAACATGAAATCTTCCAAGTAACGGACAATGTTGGTGGCTAACATGAAATCTTCAAAGTAACGGACAATTTTGGTTAACGTGAAATCTTCCAAGTAACGGACAATGTTGGTGGTTAACATGAAATCTTCCAAGTAACGGACAATTTTGGTTAACATGAAATCTTCCAAGTAACGGACAATGTTGGTGGCTAACATGAAATCTTGCATTAACAGACAATTTTGGCTAACATGAAATCTTGCAAGTAACGGGCAATGTTGGTGGCTAACATGAAATCTTGCATTAACAGACAATGTTGGTGGCTAACATGATATCTTGCAAGTAACAGACAATGTTGGTGCTAACATGATATCTTGCAAGTGACAGACAATGTTGGTGGCTAACATGAAATCTTGCATTAACAGACAATTTTGTCTGACATGAAATCTTGCAAGTAACGGGCAATGTTGGTGGCTAACATGAAATCTTGCATTAACAGACAATTTTGGCTAACATGAAATCTTGCAAGTAACGGGCAATGTTGGTGGCTAACATGAAATCTTGCATTAACAGACAATTTTGGCTAACATGAAATCTTCCAAGTAACGGGCAATGTTGGTGGCTAACATGAAATCTTCAAAGTAACGGACGATTTTGGTTAACGTGAAATCTTCCAAGTAACGGACAATGTTGGTGGTTAACATGAAATCTTCAAAGTAACGGACAATTTTGGTTAACGTGAAATCTTCCAAGTAACGGACAATTTTGGTTAACATGAAATCTTCCAAGTAACGGACAATTTTGGTTAATATGAAATCTTCCAAGTAACGGACAATGTTGGTGGTTGATATGAAATCTTCCAAGTAACGGACAATTTTGGTTAACATGAAATCTTCCAAGTAACGGACAATTTTGGTTAACATGAAATCTTCCAAGTAACGGACAATTTTGGTGGTTGATATGAAATCTTGCAAGTAACGGACAATTTTGGTTAACATGAAATCTTGCAAGTAACGGACAATGTTGGTGGTTGATATGAAATCTTGCAAGTAACGGACAATTTTGTTAACATGAACTCTTCCAAGTAACGGACAATGTTGGTGGCTAACATGAAATCTTCCAAGTAACGGACAATGTTGGTGGTTAACATGAAATCTTCCAAGTAACGGACAATGTTGGTGGCTAACATGAAATCTTGCATTAACAGACAATTTTGGCTAACATGAAATCTTCCAAGTAACGGACAATGTTGGTGGCTAACATGAAATCTTCAAAGTAACGGACAATTTTGGTTAACGTGAAATCTTCCAAGTAACGGATAATGTTGGTGGTTAACATGAAATCTTGCAAGTAACGGACAATGTTGGTGGCTAACATGAAATCTTCCAAGTAACGGACAATGTTGGTGGCTAACATGAAATCTTCCAAGTAACGGACAATGTTGGTGGCTAACATGAAATCTTCCAAGTAACGGACAATGTTGGTGGCTAACATGAAATCTTCCAAGTAACGGACAATGTTGGTGGCTAACATGAAATCTTCCAAGTAACGGACAATTTTGGTTAACATGAAATCTTCCAAGTAACGGACAATTTTGGTTAACATGAAGGTCGATGTTGGCATCTTGTCTTGAATGGCAAGGTCAGGAATCATGCTGAGAGTTTTGGAGTCTGAGGATCGGAATCGCACTCGGACAATTTCATATGCGCCCCATCCAAATAAGCCAGTAGAAATCTGGCAGCCGCCTTCAGCCAGCGCAACACCATATAAGCTGACAAGATCTTAAAGTGGACAGGGGCACGGGACCCATTAACTCTTCTCCCGCCATGGTCGCGATCAAGCGACTTCCCGTACGACCGCCATGGTCGCATTTGTGCGACTTGGAGGGGTCATGCTAAACGATAACTTTTCACGCGTTTACAAAGCTTCTGTCAGCTCCACTGGTGAATGCAGGCGACTGTACTATTTTTAAACTTTACCCAGTGACTTAGTTTTTCAGCAGTAAGGCCGGAGTGTGGCTTTGTTAAACTGTCGGAATTTACGTCACGTTTTCTCCGAAGCGTTTTCTCCAAAATGGCTGCAAATCGACACGTATTGTCTACCACTCCGAGTAGAATAAGCAGACAGCTGACTTTTGTGTGTAGATTTTCCATTGCTTTTCCTCATTTATTATAATGATATCTGGCGCACAACTCACGAAATATGGTCAGTAGTACAACTACTAAGACGTATGAAAAAATATGTTTGTTTTTCTTTATAATAAGATTATCTGTGGAATAATCAATCAAGCACATAAGCATAAGCAAGCATTCATATATAAATACAATATCTGCCCTTTACACAGCAAAAAGAAGTAAGTGAAAATGTTTAATAATCTTTGAGATACAAGCTTTTAAAAATGGATACTGCGCTGCAAAATTGGCTGCCCAAAATATACTTGGCACTGAGGAGTGCCGTTTCTGGGGAAACTTGGCGGTGAAAGAGTTAAGTAAAAGATCAGTATGGTCTCTTAAAGTTTTTAAGTAAAAGACCGGTGTGGCCTCTTTGGCAAATAAAACTCTGGTGCTTGCAGTTTATGCTAATAAGTTCCTCTGGCCTCTACTGACATACAGTATCAGTACTAGCGTATGGAATCAACGGAAGTCAAAATCAACAAGTACACATGAACTGGTTTGCTGTCCCACCTGGTATCACTGATGTTGCCATCCATTGTGTTGCCAGACAAAGCTGAGCTGAAGCTAAAATCCATCGTCGAACATGCTTGAGGACTCGGGAGGTAAGGTTGTGAGACCAATCCAGCCAAAGCTGAAGACTGAAAGAAAGTGAAAGTCTAGGAGGCAGCGAATTCAGCAAAGAAAAGCCCGATGGTCACAGAAGTTATTGTCATAGTTCACTCACAAACCAATAGGCAGGGATTGTGATCAACAAGAAAGGAATGGTGGCCAAAGGTGGCGGAAAAGCAAAAGAGACATGGTGATACAAGAGATTAAGAAAGGACACCTAAAGAAGGCAGTCCAGCGAGTCCAACAGGTGCAACGAACAACATGGGAAAGTGTTCTCCAAAGATGTTTCAGGTGGATCAGTTTCATCTTCACATCTGTACATAACCTCCTGCCCTTAAATCACAGTATACCTGTGCTGTATCACAGAGGAAGGTACAGCATATGTCGAGTAGAAAACACACAGACAGAGAAACAGATAGACAGACAAAACCGGACAGACAAACAGATAGAGAAACGGACAAAACAGATAGACGGAACATAGACAAACAGATAGAGAAACAGAGAAGAAAACAGACAAACGAGACAGACAAACAGATAGACAGACAGACAGACACACAGAGAAAACAGACAGACGGACAAACAGACAGAGAAACCGACAGACAGCCCCTTGCTGTAGCAGGCATGTGGCAGTGTGGTGATGACATAGAAGCCTGCACCATGTGCACACTGTTGTAGTCGGTTAGCGGAGCAGTCTTTGCCATGCTGCCGTTCTGCAGACGCTGATGTTATTTAGATGGGCGGCGGTTTAATTTCTCCGGGTGTTTTCTGAGTTGATGGGGAGGATATAGTTGATGGGGAGGATATAGTTGATGGGGAGGATACAGTTGATGGGGAGGATACAGTTGATGGGGAGGATACAGTTGATGGGATGGATAAGTTGATGGGGAGGATACAGTTGATGGGGAGGATATAGTTGATGGGGAGGATACAGTTGATGGGGAGGATACAGTTGATGGGGAGGATATAGTTGATGGGGAGGATACAGTTGATGGGGAGGATACAGTTGATGGGGAGGATACAGTTGATGGAAAGGATACAGTTGATGGGAGGATATAGTTGATGGGGAGGATACAGTTGATGGGGAGGATATAGTTGATGGGGAGGATGGAGTTGATGGGGAGGATATAGTTGATGGGGAGGTACAGTTGATGGGGAGGATATAGTTGATGGGGAGGATACAGTTGATGGAGAGGATATAGTTGATGGAAAGGATGGAGTTGATGGGGAGGATAGATGCTGTGATGATGAAAACAGGTAGGGGAGGGGTGGGGTGGGGTGGGGGAAGCTTAAAGCACCTGTATGTTTGTGGGATACAGAGAGAGATGAAGATAAACTTAATGTTCTAATCGAATAGTTTAAGTCTGAAGGCCAGCTGCCGTTGCTAATGAGAGACAGAGACTGAGAGAGAAAGAGAGAGAGAGAGAGTGTTCGTTCGTTCTTTAATTTAACGTCTTTCACTATAAGTGATATTAGACGGTAAATTAAGAGAAGAGTGTGTGTGTGTATGTGTGTGTTGAGTTCGTTCGTTCGTTCTTTGATTTAACGTTCTTTCACTATGAGTTATTAGACAAACGTTTCGTTCGTTTCTTTGATTTAACGTCTTTCACTATGGTTTTAAACAACGTTTCGTTCGTTCTTTGATTTAACGTCTTTCACTATGAGTTATTAAACAAACGTTCGTTCGTGTCTTTGATTTAAACGTCTTTCACTATGATTATTAGACAAAACAAAAAGACAAACAAGGACAAAAAACAAAACAAAAACAAACAACAACAACAAAAACCATGGAGGATAAGAACTGGCGGGTTGGATTGGGACAGACGGAGGAGACAAAAAGAGACAGAAGTAGGTGCGAGAATAGAAAATGAACGAAAACTTAGCACTGAAAGTCAACAATTGAAAATTTATCTTGAATATGTGTGTGTGTGTGTGTGTTGTGTGTGTGTGTGTGTGTGTGTGTGTGTGTGTATGTGTGTGTGTGTGTGTGTGTGTGTTGTGTGTTGTGTGTAGTGTGTGTGTATTGTGTGTGTGTGTTTGGTGTGTTGTGTGTGTGTGTGTGTGTTGTGTGTGTTTTGTGTGTGTGGTGTTGTGTGTGTTTTGTTGTGTTGTTGTTTTGTTGTGTGTGTGTGTGTGGTGTTTTTGTGTGTTGTGTGTGTGTGTGTGTGTGTGTGTGTGTTGTGTGTGTGTGTGTGTGTGTGTGTGTGTTGTTGTGTGTGTGTGTTGTGTGTGTGTGTGTGTGTGTGTGTGTGTGTGTGTTGTGTGTGTTGTGTGTTGTGTTGTGTGTGTGTGTGTTGTGTTGTGTTGTGTGTGTGTGTGTGTTGTGTGTGTGTGTTGTTTGTGTTGTGTGTGTGTGTTGTGTTGTGTGTGTTGTGTTGTGTGTGTGTGTGTGTGTTGTGTTGTGTGTGTTGTGTGTGTGTTGTTGTGTGTGTTGTGTTGTGTGTTGGTGTGTGTGTGTGTGGTGTGTGTTTGTGTTGTTGGTTGTGTTGTTGTGTGTGTGTGTGTGTGTTGTGTGTTGTGTGTGTGTGTGTGTTGTGTTGTTGGTGGGGTGTTGTGGTGTGTGTGTGTGTTGTGTTGTGGTTGTGTTGTGTGATTTATGTATGTATGTGCATCATCGTGCATGCTGTATAGGTGTGTCCATGCGTTCGTGTAGTGTGTGTTTGTGAGTGCATGCATTCATACAGATAGATATGTGCGTCTGTGTGTGAGCGTGTGTCTAAGTTTATTACGGGGTAGAAGAAGCAGGAAGCGAGTTGTGGGTTGGGGGTGGTAAGAACAGGCGGGATCATACCAGTGCATCAAGAGTGATACATCACGAGTGATAGATCAGACTGGCAGAGGCATTTGTCAGCTACCGTCTGGCCTGTCACTCACACGCTGCTGCCTTGAAAGCACCAGTCCTACTATACGGCAAGCCGGCCACAATAGCGTCAAGACATTTTATAACTGGTCTTCCTGTCAAGTCAGCGTTGTGGGCATAGTTAACGGCCAGTGGGGGGTGGGGGGAGGGGGAGACTGTGGAACCCAAATCATGATGGACTTTCTTCTTCCTTTCGTTTTTTCTCACTGCTAAAATGTCTAACCCTGCTTACTAATCGCGTATAGCTCTTCTGAAATATACTTTTATTTGTCATTCTCTTTTTGTAATTTTAAGGGAGATTATTTTGTATCGACCGACGAGGGAGTATGTGTGTGTGTGCGTGTGTGTGTATGCACGCGCGCGTACGCGTGTGTGTGCGTGTGTGTGAGAGAGAGAGAAGAGAGAGAGAGAGAAATATGTTGATCAGTTGTTTTGGATAGATTTATATCAGAGTTCAAGGTCAAAGGAATGGACGGTAGGAGCAAAGAGTATAGTACCTACGGTAGGTACTATACTCTTTGGTAGGAGTTTGAAAGTAATGATGCCAAGGTCAAGATGACATGGATAAAAATAAATAAATAAACAAAAGACAGAAAGAAAAGTGCCTCAAATCAGCGTTGTTTCAGGAAGCTGTGTGAACATCACTTTGTCAGGAACTTCTGTTTCTAATATTTTAATTTTTGTTTAATAATAATAATAATAATTACAATATTTATATAGCGCAAAATCTTGATAAAATCAAATCTAAGCGCTGTTGTGAGTCTGCCATTGTCCTCATTCCACGTCAGATTTTATCCCATAGAATACTTCTTTAAGGTAACACAATGACTTGGAAAAGTACAACACTTTGATTTTCTGTGTTTGCAAAGAAAGGGGAGATCGTCAGATTGGCTTGACCATGTTGTGTTTAACTTCCCGACACAATCACTCCTGTCCCTGACATCTCAGTGTCTGCTAAAGCGTTTGATCCCTCGTTGTGACCTTAAAAATACATCAGTTAAATCAAATCCAAATCTAGTGCGACTGCCCGCGTTCAAGCAAACAGGAACCAGAAAAAAAAAGAATTAAAAAAAAAGAAGAATCAGAACGCGTAGTTAAATACAACCAGACAAAAGAGGCGCAAGTGTACGGCCGTCTGGCCTTTGTCAAGCGTAAAACATAAGATCACAAGCGAATAAAAAACCAAATACAGAAATTAGGAGAAAAAGACTAAAACTTCCCTGCTGATTCGTCCAGTGGGAGAAAAGTGGGAGAAATTTGCAACCTGTCTTGTGTGGTTGTATTAATTTAAATACGCGTTCTGATTCTGTTTTCGTGTTTTTTGGGAGTGTGTGTGTGTGTGTGTGTGTGTGTGTGTGTGTGTGTGTGTGTGTGTGTGTGTGTGTGTTTGTGTGTGTGTGTGTATGTGTGTGTGTGTGTGTGTGTATGTGTGTGTGTGTGTGTGTGTGTGTTTTCCAGTTAAATCAAACTTAACAAAGTCGTGGGTTTTTTTTTCTGCTATGTTAAACTTGAACAAAACTGCGGAAGGAAGAGCATAAGCATCATTGATGTAATATATTTGAAAAACCATGTGCATGCACTTTCGGCCCTTGTCAGCCCATGGACAACACTGCCTGTACTTGTTTATTTATTAGTGTGTGTGTGTGTGTGGTGTGTGTGTGTGGTGTTTATGTGTGTGTGTGTGTTTGTGTGTGTGGTGTGTGTGTGTGAGTGTGTGCGTTTGTATGTGGTGTGTGTGTTTATGTGTGTGTGTGTGTATGTGGTGTGTGTGTGCGTGTGTGTGTGTGTGTGTGTGTGTGTGTGTGTGTGAGTGTGTGTGTGTTCGCTCCTTGATTTAACGTCTTTTCACTATAAGTGATGTGTGTGTGTGTGTGTGTGTGTGTGTGTATGTGTGTGTGTGTGTGTATGTGTGTGTGTGTGTGTGTGTGTGTGTGGGTGTTTGTGTATGAGATGTGAGTGTGTGTGTATAGTATGTGGTGTGTGTTTATGTGTGTGTGTGTATGTGTGTGAGTGTGTATGTGGTGTGTGTGTGTGTATGTATGTGGTGGTGTGTGTGTGTGTATGTGGCATATGTGTGGTGTGTATGTGGCGTGTGTGTGTGTATGTGGCATGTGTGGTGTGTGTGGTGTGTATGTGGCGTGTGTGGTGTGTATGTGTGTGTGTGTGTGTGTATGTATGTGGTGTGGTGTGTGTGTGTGTGTGTGGCGTGTGTGTGTGTGTGGTGTGTATGTGGCGTGTGTGGTGTGTATGTGGTGTGTGTGTATGTATGTGTATAGTGTGGTGTGTGTGTGTGTATGTGGCGTGTGTGTGTGTATGGTGTGTATGTGGCGTGTGTGTGTGTGATGTGTATGTGGTGTGTGTGTGTGTATGTATGTGTATGTGGTGTGGTGTGTGTGTGTGTGTATGTGGCGTGTGTGTGTGTGGTGTGTATGTGGTGTGTGTTCACAGTAGATTCGCCATGTGAAATTCGGGATTCTTTCCTGGGCACACAATTGTTTTGTCCTGCTTGTTGTGTTTCTGTGTATCTGTGAAAGGTTTTGTTTTTCAGATTTTTCCGAAGACGACTCCTTTGCTGCTGTACAATCTTTAACGTGCGTGAACGCGTGCTGCAGACAGCGCCCCAGTTTATTGTCTCCTCCGAAAGACTAGCACGTGAACCAGATCTCATCATCATCATGTGCCCTGCTGTATGGCGTTGGCCATCAGGGCCCTCCATATGCATCTATCCCATGTCGCCGCAAGCACATCTTCCACCCTCTCTGTCCTCAGCTACCTTGCAAGTCCGTCCAGTATTTTATCCCTAGGTCTACCTTGTGTTCTCTTACCCTCGAGCTTTCCTGTTGTGACCAGGTGCTCTAAGCCCCCTTTCTTCATGTAGGGGAGAAAACTCCCAGTCCGATCCTTGATTCCGAACTGTGTTGATTTGTTTTATTCCCAGTTATCAGTGTGCTCTTTTTTTTTTCTTTTCAGTTGATGACGATGATTATCAAGAAGCCTCCAGCACCAACCTTACCGATGAGAATTACGGTGACGACGACGACGACGATGACAACTACCAAGACGCTTCGTCCCTCAGTGAACAGCTAACCTCAGCAGCCGACATGCATCGCGGGAAAAAGAAAGGGGCCCACTCGTCGCCACAGTCCCACGCCACACATCCACAGCAGCAGCAGCAACATCCCCACCACCCTCAAGATTTGGCAATGGACCCGTCCTCACGGACCTCCTTTCTCCCCTCTCCACGGGAAATGTACTCGCACCAAATGGGTTTCAACCATGCCACGGCCAATGGTCACCCGTAAGGATGCGGTGGTGATCGGTGGTAGTGGTGATGGTGGTGATGATGATGATGGTGATAGTGTGGTGGTGGTGGTTGTAGTAGTGGTGGTGGTAGTAATTGTTGGTGATGGTGGTGATGATGATGGTGATAGTGGTGGTGGTGGTGGTGGTTGTAGTAGTGGTGGTGGTAGTAATTGTTGGTGATGGTGGTGATGATGATGGTGATAGTGGTGGTGGTGGTGGTTGTAGTAGTGGTGGTGGTAGTAATTGTTGGTGATGGTGGTGATGATGATGGTGATATGGTGGTGGTGATTGTGGTAGTGGTGGTGGTAGTAATTGTTGGTGATGATGATGGTGGTAGCGGTGGTGGTGACTGTGGTAGTGGTGGTGGTAGTAATTGTTGGTGATGATGATGATGGTGATATGGTGGTGGTGATTGTGGTAGTGGTGGTGGTAGTAATTGTTGGTGATGATGATGGTTGTAGCGGTGGTGGTGACTGTGGTAGTGGTGTGGTAGTAATTGTTGGTGATGATGATGATGGTGGTAGTGGTGGTGGTGATTGTGGTAGTGGTGGTGGTAGTAATTGTTGGTGATGATGATGATGGTGGTAGTGGTGGTGGTGACTGCGGTAGTGGTGGTGGTAGTAATTGTTGGTGATGGTGGTGATGATGATGATGGTGATAGTGGTGGTGGTGTTGTGGTAGTGGTGGTGGTAGTAATTGTTGGTGATGGTGGTGATGATGATGGTGATAGTGGTG
>JAPXFY010000031.1:18885808-18888308 GCA_030674185.1 Monoplex corrugatus | reverse complement strand
ACACTGCACGCACGCAATGACAAACACAGTGTTCGGTATTTAATATATCTTTTGATCCCAACTAACATGGAGGATAACAGCAAATAGACGAAAATCCACCGGAATCAGCATAATTGTAACATTGAATAGAAAAAAAAAATGTATATCAGTCCAACGAAAAAAGCAAATTTGAAATGTTGTTGGGATGGGATGCTGAAATATTCAGACTACAACTATACAAGTTTAGTTTTTCTTTAAATTTTGTTCATTCTCATAATTAATCTTTCTTCTTTTTCCAGATAAGAAGTTGCACAATGAGAACACTGATTTAACCGACATATATTTTTGTGGAATAAATTTCAGTTGGTTATCATGGAATTTAGAACAGTCCAAAACAATTGTGTACGTAGCATTGGGTTTTTGTTCAGTCTAGAATCAATTACAAAGTCTCCTCATTTTGTGTTTTGTCTGTCTGTGGAACAGGTCCTCAGTAACTTTCTGACATTGTTAACATCTACACCCACACAGAATATCTCGCTTCTCTTCTGGTTCCACAGTGTTTTTTGTTTTAGTCCTCAGGGACAAAATATTTGGTCAGCTTTGATTCCAAGCTCTAGTAGTATGGAATGAACAGGGTGTGTACAGTAGTATGGAATGAACAGGGTGTGTACAGTAGTATGGAATGAACAGGGTGTGTACAGTAGTATGGAATGAACAGGGTGTGTACAGTAGTATGGAATGAACACCCTGTCTACAGTAGTATGGAATGAACACCCTGTGTACAGTAGTATGGAATGAACACCCTGTGTACAGTAGTATGGAATGAACACCCTGTGTACAGTAGTATGGAATGAACACCCTGTGTACAGTAGTATGGAATGAACAGGGTGTGTACAGTAGTATGGAATGAACACCCTGTCTACAGTAGTATGGAATGAACGACCTGTCTACAGTAGTATGGAATGAACGTCCTGTCTACAGTAGTATGGAATGAACACCCTGTGTACAGTAGTATGGAATGAACACCCTGTCTACAGTAGTATGGAATGAACACCCTGTCTACAGTAGTATGGAATGAACACCCTGTGTACAGTAGTATGGAATGAACGTCCTGTCTACAGTAGTATGGAATGAACACCCTGTCTACAGTAGTATGGAATGAACACCCTGTCTACAGTAGTATGGAATGAACACCCTGTCTACAGTAGTATGGAATGAACGTCCTGTCTACAGTAGTATGGAATGAACACCCTGTCTACAGTAGTATGGAATGAACACCCTGTCTACAGTAGTATGGAATGAACACCCTGTCTACAGTAGTATGGAATGAACACCCTGTGTACAGTAGTATGGAATGAACACCCTGTCTACAGTAGTATGGAATGAACACCCTGTCTACAGTAGTATAGAATGAACGTCCTGTCTACAGTAGTATGGAATGAACACCCTGTCTACAGTAGTATGGAATGAACACCCTGTCTACAGTAGTATGGAATGAACACCCTGTGTACAGTAGTATGGAATGAACACCCTGTGTACAGTAGTATGGAATGAACGTCCTGTCTACAGTAGTATGGAATGAACACCCTGTGTACAGTAGTATGGAATGAACACCCTGTGTACAGTAGTATGGAATGAACACCCTGTCTACAGTAGTATGGAATGAACAGGGTGTGTACAGTAGTATGGAATGAACACCCTGTGTACAGTAGTATGGAATGAACACCCTGTGTACAGTAGTATGGAATGAACACCCTGTGTACAGTAGTATGGAATGAACACCCTGTCTACAGTAGTATGGAATGAACACCCTGTGTACAGTAGTATGGAATGAACACCCTGTGTACAGTAGACATGGAATGAACACCCTGTGTACAGTAGTATGGAATGAACACCCTGTGTACAGTAGTATGGAATGAACACCCTGTGTACAGTAGTATGGAATGAACACCCTGTGTACAGTAGACATGGAATGAACACCCTGTGTACAGTAGTATGGAATGAACACCCTGTGTACAGTAGTATGGAATGAACGACCTGTGTACAGTAGTATGGAATGATCACCCTGTGTACAGTAGTATGGAATGAACACCCTGTGTACAGTAGTATGGAATGATCACCCTGTGTACAGTAGTATGGAATGAACACCCTGTGTACAGTAGTATGGAATGAACGACCTGTGTACAGTAGTATGGAATGAACGACCTGTGTACAGTAGTATGGAATGAACGACCTGTGTACAGTAGTATGGAATGAACGACCTGTGTACAGTAGTATGGAATGAACACCCTGTGTACAGTAGTATGGAATGAACACCCTGTCTACAGTAGTATGGAATGAACACCCTGTGTACAGTAGTATGGAATGAACACCCTGTGTACAGTAGTATGGAATGAACACCCTGTGTACAGTAGTATGGAATGAACACCCTGTCTACAGTAGTATAGAATGAACGTCCTGTCTACAGTAGTATGGAATGAACACCCTGTCTACAGTAGTATGGAATGAACACCCTGTCTAC
>JAPXFY010000031.1:18880808-18883308 GCA_030674185.1 Monoplex corrugatus | reverse complement strand
TCTCTGTCTTCATCTAATGCGCAAGTCCGTCCAGTATTTCTCCTTGGGTCTGCCTGGTGCTGTTTTCCCCTCCAGCTTTCCTGTTGTGACTAGGTGCGCAAATTTCTCTTGCCTCATAAAATGTCCTATAAATGTTGCTTTTCTTTTCTTCTTCATTAATGTTCTTTTTGTGTCTGCCTCCTTCAAGACTCTGTCGTTTTCTTTCTTTGCTTTCTGTGGAATTCTTAACATTCTTCTTAGAAATCACGTTTTAGCTGCCCCAATCTTGTTCTGATTTGAGTGTTGACTGTCCATGCTTCACATCTGTACAATAATGTCGGTTCTATATAACACTGAAGAAATCTTTTTCCTGATGTTAATTGATAGGCATTTGTTGGTAAGAACGTTTTTCATTTTCTTGAATGCTGTTTTAGCCTGACCAGTTCTGCTGGCTATTTCTAATGTGTATATGTCGTCTGGTGAGATGACTGTTCCCAGATATTTAAACTTATCAGCTTGTCTCATGTAGTGCCATGTACCGTTATTTTGCATGAGGGGATTTCTTGAATTTTTACTGATTACCATGACTTCAGTCTTCTTGCTATTTAGCTCCAGCCCTTTATTTCTTTTTTCTATTTCTATTACATTCACAAAATTTTGTAGGTCTTTCTCATTTTGTGCAATTAGACCGGTATCATCTGCATAACGAAGACCGTTTATCATTTTTCCTCCAACCTTTATTCCGGGGCATTCTTCTAGGTTTCTTTGATGTTTCGCCGCTGTAACGTGAAAACAAATCTGGTGACAGAACATATCCGTGCCTAACCCCTCTTTTGACATTTTGGAAAGAGCTTATATCGTTCTCTATTCCCATTGCTGCTGTTTGTTCCCAATACACAGTCCTTATTATTCTTAGATCCTTTCAATCAACACTGAGCCTTTT
This sequence comes from Monoplex corrugatus, assembly GCA_030674185.1. Taxonomy (NCBI): domain Eukaryota; kingdom Metazoa; phylum Mollusca; class Gastropoda; order Littorinimorpha; family Ranellidae; genus Monoplex; species Monoplex corrugatus. Next base: position 18,882,386 of record JAPXFY010000031.1, on the reverse strand, counting down.
AGTTGGTTGATGAATTCCTCGTGTCTTACCCGATCAAAAGCTTTGGTATAATCAACAAAACATAAATGTAAATCCTTCTTCAACTCAGTTGATCTTTCTATGTGAGTTCTTAGGATGCATATGGTATTAACAGTTCCTTTCCCTTCGACAAATCCACATTTTTCATCTGCTATTTCTCTTTTGATTCTATTCCTTGTCCTCATCATGATTATTCTTAATAGAATTTTTGTTACATGACTCATCAGGCTAATTGTACGACAGAGTTCGCATTCTATAGCCCCTGCTTTCTTTGGCAGTGCAGTGAAAATTGATAGCTGGCAACTGGTTGCTTAACATCTGAAAATGGTATGATTATCATGGAAAAAAGACAAAATGTTAGATAGAAGGGGGGAGTACATTAAAGCTCTTTTTGATGATGACAGAAACGAAGAACACATCATAAGAAAGAACGTTGAAGGACCACCAATAATGAAAGATGAATTTAGAGCAGCGTTGAAAAAAATGAAACCTGGAAAAGCCCCAGGACCAGATAATATTACTACAAAAATGATTGAGGTTCTAGATGAATTTGGTAGAGTCTATTGAAAAAATAACAGTCCTCCTAAATGAAATTTATGACACCGGAAAAATCCCTAAAGAATATCAGGTACGTACGTTAAACATCCTGAAAATCATGTCGTTGTCGGGCGCCTTAAGGAATATGGAAACAGTCAGTAGTCACAGTCCCTGTAAACAAAGTTGACGTCTTACATGGCGGGGTAAAAAGACTGTCATACGGGTAAATACCTACCCGTGTGTCTGCCACAGTGCACGTTGGAGATAAAGGCCACGAACCCAGATATAGATAAAGAATTTAGGTTGGGCGTGTCGTTTGTGATGTTGATGTACTTCTTTTGCTTCTGATTTTGAGTCCCGCTTTATTTGAAAGAAGGAAAAAAAAAAAAAAAAACAGAAAGAAGGAAAATGGAAAGTCGTCAGTCAGACGTTTTCTTCTTTTTCTTATATTTCTTCAGTCATACAATCTTGGGTGTTGCGGAGGGATGGGGGAATTCAGACATATGCAGACGTATATATGAATAATAACACCATTAGTATAGAGTGACGTGATACTGAGTGTGTGTGTGTGTGTGTGTGTGTGTGTGTGTGTGTGTGTGTGTGTGCGCGCGCGCGCGCGCGGGCGTGGTCTGTTTGTTTGCCTGCCTACATGCCTGTTTGATGTAAGGACTTTTTTGTGTAATTGTCTGTATATGTCTCTGCCTGTCTGTCAGTGGACTATAATGTGCTTGTTGTTGTCTGTCTGTTTCTCTGTTTGACAATCTGAGACAGACAGACAGAGAAAGACAGACAGACAAAGTGAATGTATAATTGCTGTGTGTGTGCGTGTGTATGTGTGTACCAGCTGGGCAAACATACCCGATAACAAAATTATAGTTTTTCTTTCAATCCACACATCTATCAATCAGTAAATAAACAAACACTTAAAGTAACATTGTCAAAGCATTTTACGGCAAATGGCGTTTTAAGTGGTAGAAATTCTGCACCCTTGCCACTGTAGTAGTCATCGTCATCATGTGCCCT
>JAPXFY010000031.1:18873308-18875808 GCA_030674185.1 Monoplex corrugatus | reverse complement strand
CCAAAGGACAAAGTACACAACAATGACAACAACTACCAAAGCGTACAGCAAAACCAAAGGACAAAGTACACAACAATAACAACAACTACCAAAGTACACAACAATAACAACTACCAAAGTACACAACAATGACAACAACTACCAAAGTACACAACAATGACAACAACTACCAAAGCGTACAACAAACACCAAAGTACACAACAATGACAACAACTACCAAAGCGTACAACAAAGGACAAAGTATACAACAATGACAACAACTACCAAAGCGTACAACAAACCAAAGGACAAAGTACACAACAATGACAACAACTACCAAAGCGTACAAAACCAAAGGACAAAGTACACAACAATGACAACAACTACCAAAGTACAACAAACAAACTACAAAGTACACAACAATGACAACTACCAAAGTACAACAAACAAAGAACACAATGACACAACAGTAACAACAATAACAAACAGTACAACAAACACCAAGAACAAGTACACAACAATACAACTACCAAAGCGTACAACAAAGACCAAAGGACAAAGTAACAACAATACAACTACAAAGGTCACAACAAATACAAAGTACACAACAATGACAACAACTACCAAAGGTACAACAAACACAAGGACAAAGTACACAACAATGACAACAACTACCAAAGCGTACAGCAAAACCAAAGGACAAAGTACACAACAATGACAACAATACAAAGGTACAGACAAACGCAAAACAAAGTACAAAAATGACAACGACTACAAGGTTAGCAAACAAGGGAAAGTTCTACCACACCATAACTACAACTACCAAGCTACATCCTCATACAACTACCAATGTCACTACATGACAACAATCTCCAAAGGTACACAACATTGACAATCTCACAAAGGTATCATACTAAACACCAGCATACACAACAATGACACTACTCTCACTCAACTCACAAGTACATTCATCTGACAACACTACCTACGTACAACAACTCTCCAAGTACACAATCAATACAACATCCATAGCTGTCACATCAGCGTACAAAGTCATCACAATGCAACAACTACAAAGTCTACAACATGCATCAAAGTACCAACATGACATCAACTTACCAAAGGTGCACAGCAAGCGTCAAGCCTGTACGCTACTCATGCTACATACAACCGCTCGTACCTTTTACACAACCATACTCACTACCAACTACTCAAGTACATCACAATGCACAACTCCAAGGGAAATAAAAAAAAGTTACACGTCATGGACACACAACTTCCAAGCGTCCAACTAGGCGTATCAGCAATGACACACTTTCATCACTTGCAGTACACACCTGACCAAACCATATCACACAATGCATCACCAAAGGTTACTACAATTGTCACATGTAAGTCCAACATTGCAACATCACAAGGTGAAAAAGTCGTTACTGACAAATCCAAAGTACATGTACATAAAGTACACATTGACTCATACCAATTTCCCTCTACCAATCGTTCAACCAACTTACTTTCTACAAGTACTCCCATACAACACTACCAACGTACACAACCAACTAATCTGACAACCTACCATCTCATCACATCTTACGATGTACAATTTAACAACAATGAATACAAGTACCATAGGTTGAAGTAACAATGGCAAAACAATAGTTTCACACACTGACATTACTGTAAAAAAACACTACCAAAGCATACACACAAACGCAAAGGACAAAGTACACAACAATGACAACAACTACCAAAGCGTACAACCAAACGCAAAGGACAAAGTATACAACAATGACAACAACTACCAAACGTACAACAAAGGACACAAGTACACAACAATGACAACAACTACCAAAGCGTACAACAAAGCCAAAGGACAAAGTACACAACAATGACAACAACTACCAAAGCGTACAGCAAACACCAAAGGACAAAGTACACAACAATGACAACAACTACCAAATGTACAACAAACGCCAAAGGACAAAGTACACAACAATGACAACAACTACCAAAGCGTACAACAAAGTACACAACAATGACAACAACTACCAAAGCGTACAACAAACCAAAGACAAAGTATGCAACAATGACAACTACCAAAGTAAACAAACGCCAAAGACAAAGAACAAACAATGACAACTACCAAAGCGTACAACAAACGCCAAAGGACAAAGTACACAACAATGACAACTACCAAAGCGTACAACAAACGCCAAAGGACAAAGTACACAAACAATGACAACTACCAAAGCGTACAACAAACCCAAAGGACAAAGTAACAACAATGCAACAACTACCAAAGCGTACAAGAAACCCAAAGGACAAAGTACACAACAATGACAACAACTACCAAAGCGTACAACAAACGCCAAAGGACAAAGTAACAACATGACAACAATACCAAAGCGTACAACAAACGCAAAGGACAAAGTACACAACAATGACAAACTACCAAAGCGTACAACAAACCCAAAGGACAAAGTATACAACAATGCAACAACTACCAAAGCGTACAACAAAC
>JAPXFY010000031.1:18855808-18868308 GCA_030674185.1 Monoplex corrugatus | reverse complement strand
ATCATTGTCATCATGATTATCATCTCTATTCATCATTGTCATCATGATTATCATCCTATCGTCATCATTGTCATCATGATTATCATCCCTATCGTCATTATTGTCATCATGATTATCATCCCTATCGTCATCATTGTCATCATGATTATCATCTCTATCGTCATCATGATTATCATCCGTATCGTCATCATTGTCTTCATGATTATCATCCCTATCGTCATCATTGTCATCATGATTATCATCTCTATCGTCATCATTCGTCATCATGTATATATCATCCCTATCGTCATCATTGTCTTCATGATTATCATCCTATCGTCATCATTGTCTTCATGATTATCATCCCTATCGTCATCATTGTCTTCATGATTATCATCCTTATCGTCATCATTGTCATCATGATTATCATCTCTATCATCATCATTGTCATCATGATTATCATCTCTATCGTCATCATTGTCTTCATGATTATCATCCTATCGTCATCATTGTCATCATGATTATCATCCCTATCGTCATCATTGTCTTCATGATTATCATCCCTATCGTCATCATTGTCATGATTATCATCCATTTCGTCTCATGATTATCATCCCTGTCATCATCGTCTCATGATTATCATACCTATCGTCATAATGATTATCATCCCTGTCGTCGTCATCATCATAATTATCGTCCCTGTCGTCGTCAGCACCATCATGATTGTCATCCCTGTCGTCATCATCGTCATCGTGATCTTCATCCCTGTCGTCATTAGCATCATCATCATTATCATCCCTGTCGTCACCAACATCATCGTACTGTGAAATATTGTCCCAGATTCTGTGGCCATTGAATGGCGTTGGGGTCAGGACCAAAAAAAATGTACGGCACTTACCTTACAAGGGGAGACAACAGTAATCCCAAATAGGACATTTACGGGTTATAACCTGTGGGACATCAGCAGGGCAAGAACGCGACACACACACGATGTGTACAAGACAAACAACACACACAATTCAGTCTCTGGTTCCTTTGAGATAAACTAGACACGATCAATTGTTTTTTTTACGTGTGAATTGATTGGCATACCCTATAGTGGCCCTAGTTTTGTGTTGTTGTGTATTCGTAGGTTGACACTGAAACGGAATTAACTTCCATCGCGACCGACCGATGGGCACTACACATGGGATGGTTAAGACATTGGTGTTCTTGTTGGAAGATCTAGGTTCAAACCTGTTGCATGGATAATGGAGGGAAGGAGAGGTTTCTGATCTCACAGGGTAACATATACGCAGACCTGCTCATACCTAACCGTCCTTACTTACAACTTCCGGAAAGAAATCTTTCTTTCTTTTTGGCCCAGCGACACGGCTGTACCGCCCAGTATCTTTACCTACCGCCCATATCTTTACTACCCCATATCTTTAACTACCGCCCAGTATCTTTACCTACCGCCCAGTATCTTTACTACCACCCAGTATCTTTAACTACCCCCAGTATCTTTAACTACCGCCCAGTATCTTTTACTACCGCCCAGTATCTTTAACTACCGCCCAGTATCTTTAACTACCGCCCAGTATCTTTAACTACCGCCCAGTATCTTTAACTACCGCCCAGTATCTTTAACTACCGCCCAGTATCTTTAACTACCGCCCATGATCTTTACCTACCGCCCAGTATCTTTAACTACCGCCCAGTTCTTTAACTACCGCCCATTCTTTACCTACCGCCCAGTATCTTTAACTACCGCCCAGTGTCTTTAACTACCGCCCAGTATCTTTAACTACCGCCCAGTGTCTTTAACTACCCCCAGTATCTTTAACTACCGCCCAGTATCTTTAACTACCGCCCAGTATCTTTAACTACCGCCCAGTATCTTTAACTACCGCCCAGTATCTTTAACTACCGCCCATATCTTTAACTACCGACCCAGTATCTTTAACTACCGACCCAGTATCTTTAACTACCAGCCCAGTATCTTTAACTACCGCCCAGTATCTTTAACTACCGCCCAGTATCTTTAACTACCGCCCAGTATCTTTAACTACCGCCCAGTGTCTTTAACTACCGCCCAGTTCTTTAACTACCACCCAGTGTCTTTAACTACCGCCCAGTGTCTTTAACTACCGCCCAGTGTCTTTAACTACCGCCCAGTGTCTTTAACTACCGCCCAGTGTCTTTAACTACCGCCCAGTGTCTTTAACTACCGCCCAGTGTCTTTAACTACCGCCCAGTGTCTTTAACTACCGCCCAGTGTCTTTAACTACCGCCCAGTGTCTTTAACTACCGCCCAGTGTCTTTAACTACCGCCCAGTGTCTTTAACTACCGCCCAGTTTCTTTAACTACCGCCCAGTGTCTTTAACTACCGCCCAGTGTCTTTAACTACCGCCTAGTGTCTTTAACTACCGCCCAGTATCTTTAACTACCGCCCAGTATCTTTAACTACCGCCCAGTATCTTTAACTACCGCCCAGTATCTTTAACTACCGTCCAGTGTCTTTAACTACCGCCCAGTATCTTTAACTACCGCCCAGTATATTTAACTACCGCCCAGTATCTTTAACTACCGCCCAGTATCTTTAACTACCGCCCAGTATCTTTAACTACCGCCCAGTATCTTTAACTACCGCCCAGTATCTTTAACTATCGCCCAGTGTCTTTAACTACCGCCCAGTGTCTTTAACTACCGCCCAGTATCTTTAACTACCGCCGCCCAGTATCTTTAACTACCGCCCAGTGTCTTTAACTACCGCCCAGTATCTTTAACTACCGCCTAGTGTCTTTAACTACCGCCTAGTATCTTTAACTACCGCCCAGTATCTTTAACTACCGCCCAGTATCTTTAACTACCGCCCAGTATCTTTAACTACCGCCCAGTATCTTTAACTATCGCCCAGTGTCTTTAACTACCGCCCAGTGTCTTTAACTACCGCCCAGTATCTTTAACTACCGCCGCCCAGTATCTTTAACTACCGCCCAGTATCTTTAACTACCGCCCAGTATCTTTAACTACCGCCCAGTATCTTTAACTACCGCCCAGTGTCTTTAACTACCGCCTAGTGTCTTTAACTACCGCCTAGTGTCTTTAACTACCGCCCAATATCTTTAACTACCGCCTAGTGTCTTTAACTACCGCCCAGTGTCTTTAACTACCGCCCAGTATCTTTAACTACCGCCCAGTATCTTTAACTACCGCCTAGTATCTTTAACTACCGCCCAGTATCTTTAACTACCGCCAAGTATCTATAAGACAAAGCAGATGTGTTTATTGGTGTATGTTGTATCGCATTACTTCATTAACATCACATTGTTTATGCTGTTTGTAAAGTGGATCGAGCATTCTCTGACATGTATGTTTGCGCTTTATAACAAGAATCATTATTGTTATTATTATCCTTCCAGCGTATACGCACGCCGCAAAACATCAGAAACGCACGTTTAAAATCAATTAAGCCATGTCAGTGTTCGTTTTTTATGGCAACACGAAAACGGCTAGCATGTACCCCTAAAACTAGTATGGCTGCCTTAACCCTTCGACTTCCACACTCTGTCCATCAGCATCCTGGATTGTCAACCATGTTCATAAAGCAAAAACTTAACCCTTTTACTCCCTTACTCTGTCCATCGGCTTCCTGCATGAAGCTGTTTGATAGGTTGCTGGAGGAGTCTAAGTGTTACGTTTTAGCACTTGATGGACAGCGTGCAGGAGTCAAGGGGTTAATGGCTGGAAAAGAGACATTCATGTGAAAACTGGCTCGTCTATTGGATGCAGACCTGTCACTGTTATCTAAAAACTGACAGACGAGGACACTACGACTGCCAGCACCAGACTGTCATCTCCAGTCGTAATAATTAACAAGACAGTCATTATCAGTCACATCCATTCATATCCAACATTCTGATAATCACCATCCATTCATATCCAACATTCTGATAATCACCATCCATTCATATCCAGCATTCCGATAATCACCATCCATTCATATCCAGCATTCCGATAATCACCATCCATTCATATCCAGCATTCCGATAATCACCATCCATTCATATCCAGCATTCCGATAATCACCATCCATTCATATCCAACATTCCGATAATCACCATCCATTCATATCCAACATTCTGATAATCACCATCCAGTCATATCCAACATTCTGATAATCTCCATCCAGTCATATCCAACATTCCGATAATCACCATCCATTCATATCCAACATTCTGATAATCTCCATCCATTCATATCCAACATTCTGATAATCACCATCCATTCATATCCAACATTCCGATAATCACCATCCAGTCATATCCAACATTCTGATAATCACCATCCAGTCATATCCAACATTCTGATAATCACCATCCAGTCATATCCAACATTCTGATAATCACCATCCAGTCATATCCAACATTCTGATAATCACCATCCAGTCATATCCAACATTCTGATAATCACCATCCAGTCATATCCAACATTCTGATAATCACCATCCAGTCATACCCATTGCTCTCATGGCTGTCACAGTGCACGTTGCACTTTGTGTTCAGTATTCTCACGTACGAGGGGCAAGCATGACGTAGATTGTTTCCGGAACAATTATAACGCGCACACATCTCCAGCATTCCTCCAATCCTCATTAAATAAAACACCCCTTTTCGTACACATCTTAGACTCTCCCCGTCGCGCGCATCGCTTGACTCACCTCATCAGCGCAGTCGAAACCGGCAGGTGAAGGGGTGTCGAGTGAGGAGCAACGCTGTCAGGAATGCACATACACACCCACGGTCTGGAAGAAGCGAAGAAGAAGGGAGCTGGTTCCTAGGTGAAGGAAGCCTCAGTCCCAGTCATACAGGGGTGATTTTCTTTCTTCCTCCATTTTCTTATAGCCAGCGGGGTGAAAAGATCGTACTGATAAGAAACAAGCCATTCCACATTCTGAGAATTCTATCGTACAAAATTACTGAAAGGACGGGTCGTTGTGAAGTGTTTTTCTGGACTGTGACGGGAAAGTTTTTGTGGTACTGGAGACTGGGGTGAGCACTGCCCTGTATTTCTGTGAGGGGCTGGAAGCGTTTGCACCTGTGTGTGGAAAGGGTGTCCGTGCTACGTGGTTGTGGGGAGGTACTAGATCTAGTGTTCTGTTTCAGGTGAGATTGTAGATTATGTGCTTGTGTCCATTCCGTGTTGCCACTAACCAGGTGTGTTGTCTATACATGTTACATCTGCCATAACGGGTGGTGTGTTGTTTATACATGTTACATCTGCCATAACGGGTGGTGTGTTGTTTATACATGTTACATCTGCCATAACGGGTTGTGTGTTGTTTATACATGTTACATCTGCCGTAACGGGTTGTGTGTTGTTTATACATGTTACATCTGCCATAACGGGTGGTGTGTTGTTTATACATGTTACATCTGCCATGACGGGTGGTGTGTTGTTTATACATGTTACATCTGCCATAACGGGTGGTGTGTTGTTTATACATGTTACATCTGCCATAACGGGTAGTGTGTTGTTTATACATGTTACATCTGCCATAACGGGTGGTGTGTTGTTTATACATGTTACATCTGCCATAACGGGTGGTGTGTTGTCTATACATGTTACATCTGCCATAACGGGTGGTGTGTTGTGTTGTTTATACATGTTACATCTGCCATAACGGGTGGTGTGTTGTTTATACATGTTACATCTGCCATAACGGGTGGTGTGTTGTCTATACATGTTACATCTGCCATAACGGGTGGTGTGTTGGTTCTAGGTGTTGGTGTACTGCTGTAAACTGGCAATATTCACAGTCTTTAACTCAGATCTTTATGGACTGAAACGTAATCTGTTCATTTCATCGTCGCAGAGGAGTAGAAGGGTAGAACTGTTACACTGACTTTTGGCTTTTTGTCTATGGTATCAGTGTACTGGTTGACTTATGGTATCAGTGTACTGGTTGACTTTATGGTATCAGTGTACTAGTTGACTTATGATATCAGTGTACTGGTTGACTTATGGTATCAGTGTACTACTTGATGGTATCAGTGTACTAGTTGACTTATGATATCAGTGTACTGGTTGACTTATGGTATCAGTGTACTAGTTGACTTATGATATCAGTGTACTGGTTGACTTTATGGTATCAGTGTACTGGTTGACTTTATGGTATCAGTGTACTAGTTGACTTATGGTATCAGTGTACTGGTTGACTTTAATGGTATCAGTGTACTAGTTGACTTATGATATCAGTGTACTGGTTGACTTATGGTATCTGTACTGGTTGACTTATGGTATCAGTGTACTGGTTGACTTATGGTATCAGTGTACTGGTTGACTTATGGTATCTGTACTGGTTGACTTATGGTATCAGTGTACTGGTTGACTTATGATATCAGTGTACTGGTTGACTTATGGTATCAGTGTACTGGTTGACTTATGATATCAGTGTACTGGTTGACTTATGGTATCAGTGTACTGGTTGACTTATGGTATCAGTGTACTGGTTGACTTATGGTATCAGTGTACTGGTTGACTTATGGTATCAGTGTACTGGTTGACATGGTATCAGTGTACTGGTTGACATGGTATCAGTGTACTGGTTGACATGGTATCAGTGTACTGGTTGACATGGTATCATTGTACTGGTTGACTTATGGTATCAGTGTACTGGTTGACTTATGATATCAGTGTACTGGTTGACTTATGGTATCAGTGTACTGGTTGACTTATGGTATCAGTGTACTGGTTGACTTATGGTATCAGAGTACTGGTTGACTTATGGTATCAGTGTACTGGTTGACTTATGGTATCAGTGTACTGCTTGACATGGTATCAGTGTACTACTTGACTTATGGTATCAGTGTACTGGTTGACTTATGGTATCAGTGTACTGGTTGACTTATGGTATCAATGTACTGGTTGACTTATGGTATCAGTGTACTGGTTGACTTATGGTATAGTGTACTGGTTGACTTATGGTATAGTGTATTGGTTGACTTATGGTATCAGTGTACTGGTTGACTTATGGTATCATTGTACTGGTTGACTTATGATATCAGTGTACTGGTTGACTTATGGTATCAGTGTACTGGTTGACTTATGGTATCAGTGTACTGGTTGACTTATGGTATCAGTGTACTGGTTGACTTATGGTATCAGTGTACTGGTTGACTTATGGTATCAGTGTACTGGTTGACTTATGGTATCAGTGTACTGGTTGACTTAGGTATCAGTGTACTGGTTGACTTATGGTATCATTGTACTGGTTGACTTAAGGTATCAGTGTACTGGTTGACTTGTGGTATCAGTGTACTGGTTGACTTATGGTATCATTGTACTGGTTGACTTGGTATCAGTGTACTGGTTGACTTATGGTATCAGTGTACTGGTTGACTTATGGTATCAGTGTACTGCTTGACTTGGCATCAGTGTACTGGTTGACTTATGGTATCAGTGTACTGCTTGACTTATGGTATCAGTGTACTGGTTGACTTATGGTATCAGTGTACTGGTTGACATATGGTATCATTGTACTGGTTGACTTATGGTATCAGTGTACTGGTTGACTTATGGTATCAGTGTACTGGTTGACTTATGGTATTAGTGTACTGCTTGACTTATGGTATCAGTGTACTGGTTGACTTATGGTATCAGTGTACTGGTTGACTTATGGTATCAGTGTACTGGTTGACTTATGGTATCAGTGTACTGCTTGACTTGTATCAGTGTACTGGTTGACTTATGATATCAGTGTACTGGTTGACTTATGGTGTCAGTGTACTGGTTGACTTATGGTATCAATGTACTGCTTGACTTATGGTATCAGTGTACTGGTTGACTTATGGTATCAGTGTACTGGTTGACTTATGGTATCATTGTACTGGTTGACTTACGGTATCAATGTACTGCTTGACTTGGTGGATATGTCATCAGTTCAAGGTGTGATAGCTTACCTAAATCCATGTCCTCAAAAAACGGACATTCAACAAAACAGAACGAGGCTGGTTTGATCATTCAGAATACTCCGGTCATTCTGGTGGTGTCAGCTTAGTGTGTCATCATGTCCCCGTCTGTTTAAAGACATTAGGTTTTACCCAGCTTCTGGGCCTTTGCCAGATTTTTTTTCAGATTTCTTCTTGAATGTTGTTTTGCCCACAATATGCAGGTGGTATGTTGCTGTGCAATCTGCATACTGTTCGGCCACGGACACTGACATGACTCGCAGGATGTTTAACGTGCCACAGAATGTTCTGTGTACGTCTACACATGAAGGGGGTCTGGGTACTAACAGGTCTGTTGACCTTAAAGATCGGACACTGTTCCACTGTTTATCCATTAGGTGGCAGGTACCCAGACAGGATCGAACCCAGACCTTTTGATTGGAAATGTGAGGTCTGACGGCTGGACTGTTACGTCTTCACACGTGTCACACGGCGGATTGTGCTCCGTGCCTGAACTGCTGGATTGAACCTGGGACGTTTAGATCTTCAGTCTGACGTCTCAACTGAGCCATTCCCGCAGACATCCTCTGTAAGAAATAGATAGTTGCTGGCAAGTATTGGGTTGACCACATATGGACTTTCCGGGTGTCATGAGTCTCTCAGAAAGTTTCCGGTTGCAGCTCTGTTTCTAACGTTGGTTTGAAAGTACTGGATTCTTTTTCATTTTGAGTTGTTTTTATGGATAGCGTTTGCATGCAGGTGAATGGAGCATCCTTTTTTTCATCATCATCAGATGCCCTGCCGCATGGCGTTGGCGACCATGGACTTCCAACCATCTCTATCTCTCGTTGCACCCAGCATCTCCCCCACCCTCTTCATCCCCAGCCACTCTGCAAGTCCGTCCAGTATTCTCTCCCTGGGTCTACCCGGTGCTCTCTTTCCCTCCAGCTTTCCCGTTGTGACCAGGTGCTCCAAATCCCCCTTCCTCATAAAATGGCCTATAAATGTTGCTTGTCTTTTCCTAATCTTCCTTATCAGTGATCGACTTGTGTCTGCCTCCATCAAGACTGTCTCGTTTGTTTTCTTTGCTGTCCATGGTACTCTCAACATTCTTCTGAGAAACCACATCTCGGCTGCCTCAATCCTGCTCTGGCTTTGCTTGCTGACTGTCTACGCCTCGCATCCGTACAACAGTATTGGTTCTATATAACACTCAAGGACTCTCTTTCTGATGTTAATTGATAGGCATTTGTTGGTAAGAATGCCTGTCATCTTCTTGAATGCTGTTTTGGCTTGGCCGATTCTGCCAGCTATTTCCGATGTGCATCTGCCGTCTGATGAAATGACCGTTCCCAGATATTTGAACTTATTAACCTGTGTCAAGGTTGTGCCATTTGCTGTTATTCTGCAGGAGGGGATTTCATGTTTTTTATTGTTTTTTACTGATCACCATGACTTCAGTCTTCCTGCTGTTTAGTCCTTTTTTTACCTACCTAAAAAAAAAGGGGGGGGGAAGGTTATTTCTATTTCTTTTTTTTCTTTTTTTTTTATTCAGTGCTGCACATGTCTTTGCGTCTTTTGAAAGTAGGCTACTGGATTCAGTTTTCTGTCAGTCGATTTAAAGGCATGTTTATTCGTGAACACTGTTGACTTGATTGTTCCATAACTGTGGGCAATAAGCACAGAGCATGTGGTGCAAGTTGTGTGCACTGTGAAACTAAAGTGTTGATTGTTTCTGTTGAGAACACGTGCATTGAGTCAACAGACAAAAACTGATGTACACACAGAATAAAGTCCATTTGTTTACGATGTAAATCTCTCTCTCTCTCTCTCTCTCTCTTTGTCTCTCTTTCTTTGTCTCTATCACTCTCTCTCTCTCTCTCTCTCTTTGTCTCTCACTCACTCTCTCTCTTTCTCTCTATCACTCACTCTCTCTCTCTCTTTCTCTCTCTCTCACTCACTCTCTCTCTTTCTCTCTCTGTCTCATTCACTCACTCTCTCACTCATTCAGTCTCTCTCTCACCTCTCACTTCCTCTCTTTCTCTCTCTCTCATCACTCTCTCTCTCTCTCTTCTCTGTCTGTCTGTCTGTCACTCCTCATTCGCTTCTCCTCTCACTCTCTCTCTCTCTCTTCTCTTCTCTTCTCGTCTTCACTCCTCTCTCTCCTCTCACTCTCACTCTCACTCTCTCTCTCTCTCTCTTCACTGTCTGACTCTCTCTCTCCTCTCTCTCTCTCTCCTCTTCTCTCGCTTTCTGTCTCTTGTGTCCCCTCCTCCCCCCCCTTCACCCCCCTCACCTTCTTTTCGCTTGGACAGTTTTGTTCGTGTCAGACTGTTCCCGACACAGTTCAGCTGTGTGTGCCACACCAGGTGTGTGTGTGTGTGTTTGTTTGGGGGGGGGGGGGTGTTCTGTGGCACGTCGTGTACACATTGTGCACATTGCAGTCAGTGAGCTACACAGTCAGTCAGGTCTGTGTGTCAGGGGCTGTCTGAGATACATGCTGACTGCCTCATGGCTGCTGTTCCAAGTGCTTGTCCTTCCTACAGGAACATTATTATAGAGAAGACAAACGTTGAGAATGTGGATCAGGCGAATGCTAAGAATATTGATAGGGCGAATGCTAAGAATATTGAAAGGCGAATGCTAAGAATATTGATAGGGCGAATGCTAAGAATATTGATAGGGCGAATGTTAAGAATATTGATAGGGCGAATGTTAAGAATATTGATGGGGCGAATGTTAAGAATATTGTTAGGGCGAATGTTAAGAATATAGATAGGGCGAATGTTAAGAATTTGTTAGGGCGAATGCTAAGAATATTGATAAGGCGAATGTTAAGAATATTGACAGGGCGAATGCTAAGAATATTGATGGGGCGAATGTTAAGAATATTGATAGGGCGAATGTTAAGAATATTGATAGGGCGAATGTTAAGAATATTGATAGGGCGAATGTTAAGAATATTGATAAGGCGAATGCTAAGAATATTGATAGGGCGAATGTTAAGAATATTGATAAGGCGAATGCTAAGAATATTGATAGGGCGAATGCTAAGAATATTGATAGGCGAATGTTAAGAATATTGATAGGGTGAATGTTAAGAATATTGATAGGGCGAATGTTAAGAATATTGATAGGGCGAATGTTAAGAATATTGATAGGGCGAATGCTAAGAATATTGATAGGGCGAATGTTAAGAATATTGATAGGGCGAATGCTAAGAATATTGATAGGGTGAATGCTAGAATATTGATAGGGCGAATGTTAAGAATATTGTTAGGGCGAATGTTAAGAATATTGTTAGGGCGAATGTTAAGAATATTGATAGGGCGAATGTTAAGAATATTGATAGGGCGAATGTTAAGAATATTGATAGGGCGAATGTTAAGAATATTGTTAGGGCGAATGTTAAGAATATTGATAGGGCGAATGCTAAGATATTGTTAGGGCGAATGTTAAGAATATTGTTAGGGCGAATGTTAAGAATATTGTTAGGGCGAATGTTAAGAATATTGTTAGGGCGAATGTTAAGAATATTGATAGGCGAATGTTAAGAATATTGTTAGGGCGAATGTTAAGATATTGATAGGGCGAATGTTAAGAATATTGATAGGCGAATGTTAAGAATATTGATAGGGCGAATGTTAAGAATATTGATAGGGCGAATGTTAAGAATATTGATAGGGCGAATGTTAAGAATATTGTTAGGCGAATGTTAAGATATTGTTAGGGCGAATCTTAAGAATATTGTTAGGGCGAATGTTAACAATATTGTTAGGGCGAATGTTAAGAATATTGTTAGGGCGAATGTTAAGACTAGATAAGGCGAATGTTAGGAATGTTGATAAGGCGAATTTAAGAATATTTCATAAGGCGAATGTTAAGAATAGGCTATTTATTTGGCGAATGTTAAGATCATTGATATGACGATTGTTAAGAATATGATAAGGCGAATGTTAAGAATATTGATCAAGCGAATGTTATGACTGGATAAGGCGAATGTTAAGACTGGATAAGACGAATGTTAAGAATGTGTTAAGACTACGGATAAGACGAATGTTAAGAATGTGTTAAGACTGTGGATAAGACGAATGTTAAGAATATGTAAGACTATGGATAAGACAGATGTTTAGAATATGTTAAGACTACGGATAAGACGAATGTTAAGAATGTGTTAAGACTGTGGATAAGACGAATGTTAAGTATATGTTAAGACTACGGATACGGCGAATGTTAAGAATATGTTGAGACTATGGATAAGGCGAATGTAAGTATATGTTAAGACTATGGATACGGCGAATGTTAAGAATATGTTGAGACTATGGATAAGGCGAATGTTAACAATATGTTAAGACTATGGATAAGACGAATGCTAAGAATATGTTAAGACTATGGATAAGACGAATGTTAAGAATATGTTAAGACTATGGGTAAGACGAATGTCAAAATATGTTAAGACTATGGGTAAGATGAATGTTAAGAACTCATGATTTGGACGTGGCAAATGGCGAAGCATAAGAATATGAACATGAAGAATATGAACATGAAGAATATGAACATGAAGAATATGAACATGAAGAATATGAACA
>JAPXFY010000031.1:18843308-18850808 GCA_030674185.1 Monoplex corrugatus | reverse complement strand
GGAGAGCGATGTCTGGTCTCATGCCTGTTTTGCTGATGACATCTGGGTAATTTCTCCACTCTGGGAGGTCTGCTGTACACTCCCAGTCGACTGCTCCATCCAGAAGACCCTTTGGCAATGTGCTGGTTGTCATAGCCCTTTCGGGCCAGACCTGTTTCCCTCCTGCTTTGTAGAACGTTGTCATAGCAATTGGTGCGTTTGGGGTCATGGTTTTTTCGCTAACCACATCTGTGATCACTTTCAGAACTTGGTTGTGCCTCCATGTATACCTTCCTTGGGCTAGCGCTACTTTGCAAGAGCTTAGGACATGTTCCACTGTTTGTTTCTTCTGACAGAGCGGACATGCTGGGTCGTCTGCTTTCCCCCATTTCACTAAGTTTGCATTCGAGGGGAGCAGGTCATATACAGATCTGAGGAGGAAGCTTATCCTTAGAGGAGCCATGTGCCACATATCGTTCCAGCTGAGACTTCTTTGGAGTGCACTGTCCCATGTTGTCCATTGCCCCTGTTGACCTTGCTGGACTGCCTTCTGCACTCTTTTGACATCTTCTTCTTCCTTCAACTCCTGTATGATCATGTCTCTTTTTTCCTTCCCTTTGGCTTTGGACCACCACTGCATTTTTGTTGCTCCCAGTCCCTGTCTGTTGGTTTGCGTGTGTCCAATTATTTCTTTGATGCTGAGGTTTCTCTTGGCATTGTTTACAGCCTCTTGGACTTTCCACTTTCTGCCAGTTCTCAGCTTTGGATGAACTGCTCTCACGATATTGTCCTCCGATTCCTCCAGCATGCTCAACAGTCTTGCTTTTCCAACTTTGTATTCCTCCACTATGGATTTCAGAGGTAGCTTCAGCATTGCTTGACGACAGTAGAATGCAACATCAGTGAGACCAGGTGGGACACCGAGCCATTTTCTTGTGTATTTGTTGATTTTGGCTTCCATTGCTTCGACTGTGCTGGTGCAAATGTCATAGATTAGCAGTGGCCACAGCAGCTTTGGTATGAGCATGAACTGTAGACACCAGACTTTGTATTTGCCTGGCAGTCCGCAGTTATCTATTTTCTTCAGGCCTTCTTCTGCTGTTTGCTTGGTTTCACATCCCCTTTGTGTGTCTTTCAGGGAGTCATCATACCATCTTCCGAGACTTTTTACTGGCTCTTCTGTGACAGTGGGGATGGCTTGGTTGGCTACCATGAATTTGACTGAATCTGCCACTTTTCCTTTTCGCAGTGAGAGACTTCGGGATTTCTTAGGTTTGAACCTCATTCTTGAAGAGGCCACCAGCTCATCCAGCTGCTTTAAGATTTGGTGTGTCTCTTCCTCATCCGTGGACAAGACTGTTGTGTCATCCATGAAAGCTTTCAGAGGAGGCATCTGGTATCCATCTCCCAGATTCACTGGACCTGAACTCTTCATTGCAGCTTTCAAGATGACTTCCATTGCCAACACGAACAGTATGGGAGAGACTGCACAGCCCATTGCAATGCCCACCTCTAGGTCTATCCAGTCCGTGGTGTATTCTTTGGTAGAGAACCGCATTGAGAACCCTTGGAAATACTTCCTCAGCATTGTTCGGATGTTTTCTGGGATGTGATACATTTCAAGAGCCAGCTGGATCATATCGTGTGGAACTGATCCATATGCATTCGCCAGATCAAGCCAAACTACGTCAATGTCTCTCTTCTCTGTTCTTGCTTTTTGGATGGCATCCCAAATCAACGTGGCATGTTCCATGCATCCAGGCATTCCTGGTATGCCTCCCTTTTGGACTGACATATCCAGATACTTGTTTTCAGTCAGGTATTTTGTCAATCTTGCTGCCATAACAGAGAAGAAGATTTTCCCCTCGACGTTCAGAAGTGATATTGGCCTGAACTGATTGATGCTGCTGGAGTTCTGCTCCTTCGGAATGTACACTCCTTCAGCTCTCATCCATTGGTCGCTGATCTTCTGGTTCCTCCATGCTGATCGAATCATCTTGTGGAGCCACTCGAGCACTTTTGGGCATTTCTTGTAGAGCAGGTATGGTATTCCGTTTGGTCCAGGTGCTGACTTGGCTCTGGCTTTCTTTACTACGTTCTTCACTTCATCCAGTGTTGGTGGTTTGTTATTGAATTTTCCTTCTGGCGCTGCAGGCCAAACCAGATTTTGGATTTCAAGTGGTGCCTCGCGCTGAGAATCGGAATATGTTTCCCTGAGATGCTGCTCTAGGGTTTCCTTGCCCACTGTGAGAGTCCCTGATTTGGGTTGTTCAAACAGCTTTCTTGCAAAGTCAAAGGGATCTTTGAAGAAACGATCTTGAGTCTTCTTCTTTTTGCTCTTTCTTCGCCTTGCTGATTCCACTTTGCTGAGAGCATTGTGTTTGGCCTTCAGATCTTTCCAGAGTTCCAGGAGCCCTTGCTTCTCGAATTCTGAGGCAGTTTTCATTCGCTTTTTAAGCTTCCTTTTCTCCCTCCGGATGCTCTCCATCTGTTGCTGTCTTCTGGATTTCTGGGGAGGCGTTTTTGTCTTTGGCTGCTTCACTCCATAAGTGTCCCTGCAGATAGAGTATATGATGTCTCCGTATGTGTCAAGTTTGTGTTCCAGCGTACTGTTCCCTACGAGTATTAGCGCATTCAGCTTAAGGACAAGTTCCTCATCTAATTTCTCCCATTGTTCTTTTGCACCGGCAGGCGGCAAATTGAGTTTTCCACGTTTGGCGTTAAGAGCTTGTGCAAAATCCGCATCAGAACCGTCAGCGTGGATGTCCTTGGCACTATGGAATGCAATAGATTACAATGTAGCTCAGACCTGGGAATGCAATAGATTACAATGTAGCTCAGACCTGGGAATGCAATAGATTACAATGTAGCTCAGACCTGGGAATGCAATAGATTACAATGTAGCTCAGACCTGGGAATGCAATAGATTACAATGCAAACATCATAGGATGTAACAGAATACATTGCATTCCTCCACGCAATATCGTGGTCTCGTGGTAGAACACTCGCCTGCCAGAATACCAGCGTTCAAATCCCTGTTAGTGCTCGTCCATTTTTAGTGGTCCCCGTTAGCTCAATGGGTCAGAGCACCCAAGGCAGGGGACGTAGGTCTGACTGTGTGTTACAGTGCTAGTGGTTGAGGATATCTCCCACGATGCTAAGAAACCTGTGTTCGATTCATAGACTGGGACGTTTGTGACTATGTATCGAAATGATGAAATGGCTTTAAATAATTTTTTGGAGGGGATGGGGGGGGGGGGGGCGAAAATTATATCACCGTTCGCTGTAAAAGCAGACGAAACCAAAAGTAGGTCGAGATAGGGAGATGACATTTTACCAAGGAATTTTAGATAAGTCCATTTCTAACTTAATCTTGATCTTCTAATTTTCAATGTGGACACTTTGTAATCTTCCGAAGCAACATGTCGAAACGTTAAGCCTTAGATTTCCTAGATATTGTTGTGTATGCTGTTTTGAACGAAATATACCAAAGCCATTTCATCATTTGGATAGACAATTCCATTTCGATTTAATTGCACTAAAAAAAAAAACCTTTTCAATATATTGTGTATGATGAAGTTTGTGATGTTTCTAAAACGGAAGGAATGTACATAAAATATATAGTGGAATGTATTAATTTTTGCATGTGTATGCGCGCTGGCTGACCACCGGTGCCAGTGATGAGATACATGTAACAGACCGGGTTGCCAATGCTAAGTGTTCCTGGGAGGAGTTGTTAGTCGGGATGTGTGGGATGGAAAACATCTGCTTCCATACCGATAGGGCTGAGTATGCCTATGGGGCGTTAACAAACGTTTCAAAACCTCCACCTGGCCACCTTCCACTGGATCTGAAGTGGTGGTCCAGGTGTTGTCTTTCAGGTGAGCCTGTAAGCTGAGGCCCTTAATGTAGCACGCGCTTGTGCACGTTAAAGATCCCACGGCGACAAAGACCTTGTCTCTGGCAAAATCTTGTATCAAAATCCACTTTCATAGGAAAAGAGAAAGAACATGCATACAGAGAAAAAGAGCAGCCGAGAAGAGCAGCCTGAACATCACGTGGTAAAGCTATTCTGACGAAAAAGAAATAACTACAGATACAAAGACAAACACATGCAATACAGGATACTGTACAAACACAGCACTGTCAAATGAAAACCCTCACAGTGCAATGTGACACAACACATCTCAACACACGCTTTTTCCAAACACCTGTAGTTTGAATTGGGGCCAAACCCTCCGGCAGCCAGTGCCTGCCTTTTCCATCTTCGCACTTTGGAAAACTGTATTGGGGCCAACAACGGACTGGCGTAGGAGAGATGCTGATTCATTTGAGCTTCTGTGGTTTGGAGGAGAGGGGGAGGGAGAGAGAGAGAGAGAGAGAGAAAGAGAGAGAAGAACGCATTTTAGTCACGAGCTCGTGAAATAAGCATACATACATTTTATATCCAGCCCTCGGCCAAGAAGGGTTTACGTTACACACACACATCATATATTGGGGACAGCAATGATTCAGAACAGTATAAAAACAGAGAGAGCGAGAATATTGAAATAGAGAGAGCGAATCTATGGAGTGTAAACAGAGTGCGCATTATTCTATACATATCATTTCCACAAACAGTCTTTATAGAAAACTGTCCTAAGGAGAACCCTGTGAAAACATTCTCATCTTTGACCTCAAAGTGCATTAAAGTCAGGGGAGAAAGCGAGACATGATGTTGTCAGTAGAACATGGAGTGACAGACAGACGGACGCTTTGATATTTTAATGACAGTAGTGTATTTACAGCCCCTGTGGCATGTGCACACTTCACCACATCAACGTCGATTAGAAATTGTTTGATACATGTAATCAAAGGCAATGAAGAAATACATTAGTTAAATGCGCTCTCCTTTACATTAAACTGACCATAAGTGTTATTTCGATTTCATGACGACGAGTCTGTTTAAACTTTGTATATTGTGCGAAAGTATCATTAGTGTTGATGTGATAATCCCAATTTTGCCGTCTGCAATCAACTGAACTTCGTTTAAAATTTAATTTATTTAATTTAATTAATAATTTAATTAATAATTAATTTTATTAAAAACCCTATCCCATTCACTCGGCTGTGTCCGGCCAAACACAGCTCTCCCGTATCTGTTCACTCCGGCCGCGGCCGGCCGCATGTTTGCACACATGGCCAGTACTTTTCCATCCGCTGTAACCATGAGCTAGCTCACTCTGAACGGATGAAATTTGGCAGGTAGGTCCACGAAGGACCATTGAACTGTTAACACTAAATTAAGATGCCACTACTGCAGCATCATTCACAAGAGAGAAGAAGGAATTGACTGCATTCCATTCTTGTCTTTGTGTAAACAGGAAAAAGATGGCGAATAATAGCGGAAGTTTCACTGCAAGCTATGCAAATGGGAGAGGGTTTTAAACGCGTTTATGGAAGAGTTTACGTGTATATAACCAATACTCTGATTTCCCCAGATGTGTGTGTATGTGTCTGCGTGTATGTGTGTGTGAGAGAGAAAGAGAGAGTGAGAGAGAGAAAGAGACAGAGAAACAGAAAGAGAGAGAGAAAGATAGAGAGAGAATTAGAGTGAGTGAGAGAGAGAGAGAGAGCAGTGGATGATGTCAGTGTGTTCTGGAAAGTTCCCTAGCTGTGCACATGTACAGTCAAGTCTAGCCAGGGAAGTCTCCGTGATGTGCCATGCTTGGCATTCAGGTTGCACAACAGTTATACACCCCTGTCTTTTCCAGGTTCGTTATTTCAGTCCGTGTGTGTGTGTGTTTGTGTGTGTGTGTGTGTGTGTGTGTGTGTGTTGTGTGTGTGTGTGTATGTGTGTGTGAGAGAGAGAGAGAGAGAGAGACCTTCAACGGGGAAAAGGAGGGCGACTGGCACCTGACAACCTGTTTCTGGCCGTAATATTACACACGCGTGCTTCCAAGAGCACTCTCTGCCCCCCCCTCCCCCTCTCTCGTTTTGCCAGCTTGTCTGTCCTGTCTGTCCGTCTGTCTGTCTGTCTGTCTGTCTCTGTCTCTCTCTCTCTCTCTCTCTTCCCCCTCTCTGTCTGTCTCTCTCCTCTCTCTCTCTCTCTGTCTGTCTGTCTCTCTCTCTTTCTCTCTCTCTCTCTCCTCTCTGTCTGTCTCTCTCTCTCTCTCTCTCTCTCTTCTCCCTCTCTCTCTCTCCCTCTCTCTCTCCCCTCTCCTCTGTATTTTTGTTCTTCCCAATCTCTTTGAACTGGTTATGACCTTCCTACCCTGCCGTTCTTATGTTTTCAATTATGGCATAAAGCTGATTTAATGAACACACGTTTGTTCATTAGTTGACTATCTGTAAGTCTGTCTGTCTGTCTGTCGGTCGTCGTCTGTTTTCTGTCTTAGCTCTCGTCCCTTTAGTTGTGGTTTTTTTGTTGTTGTTGTTGTTGTGGTTGTTGGTTGTTGGTTGGTTGGTTGGTTGGTTGGTTGGTTGGTTTTTATCTGTTTAGTCTGTTTGTTTGCTTGTTTTTTTTCTTTCTTGTTTCGTTGTTTGTTTAAGGGACTCGTTTCATGTTACATGTAGGATTTTGCTGTGTGTGGTCTTTTGTTTGTTTGTTTTTGTTTTGGTTGTGTGTGTGTTGTGTTGTTTTGTTTGGTTTGTGTTGTGTTTGTTTGGTTTGTGCTTGGTTTGGTGTGTTTTTGTTTTGGTTTGTGCTGTGTTGTTTTGGTGTGTTTTTGTTTTGGTTTGTGCTGTGTGTTTTGTGTGTGTTTTTGTTTTGGTTGTGCTGTGTTTTGTGTGTGTTTTGGGTTTTGCGTGTGTGTGTGTGTTTTTTTGTGTGTGTTTTTGTTTTGGTTTGTTGCTGTGTGTTTTGTGTGTGTTTTTTTTTTGGTTTGTGTGTGTGTTTGTGTGTGTGTTTTTTTTTTGTTGTTGTGTGTGTGTGTGTGTGTGTGTGTGTGTGTGTGTGTGTGTGTGTGTGTGTGTGTGTGTGTGTGTGGTTTTGTTGTTGTTGTTGTTGTTTTTTGAAAATGTTAGCAGGATTTTCTCAGCTGTTTTGTAGATGGATTTTTTTTTTACCAAATTTCGGTCAAGGTGAGACCATGAAGAGTCGCAGACGCATATGATGTGAGCAAAGTGTCAAGATCAAGTCGTACAGACCAACTAAGCCTAAAAAAATCGATACTTTTTGAGAAGGTTGTGGACAGCAATTTTTTTCAGGAACTTCAGACAAAATTTAGAATCTGTTTTCACTGTTGTCACAGTCTACCATTGTCCTCGATTCATGTCAAGTTTCATTTCACCTGTGGCTTCTTGCAAGGTCACGGTGACTTTGGGAAGTACAATCAGAATTTCTGTGTCGCAAATGCAAGATTGTTAGAAAAGCTTGACCATTCTAGTTTTTTTTTTTTTAATTATTATTATTTATTCTTTTCCGTCTTTTTTCCTCATGAACAGCTCTCTTTGTCTGTCTCTCTGTGTCTTCTCTGTCTCTCTTTGTCTCTTTGCTCTTCCTCTCTGCTCTTTCTCTCTCTCTCTTCTCTCTCTCCTCTC
>JAPXFY010000031.1:18833308-18835808 GCA_030674185.1 Monoplex corrugatus | reverse complement strand
TCAGCTCGTCATGGGTAGATCTGTATTAAAATTGGGTCAAAGTTTGGTTCAACACTGTCTACAATGTTGATTGTCGTTTTCTGACGGGAGACGTGTTTAGTTTCTTCCAGGTTTCACCATTTCCCATGTTTATGCTGAAGTCATCTGATCAGACGAATATCTCATCATTGTATACATGCGCTCATGATTTATTTAAATACTTGTGCGTGTAGATAACGCTTTGCTAATGTCTCATTTGCGTTATTTACAGCTAGAAAATGCCAGGCTCCTCTTGCTTGCGAATGCGGTGAGTATTCCCATGTGTACGTAAGTAAATCGTTTGCGTGATACCAAAATGCAGAGGTGTTCGTCTGATCAGTGCACTTCAACGTAAACGCCAGTAGTGTAGCGTGTGGGTTTGTGGTTAAAGCACCTACTGGGCCTGAGAGAACTGGGTTTGAATCAAGAATGGGACAGGGATTGATGTCCCTCCCTCACTAGATGTAAGCAGATGTCCAGTGCTAGTCATTTGGATGGTCGATGAACGTCTGGCTCAGCGCACGTTTTAAAAATCCCATGCAAGAAAGGAACCGTTCTGGCCAAAGTCTGTAGATAAATCCACGTTTATAAGTATACAGCAAAAGTGAAGATGGGTGGCGCTGCGCTGTGGCGATGCGCTCTCCCTGCGGAGAGCAGCCGAAATTTCACACCGTAAATCCAATGACAAAAAAAAAATACAGTACAATACTATACAAATGATGTAACGTGGAAAACATGACACGCGTCTTCCGGTAGTAAACACACGGCAAGGTTTCTAGCTTGTGCTTCAGAGAACGTCAGTTTAATGATCTGTAGTTTAATTCATGTGGGCCGGAGTGTGCGCAGCCCAGACCAAGAAAAAAACCCTCCCTCCCCATCAGAAAAAAAATTACTGAAGGTGGGTAAGAAACTCCCTGCCTGTATAAGTGTTTAAATACTTCCTGGCGCCGTCTGTCAGTTTTACCAGGCCTTATGTGTAACATGTATAGGTAATAGCAAGAACCAGAAACGCATGAAAGGAGAATAGTAAAACCTGTGTAATGGACGAATCAGGGCAGGCACTGATTTTCTAGCATTCGAGTTTAGACCATTGTTGTCTTAGACCATAAATAAATACGGAAATACCTGACTGATCAAAACTAGGGTAACTGAAGCAGTGCAGAAGAGGAGGCAGACACCACCTTCATCATGCTGGCTTTGAGAAAATTAAGGTCTCTAGCACCATATTCTCCTGTCAGTTCAGGGTCATAGGACCAAAACAAAATTGAGCCTTTTTGTTTTCGTATTCTGTCAGTTTGCGGGGCTTCACTTACCTGTTTAGAGAGAGATTTGTCGTCGTCGCTGTTGTTGTTACTGTTGTTAGTTTGTTTTGTGTGTTTGTCTGCTCTTACCATTACAAGGTAAAGTATCTGTTTTTTACCATTACAAGGTAGACAAGTATCTGTTTTTTACCATTACAAGGTAGACAAGTATCTGTTTTTTACCATTACAAGGTAGACAAGTATCTGTTTTTTACCATTACAAGGTAGACAAGTATCTGTTTTTTACCATTACAAGGTAGACAAGTATCTGTTTTTTACCATTACAAGGTAACAAGTATCTGTTTTTTACCATTACAAGGTAACAAGTATCTGTTTTTTACCATTACAAGGTAGACAAGTACTGTTTTACCATTACAAGGTAGACAAGTATCTGTTTTTTACCATTACAAGGTAGACAAGTATCTGTTTTTACCATTACAAGGTAGACAAGTATCTGTTTTTTACCATTACAAGGTAACAAGTATCTGTTTTTTACCATTACAAGGTAGACAAGTATCTGTTTTTACATACAGTTACATATCTGTTTTTTACCATTACAAGTAGACAAGTATCTGTTTTTACCATTACAAGGTAACAAGTATCTGTTTTTACCATTACAAGTAAAGTATCTGTTTTTTACCATTACAAGGTAAAGTATCTGTTTTTTACCATTACAAGGTAGACAAGTATCTGTTTTTTACCATTACAAGGTAGACAAGTATCTGTTTTACCATTACAAGGTAGACAAGTATCTGTTTTACCATTACAAGGTAGACAAGTATCTGTTTTACCATTACAAGGTAGACAAGTATCTGTTTTTTACCATTACAAGGTAGACAAGTATCTGTTTTTTACCATTACAAGGTAGACAAGTATCTGTTTTTTACCATTACAAGGTAGACAAGTATCTGTTTTTTACCATTACAAGGTAGACAAGTATCTGTTTTTTACCATTACAAGTAGACAAGTATCTGTTTTTACCATTACAAGTAACAAGTATCTGTTTTTTACCATTACAAGGTAGACAAGTATCTGTTTTTTACCATTACAAGGGAGACAAATGTCTGATCTAACCATTACCAGGGAGATGAGTGTCTTTTTATTTTACCAGCTCAAGAGAAGCAAATGTCTGTTCTTACCATTGCAAGGGAGACAAATATTCTTACAGTACAAGGAGACAA
>JAPXFY010000031.1:18820808-18828308 GCA_030674185.1 Monoplex corrugatus | reverse complement strand
ATCCCGATTACAATGTCATCACAAAACAACAAACCCACACTAACCCAGTGGGTCCCGATTGAACACATTCCAGGTTTCAGTTCCAATTCCTGTTGACAACGTCCAGGCAGTATAAGTAGACATGTTGTAGCACAGGGACACACTGAGTCCAGGCAAGGTCCTTAACCAGGCCCTAAATGACAGACGTGTAGTTTGAAAGTCTGTGGCCCCAACACACAGAGCAAACATAATATGAAGAGTTTGCTGCTTGTGATCGCTATCGGTATACCCACAGACATTTTATACGTGTATATATAGGCTATATATATATATATATATATATATATATAATATACATATATATATATATATGTGTGTGTATATATATGTATATATACATATTATGTCTGTGGGTATACCCCATGATCGGCCTTCCTGTAGCCACTGAGGTGTAGGACCAGCTGTGTGCCTGTAGCACCAGACAACGGCAGTTCCCTCGTAGACTGTGCGATGAACACATGGGGGTGGAGGAACAACACCGCACTACGTAATTAATCATCTGCGTCTGCCTGCGACCAGCAAGCACGAACGCACGCACGCACACGCACACACACACACTCACACACACCACACACACACAAACACACACACATGCGTTCAGCACAGTCAGACATTTGATCACATAAACAGACAGTCGCGCGTGTACGTGTACACAAACACAGAGACATCCACACACGCGCATGCAACCACACACACACCACACCACCACACACACAGATAGAGAGAGAGATTGGGGGGTGGGGTGGAGTATGTCTACAGAGAAAACGTGTTGCACCAAACCTGCAGGCATGATGACTCTCAGTGTATGATGGTTAGTAGTGGTGCCATCTTGTGCCAGTACAGTACAGCCTGCTGAGTGTCTGGCGGTGCTAAGTAAAGCCCTTATCTCAACACATGCCGGCACCAATCTAGCACTGGCAGAAAGAAACTGGCACTAACGTACGCTGCACACCGCCGTGTATATAGCAGACTTGGTCTTTCATCCACTACCTTTGGGATTCAGCACCAGAACGCAGCTGCGTCTGAAGATGTCTCTTATTGGCGACAGTGATTCCTTTGTCATGAACCGAAACTGACTTCCCCGTCACTGCACTCACATTCATAAGTTGGAGTCAATGTGGCCATTTTCTGAGGGCTGTTGCCTACAGCCTATTACGGCTTTTGCATGTAGGGCCACAACGAATGTCTGCTGTTGGACAACCTTTGTGTGGTGCTGGTGTATTTCAGGGTCTGTATTTCTAGGTCTGTATTTCAGGTCTGTATTCTAGGTCTGTATTTCTAGGTCTGTATTTCAGGGTCTGTATTTCTAGGTCTGTATTTCAGGTCTGTATTTCAGGGTCTGTATTTCTAGGTCTGTATTTCTAGGTCTGTATTTCTAGGTCTGTATTTCAGGGTCTGTATTTCTAGGTCTGTATTTCAGGTCTGTATTTCTAGGTCTGTATTTCTAGGTCTGTATTTCTAGGTCTGTATTTCAGGGTCTTATTTCTAGGTCTGTATTTCTAGGTCTGTATTTCTAGGTCTGTATTTCTAGGTCTGTATTTCAGGGTCTGTATTTCTAGGTCTGTATTTCTAGGTCTGTATTTCAGGGTCTGTATTTCAGGTCTGTATTTCTAGGTCTGTATTTCTAGGTCTGTATTTCTAGGTCTGTATTTCTAGGTCTGTATTTCAGGGTCTGTATTTCAGGGTCTGTATTTCTAGGTCTGTATTTCTAGGTCTGTATTTCTAGGTCTGTATTTCTAGGTCTGTATTTCTAGGTCTGTATTTCTAGGTCTGTATTTCAGGGTCTTATTTCTAGGTCTGTATTTCTAGGTCTGTATTTCTAGGTCTGTATTTCAGGGTCTGTATTTCTAGGTCTGTATTTCAGGGTCTGTATTTCTAGGTCTGTATTTCTAGGTCTGTATTTCTAGGTCTGTATTTCTAGGTCTGTATTTCAGGTCTTATTTCTAGGTCTGTATTTCTAGGTCTGTATTTCTAGGTCTGTATTTCTAGGTCTGTATTTTAGGTCTGTATTTCTAGGTCTGTATTTCTAGGTCTGTATTTCTAGGTCTGTATTTCTAGGTCTGTATTTCAGGGTCTTATTTCTAGGTCTGTATTTCTAGGTCTGTATTTCAGGGTCTGTATTTCAGGGTCTGTATTTCTAGGTCTGTATTTCAGGGTCTGTATTTCTAGGTCTGTATTTCAGGGTCTGTATTTCAGGGTCTGTATTTCTAGGTCTGTATTTCAGGGTCTGTATTTCTAGGTCTGTATTTCAGGGTCTGTATTTCTAGGTCTGTATTTCTAGGTCTGTATTTCTAGGTCTGTATTTCAGGGTCTTATTTCTAGGTCTGTATTTCTAGGTCTGTATTTCAGGGTCTGTATTTCAGGGTCTGTATTTCTAGGTCTGTATTTCAGGGTCTGTATTTCTAGGTCTGTATTTCTAGGTCTGTATTTCTAGGTCTGTATTTCAGGGTGTGTATTTCAGGGTCTTATTTCTAGGTCTATATTTCAGGGTCTTATTTCTAGGTCTGTATTTCTAGGTCTGTATTTCTAGGTCTGTATTTCAGGGTCTGTATTTCTAGGTCTGTATTTCTAGGTCTGTATTTCAGGGTCTTATTTCTAGGTCTGTATTTCTAGGTCTGTATTTCAGGGTCTTATTTCTAGGTCTGTATTTCTAGGTCTGTATTTCAGGGTCTCAAGTTCTCCCTGTAATGTTAACGGCCGGTATTTTGTGGTCTTTCTGTCTTATATCTTCCTTGTGGTGTCCAGTGATACTGTGTATTATCCTGTTCTCTTCGGATGATGTGCCCAGTTTATCTCCAAAGCCTTTTCACGATGTTGGTGTCCATACTCTTTTGATTACATTCAGTTGTTGGTTGGAGGTAATATTGGACCGGAAGATTTGTATGACTGTTGGAAGATTCCTTTCATGGAAGACTGACACTATAGTGATAACTTGGTAAGGTCGCTGACTGTCCTCCTCCTGCATGCTGAACCGTGAAGTAGAGTTGAAAGGATACACTGTTACAGTCCCACCTTGGTGTTGATGTGTATTGTGGCGAGAGAGGAGGAACCTTCAGCGTTGTGGAGACGTTTCTGTCCTTGCTGAGACGACTTTCGATGTCGATGTCGATGTCTCTCCATAGATCTGTGTGCAGACTGACAGAGTCTTGTCGGGTAATTACTGGTAGATGTGGCTGGAGCTTACATGGAACTGTCCCAATGTGCTGCTTCCTATAAACAGCTCAACTCCGAACTATCTTTTCTCCCTCTTTGCTTTATCGTGTTTAACCTGTGTCTCTGGGTTGACTGCGAACTATCTTTTCTCCCTCTTTGCTTTATCGTGTTTAAACCTGTGTCTCTGGGTTGACTGCGAACTATCTTTTCTCCCTCTTTGCTTTATCGTGTTTAACCTGTGTCTCTGGGTTGACTGCGAACTATCTTTTCTCCCTCTTTGCTTTATCGTGTTTAACCTGTGTCTCTGGGTTGACTGCGAACTATCTTTTCTCCCTCTTTGCTTTATCGTGTTTAACTGTGTCTCTGGTTGACTGCGAACTATCTTTTCTCCCTCTTGCTTTATCGTGTTTAACCTGTGTCTCTGGTTGACTGCGAACTATCTTTTCTCCCTCTTTGCTTTATCGTGTTTAACCTGTGTCTTGGGTTGATGCGAACTATCTTTTCTCCTCTTGCTTTATCGTGTTTAACTGTGTCTCTGGGTTGACTGCGAACTATCTTTTCTCCCTCTTTGCTTTATCGTGTTTAACCTGTGTCTCTGGGTTGACTGCGAACTATCTTTTCTCCCTCTTTGCTTTATCGTGTTTAACCTGTGTCTCTGGGTTGATGCTGTAAGCACTCAGCAGCACTGACCAGTCACAGAAAACGATGTTGGCAGCTTTGACACAACTGAACGCTGCGGTTGTTACTGTCCACAGGAAGGGTACTCTAGTTTAGTTGTGCACAGGTGGGGTGTTAATCACAGTCTGACGGTAGTGGGGTACATACATGAATCATTCTTGCTATGCTCTGGAGAGGTTTAAAGGGGTGTCTTCACGGTAACCACTCACCAGCTTTCTGTAACCCTCACACTCACCAGCTTTCTTTAACCCTTACACTCACTAGCTTCCTGTAACCCTTTCACTCACTCACCAGCTTCCTGTAACCCTTTCACTCACCAGCTTCCTTTAACCCTTACACTCACCAGCTTCGTAACCCTTTCACTCCTCACTAGCTGCCTGTAAGGTATGTTTTGATGGTCAGATTTTTAGGAGGGTGAGGGTGTGTCAAAGGACGGAGTGGTTTATGACTGGGATGGGGTGATAGTAGTGTCAGAGATGTTGGTTATTGTCATGTTTAGGTCTGCTTTTGACCTTTGGCCACACGTCAACATCATGGAAAGGGGAATGTCTGAGGTCAGATAATTCTGAGTAGAGAGAATGTTTGTAGTCAGATAATTCTGAGTAGAGAGAATGTCTGTAGTCAGATAATTCTGAGTAAAGAGGATGTCTGTAGTCAGATAATTCTGAGTAGAGAGAATGTTTGTAGTCAGATAATTCTGAGTAGAGCGAATGTCTGTAGTCAGATAATTCTGAGTAAAGAGGATGTCTGTAGTCAGATAATTCTGAGTAAAGAGAACGTTTGTAGTCGGATAATTCTGACTAAAGTGGATGTCTGTAGTCAGATAATTCAATCCAACAATTTTTTGGATTTGGTTTGTCTAGGTCTAGACCCTGGATCTTGCAGATTTTGTGTTAAAAATCAGAACAAGTTGTAGTATTCTCTTGATATCAAGTCTATTCAAATCAATTGTGCCAGTCAGAATAGCACAATGGTTTGCGCAGTGGAGACACTGTCTGAATGATTGTGGATTCGAACCCCCAATCATTCCAAAACCTTCCCAAGGATTTGTTGGCCTTAAACTGGCTCTCACACAGAGTTGAGTTCCACCACTCCCACACACACACAACCCACACACCACACAACCACACACACAAACCCACACACACACCACAACCCACAACACCACAACCCACACACACACCACAACCCACACACACACCACAACCACACACACACCACAACCCACACCACACACCACAACCCACACCACACACACCACAACCCACACACACAACACCCACACACACCACACACACACACCACAACCCACACACACACCACAACCCACACCACACACACCACAACCCACACACACACCACACCCACACACACACACCACAACCCACACACACACACCACAACCCACACACACACCACAACCCACACCACACACACACCACAACCCACACACACACACACCACAACCCACACACACCACAACCCACACACACACCACAACCCACATACACACCACAACCCACACACACACCCCATTTCAAATGTGTGTATGCCCGTTTTTTGGTTGTTTGACCAACACTGCAGACATTATGTTGCTACACAGCCTGCAAATTTTGTCTTCTGTGGGTTACCCCGCCATGTCCATATTGGTATTTTTATGTTTCTATAAACTACCAAACATCGACATGGCTTTCAGGATCTCTAACGTGCGTATTTCATGTTCTGTGTGTGTGCACACGCGAAGGGGGTTCAGGTATTAACAGGCCATGCAGATGGACAAGTGGTCACCAGAGACAACCCAGGCTGGTTCTAGTTGACATTGGGAATTGATATCTACACTGTCATGGTTTTTGTTGTTGTAGCTGTTGTTGTTTGTTGTTTGTTTGTTTACTTGTTCTTTGTTGTTGTTGTTGTTTTTTGTTGTTGTTGTTGTTGTTGTTTTGAAGAGTCAGATATCATTTCCTTGTGCATTTTTACACACACGTTAAGATTCCTCTCTCTCACTCTCTCCGTTTCTCTGTGTCTCTCTGTCTGTCTGTCTCTCTGTCTCCGTCTGTGTGTGTATTATGTGTGTGTGTGTGTGTGTGGTGTGTGTGTGTGTGTGTGTGTGTGTGTGTGTGTGTGTGTGTGTGTGTGGGGGTGTGTGTGTGTGTGTGTGTGTGCGTGTATGTGTGTGTGTGTGTGTGTGTCTCTCTCTCTCTCTCTCTCTCTCTCTTCTCTCTCTCTCTCTCTCTCTCTCTCTCTCTCTGCTTCACCCATTTTTTTTATAGAAAAGTGGAGATTCTTAATCTACATACTGACAAGAAATAGCGGTGTGTCTGTGACTTTGCTGCACTAGCGAAACTTTTTCAGCTCGGTGTGAATGGAGCTTTTCCAAATCCGGCTCAAAGGTGTGAAATGTTGAGAAGTTGCGAATGTTCAAGTTTGGAAATCATGGCGCCAAAAGCAAAGTCACACAGACATAATAAAACACCTAAACTCGGCCGTTCGTGACGTTTTCACTGCTGTGACGTTCTCGTGTTTGCGTCACGTCGAGTTTTGTTTCATCCGATGCTACTTGCACACCGTTAGTGTACCATGAGAAGTACATACTCTGGATTTTCTGTTCTAAGTTTTGTATGAACATGGAGATTGTTAGAATGGCTTGGCGATCTTAGTGACGGTTTGTTGTTAGTTTTGTTTCTTGCCGTCCCCTACTCCTCTCCCTTTCCCCAACTTGGGGAACAAACAGCTTGCGACCCAGGATGCCAAGGTGAAGGTGAATGGGGCAATCGGGTATCGTCATCACTGTCAGTCCGCTTTGAGCAAGAGTATGCAGACCGAATCAAGATCAAAAATAAGAGTTTTAGTGTGCTGGTAGCTTTCTTTAAGTGTGTCTTTCTTTCTTTCTTTCTTTCTTTCTTTCTTGCTCTCTTTCTGTCTTTGTGTGTTTGTTTCTTTGTTTCTCTCTTTTGGTTTTAAATTGATAAATCGATCTCTCTGTTCTTCGCGTGAAAATTCCGGTGAATGCCGTTGTGTAAGTTTCGATTCTGCGAAGACATGGCATGATCCTGATGATCGGAAATAGTGCTCTCTCTCTCTCTCTCTCTCTCTCTCTCTCTCTCTCTCTCTCTCTCTCTCTCTCTTCTCTCTCTCTCTCTCTCTCTCTCTCTCTCTCTCTCTCTCTCTCTGTGTGTGAAGGTGATTGGGGCAATTGAGTATCGTCAACATACCTGTCAGTCTCTTCTCAGCACGTGGACACGAGGGGTATGTGTGTAGATAGATAGTGGCCGCAGGTAACGTAGGTCTTCCACGGTGATACAGAGCTTTTTCCGTTCAAGTAAAGATAGTGCAAATATCTTCAGCCGCAGTGTGATGTGGTTTGTGTGACGTTTATTGTAAGAAACAGTAGGTTGTATTGTAGCAATGGAAACGCCGCAGAGCAGTACGTTTGGCAGGCTTGAAGTGTGCCTGGCGATTGTGAGGACCAGCAGGAGGGTTGGTAGTTTTATGGTGGACCCGCGGACTCCAGATCTGATATCTTGACTTGTTGAGTTCAGTCCTACTCCACAGCACCAAAACCTGGTCTGTTCGCTGCCCATCTTAATGTTCAAGAAGGATTCATCGCACTCAGACAATTCCATATGCGCT
>JAPXFY010000031.1:18805808-18815808 GCA_030674185.1 Monoplex corrugatus | reverse complement strand
GGGCGTGTCTTCTGTGATATGATTATATAAAACGTTGGCAAGGTATGTTTATACTTAGTGGCTGGTTGTGTGTTTTTGTTTGTTTGTTTGTTTTTGTTTTTGTTTTGTTTGTTTTTCGTTGCATTTTGTTTTGTTTTGCTTTTTATTTATCTGATACAATGTCATTATAATGTAACCAAGATTGTTCCAGTGACAGACTGATGCAGATATAAGATATAAAACCCATAGGCTAGGTTGGACCACAGGATCTGGCCAGCTCATCGGGTTTATGTGCGGGCTTAAATTAAGGCTTGCCCCACGATAATTTTGGATCTTGTCCGTCACATGACACCAATGACGTCAGTGCGTATGGAATTCATTCCGAGCACGAAGACGTTATCATGAGAAACTGAAAGTAAAACTTACTATCTCAGTGTGCTTGTAAATAGTTACTGTCATGATATACATGTATAGACATTAGTCCCGTGTATGTAATACTATCATTCATGTTTTTACAATGTAGGTAGTTAGCAGTTCACTTTAGATATTTATAGTAGGTTCGTCGATTTTGCTGTATGGTAGAAGGTGAAAAAACTCTAGGGAGAGCTAGACAACAGAAGGTCTTCAGAGAAGTAACCCCCTTTAGACAAGTGTTTCGGCCCTGAATTCCTTACACTCTCGGGGGGCCGGGCCACATCCAGGTCATGATCCTGGATGCCTTCTGCTGGCTATGCCGGATCGACCTGGGCGATTCTGCGCTTCAGAACTGCGGTACGCGGTTTTACCAATGTGCTAACGGGGCACACATCATCTGTAGGGAATTTAATCCTTATGAAGTTCACTTTTTTCGTTCCTCCTTGCCCAGATCCAGCTTGAGCTCCTTTCTGCTGCCTCTGCCATCGCTTTAAGGGCTCTAGTCCTCTTCTTCCCAGAAATGGCGAGTTGTTTCATGAGATCATAAGCGGAGGTGCCCACAAACCCTCTTGCCCCGACCTCTATGGCGAAGATTTTGACCCGCAGACCTGCTTTCTTCAGGGTGCTGGCAAGACCGGCGTATTTTTCGGTCTTGTAGATATGTGCTTCTTCCAGTGTATGTAATACTATCATTTCATTGTTTTTACACATGTAGGATTAGACTTAGCAGTTCACATTATTTTAGGATATTTATATGTAATGGTTCCGTCGATTTTTGCTGTATGTACTTTAGTTCCACTTGAGGTGAGGACAAAGATGTTAATAAAAGCGTGCAGGTGCTTATCTATTGACCCGAAAATAAAGAATGTTATCTTAATGTATCATATCTTATATTTCGCTCTCTGTCGCTGGCTGTCTCTCTTTATCTGCCTTCATTTGGATTATGAAATAGTGAGGTTTAGAGTGAGAGACAGACAGACAGAGAGGGAGACAGACAGACAGAGAAGGAAAGAGAGGGAGAGAAATAGCGTTGAAAAGCATTGGTCCTGTTGCATAATATTTTAGGGGGTTTGGGGCGGGAGAGATAGTTATTTTCTGGTATGCAGTGTGAGCTGCACCTGTAGTGTGAACTGGAATCTTAGCTCTACTGTTCAGCCCTACGTTAGACGAACAAAGATGATGCATGCGTTATTTTCTCTCCTTCTTCAAATTCTTCTCTTTCATTTCTTACTTTTAACTTCTTTTCTTCAACATCTCTCTCATCCTTCTCTCTCTTTCTCTTCTCTCTTTTTTTTTCTTTTCTTCTTCTTAATTCTTCTTCTTCTTTCTTCTTCTTCTTCTTCAACTTTTTCTCTTCTTCTTCCTTCTTCTTCTTCTTCTTCTTCTTCTCTTCTTCTCACTTCTCTTCTTCTCTCTTCTTTCTTCTTCTTCTTCTTCTTCTTCTTCTTCTTCTTCTTCTTCTTCTTCTTCTTCTTCTCTTCTTCTTCTTTCTTCTTCTTCTTCTTCTTCTTCTTCTTCTTCTTCTTCAACTTCTTCTTCAACTTCTTCTTCTTCTTCTTACTTCTTCTTCTTCTTCTTCTTCTTCTTCTTCTTCTTCTTCTTCTTCTTCTTCTTCTTCTTTCTTCTTCTTCTTCTTCTTCTTCTTCTTTTCTTCCTTTTACTTTGGGTTTTTTGCTTCTTCTGTCCTGACTTGTTTTTTGTTTCGTAGCTGTTGGAATGTGATCATGTGTCACTGGTCATATGTTTGCTGTCTGTACAGAATGTAGTTCTCACTTCGGCTTCTTGTTGTTGGGTGGGATCTGTCTTCGGTTTACTTTGCATATGTAGGGTGCATGGGACTCCTTCCCTATGAATAGTATCATCACTTTCTGTATATTCCGTGCTAGAAATGTCCTCTTTTCTGCCTTTGTTGCTGCCTTCCTTCTTAGCTTTCTGTCATCTCTTCCTAACAATTTCTTCCTGGTTGTTCTGTTCACCTGTATGTGTTTTAAACAGCCTTCAGATTGGGTGCATGTATTATTAACTTTATTTTTAGCTCGACGGAAATGTGATGTGCAGACGTTATTTTATGATTTGTTTTTACATTTGTATTCAAATGTGCTTTTTAAACCTCCTGATGATAATAATGATAATGACAATTTATTATTATTTTATTATTATTGCACGTGATTTCCGTGGAGTTCATATCTCTTGAAGTCTAAGCTGCTGGCCTTGGTGAATTTTTTTCAAAACTTTGTTTTACTGCTTTGCGTTGAAAGAGAGGAAAAGGGGTATTGCTGGATGGAAACATATACGTTGTACCGTTGAGATTCCTACGTGCCAGCCCTTCGTTTTACGACCGAGCTTCCCTTCCCATAGGTTTGCCTGTCTTTTATTGCCCTAGTTCTGTCCTGTATTGTAAAACAGGATGTACGTCATGATTACTTCCTCTTGTCACATTCTCTCTTAACCCTGTGCTCGTCTATCCCCCTGTGCATAGTATTGAAAATACAAAATGTTCTCTCTAGTTGTACTTTCTGTATGAGTGTATAGTTTTGTTGATGTTGGTAGTGGTGGTTGTTGTTGTTATTGCTGGTGATGGGGTGGTGGTGGTAGGTGTGGTAGTAGTATTAGTATTGATGTTGTCCCACTTTAGCATTAAAATCTCCCATTATTATTGTAACTTCTTGTGATTTACATTGAGCCTTGGCCATCTCTAATACTTCGTAAAACTTGTCAATTTCATCCTGAGTACTTGCGGATGTTAATGCATACAACTGAATGATGTTGATATCAAATGGCTTGCCATCCAGTTTAACCAGCAAAACACTGTCGGACACTGCCCAGTATCCCTTTAACTGCTTTTGATTTGTCCCTGTCAATCATGATGCCTACTCCTCTTTCATGTGTGTTTCCACCAGAATATATTATTGTATGCTCTCCTGATGTTATATGCTGCCCCTCCTCACTTCCCCTAGTCCTAAAATACTAATGTTAAGCCTTTTCCATCTCCATTTTGACATTATCCAATTTTCCCCCATGCAATTCCCCCCTGTTGCTGACGGTTGGTGGGGTCATCTGCGCGGCATGACGGCCCCTACCGCACGAAGGTGCTCCGTAGGGAGCCATTTTTACGTCGTTATCCTATCTTTGTTTTGTCTGGCCATGAATTTTTTTCTTGGGAAAAGTACGATGGTGGTTTCCCGTTGCCTTCCATCGGTTTGTTTACGGTATCTCCCTAGCCTTTGTCGTTCCCACGACAACCTACAAGGCAGTATGAATGATTTTTTTCAGGGTTTACTCCCATAGCCGTATTCTATCCCGAATACCCACCACGCAGTGGTGCTATTTACCCATAGCTGGGGGTCTGGTTCGTGGGCACCAGAGCATACCCACACGCCGGTGGGCCTGCGTGCCGCACGTCTGGGGGCCAGACCTCCTCTGAGTCCTTCGAGTTTTAGCCTGTGTCCGTGAGGTGCTCAGTAACCCATGTCGCCACGAGGAGGCATAACGTAGGGCTTGCTGATGGAGAGGCTATGTACTGACAGAAAGAGACTTACGCATTCTGCTCTCCTTTTCGCATAGCTGCAAGCAGTTGTGCTTCCAGCGGTGCAGGCTGAAAGTGAGAGGTGACAATCTCACAGTCACTAGCCAACACACGAGACGCATACATCTGCCATTTGTAGATGGCTTCTTGAATATTTAGGGCATTGATGTTGGTTATGTTCTCGATATATGAGTTTGGAGGTCTGCCTTACTTCCTTCTAGCCACTGTTTTTTTCTTGAAAGATGGTTGCCATGCGGTCCGTGTTCTTGCTACGTGAAACAGCCAATGTATTTTGGTGTTCTCTTGTTGATGAGAATGGTACTAGCTGACGGACGAGAAAAAGAATAAAAGAAGTGATGATAATCTTTGACATGACATATAAATAATGAAAGAAGTGATGATAATCTTTGACATGACATATAAATAATGAAAGAAGTGATGATAATCTTTGACATGACACATAAACAATCAAAGAAGTGATGATAATCTTTGACATGACACATAAACAATCAAAGAAGTGATGATAATCTTTGACATGACACATAAACAATCAAAGAAGTGATGATGATTTTTGACATGACACATAAACAATCAAAGAAGTGATGATGATTTTTGACATGACACATAAACAATCAAAGAAGTGATGATAATCTTTGACATGACACATAAACAATCAAAGAAGTGATGATGATTTTTGACATGACACATAAACAATCAAAGAAGTGATGATGATTTCTTGCTAACTAAACAACAAATTGTATTTTGATGACTCATCGAAGATGTTGATGCGGTCCTGTACATGACACATAAAAATCAAGAAGTGATGATATCTTTGGACATGACTTGTAATGATGAGAAGTGTGATAATCTTTGACGATGACACATAAAAATCAAAGAAGTGATGATAATCTTTGACATGACACATAAACAATCAAAGAAGTGATGATAATTTTGACATGACACATAAACAATCAAAGAAGTGATGATGATTTTGACATGACACATAAACAATCAAAGAAGTGATGATAATCTTTGACATGACACATAAACAATCAAAG
This sequence comes from Monoplex corrugatus, assembly GCA_030674185.1. NCBI lineage: Eukaryota > Metazoa > Mollusca > Gastropoda > Littorinimorpha > Ranellidae > Monoplex > Monoplex corrugatus. Next base: position 18,810,831 of record JAPXFY010000031.1, on the reverse strand, counting down.
AAGTGATGATAATCTTTGACATGACATGTAAATAATGAAAGAAGTGATGATAATCTTGACATGACATAAAAATAAAGAAGTGATGATAATCTTTGACATGACATGTAAATAATGAAAGAAGTGATGATAATCTTTGACATGACATGTAAATAATTAAAGAAGTGATGATAATCTCTGACATAACACATCCGTCAAAGGGAAACGATCAGAACTTCAGGGCAAAACATATTCGTGGTTCCGCTTTGTCAAAGGAGCTGTCCACATCACATAACATGGAAAGATCTGTACTAACGTTTTGTGTACTGACAAACACAACAACAACAATATTTTATTTATATAGCGCAAAATCTTGATAAAATCAAATCTAAGCGTTAAAACAGACACACACAACGCACGCACTCACGCACGTCACGCACCACACACACACACACACACACACACACACACACACAAAACACACACACACACACACACACACACACACACACACACACACACACACACACACACACACACACACACAACACGGCTATAAATGGGGAGAAAGAATAAAAGCAATGGAAAATTATAGAGAGCATATTATATACAATTTATATTACAATGCGATTCCCCTCCGAGCGGAGACAGGCTACAGAGGGGATTGAGTGAGGTCAGGATTTTATGCAGGAGGAGAAAAAGTGAGTTTTGAGAGCGGACTTCAAGGAGACAAAAGTAGGTTGCTGACGGACTGAGAGAGGAAGTTTGTTCCAGGAGAGTGGACCAGAAACAGAGAAGCTCGTGGACCATAGGTATTGAGCTTAGTGCGTGGAAAGCGAAAAGTCAGAGGATCGGAGGCAGAGCGGAGGGTACGTGAGGGAACGATAGATCTCAAATAGGCTTGACAGGGTAATCGGGGGCTGCGTTATTGAGGCTTTTGTAGCACATGGTGTCTAGTTTGTACTGTATGCGCTTTGATACAGGGAGCCAGTGAAGTTGTGCCAGGAGAGGAGATATGTGGTCAGCTTTTTTCTTTTTGAGTACAAGGCGTGCAGCATTGTTTTGAATGCGCTGTAGGAGGCAGGAAGACCAGACAGGAGTGAATTGCAATAGTCAATGCGAGACATTATGAAGGAGAGAACGAGTTTTGCAGTTGTTTCGACAGAGAGATACTTCCTGATCAGGCTTATACGATGGAGGTGATAGTAGCAAGATCTGGCAGTTTGAGAAACAAAGTTGTTCATGGAGAGGGTAGAGTCAATGCAGACACCAAGGTTTTTAGCTGAATCAGAAATTGGGACTGATTGTTACATAATGGGAGAGAAAGAGGAGGCAGCTGAGAAAGTTTCTGACGGGTGCCAATGAGGATAGCTTCTGTCTTGTCGTCATTAAGCTGAAGTTTATTATATGTCATCCATTCTTAATGTCCAGTAACACTCAGTGGTGCGAGTCAAGAGGCGCTGTATATTGTCAGGTGAGTCACTGTCTTGAAGTTGGGTGTCATCAGCATAGAAGTGGTGTTTTATAGAGTGGGAGTTGATGATGGTGGACAGGGGGGAGGTGTAAAGAGTGAAAAGAACAGGGCCAAGGACAGATCCTTGTGGAACACCACAGGTCAGGTATGCAGGTTGAAAGTAAGTGCCATTAATGAGAACAGTTTGTTTTCTGTTTGATAGATATGAAGTGAACCAGGAGAGAGCAATGTCAGAGATGCCAAAAGTATGATGAAGTCTAGAAAGGAGAATACCATGATCAATGGTATCAAAGGCTGCAGACAGATCAAGGAGTGTGAGGAGAGAGACTTTGCCAGTATCAGTTGCAAGGAGGAGATTGTTGAGAATGTGTAGCAGGGCAGTTTCAGTGCTATGGCACTGGCGGTAGGCTGACTGGAAAGGATTGAGGAGATTGTTGGCAGACAGGTGAGAGTTCAGCTGGTTGAGGACAACTTTTTCGATGAGTTTTGACAAGAAAGAGAGATTAGAGATAGGCCGGTAAGTTTTCAGTTCATTTGGGTCTAAATTGTATTTCTTGAGGAGAGGGTGAACAATAGCAGACTTGAAAGAATCTGGGAGAGTTCCAGTTTGAAGAGAAGTGTTGATGATGTCGGTGATGAATGGGAGGAGAGTAGGGAGACAGTCAGAGTAGAGAGAACCTGGAAGAGGATCCAGTTCGCAGGTTTTGAACGACATGGATCTGATTGTGTTGAGAATTTTTTTCTTGTGAGACTGGGGTAAAAGTAGTAAGAGGTGTGCCAGAGAAGGAAGGGTCAGGTGGGCATGGTTGACAGGGTGTCCTGTCAAGCCTGTCATGAAGAGTTTGTATTTTGGTGGTGAAATACTTGGAGAATATAGATGGGAGTTCTTCATTTGTGTGTTTTGTTGGGAGAGGTAAATCTTTTCGTGTGCCAAGGAGATGATTCATGGTTGTAAAGAGTTCTTTTGAAGAAGAGGCATTCAGGATTTTGGTTTGGAAATAGCTTGTTTTTGCAGATGCAATGAGGGTGGATACTTTTGTTTTAGAGGCTTGAAAGTGCCATGTACAGTGAGTGGATTGCGCCGCGTCTGCTCTGCGGGCATTATGCACAGGGATCTATGAGTGCAGGGTGGGGGGTCAGGTAAAAGACGGGTTGTGGCTGGAGCATGAGTGTCCAGAAGATGGTGGAGAGTAGTATAGAATTCATCGGCAAGGTTATGTGACTTTTCAGAAAGGAGGCGGGAGGCATCAGATGAAAATGTGGAGAGGTCGATAGATTTGAGATTGCGTCGAGTCACTGTGCGCGTGGTACGGGAAGAGGAGAAATGTCAAGAGAACAGAGAATTGCAGATGGAAGGGCTGAAGTTAGACGGGTAGAAAGAACTAGGCAGTTGTCAGTAGCTGAATTGTGTGATCACGAGAAATGATCCAGTCAAGAATGTGACCTTTTTGATGGGTTGGTTCAGAAATATGTTGTGTCATATTGTGATTGGACAGAGAGTTGATGATATGTCTTGTGTCATAACGGTGAGTGTTGTCATAGTGGACATTGATGTCACCTAGAATGATGAGATTTCCAGGTAAGAGGCAGTAGTAATCAAGTAGTTGGTCAAAGTCAGGAGAAACATGGATGTGGTGAGCTTGTTGGCAGAGCTAGGTGGAGGACACAGACTAGACGCCATAGATTCGTGTTAATCACCCCCCCCCCCCTTCCCAGCATCCCCACCAACACAGACATCTGTCCCACTAAGAGGTCTGGTCTGTCCTTCCCATTTTGAAAACAAACTGTATTTAGCTTTTTAGTTTTTCGCATTATCGCGGATTGTGTGTGTGTGTGTGTGTGTGTGTGTGTGTGTGTGTGTGTGTGTGTGTGTGTGTGTGTGTGTGTGTGTGTGTGTGTGTGGTGTGTGTGTGTGTGTGTGTGTGTGTGTGAGTGAGTGAGTGTGTGTGTGTGTGTGAGTGAGTGGTGAGTGAGTTGTGTGTGTGTAGTATGTGTGTGTGAGTGAGTGTGGAGTGAGTGTGTGTGGGGGGGGGGGGGCAAGTTGGGGTTTAATCTAAGAAAGAAAAAAGACAAAGCAAAAAAGAAACGTCTATGCTAATTAGGGGGGTTAATGGAGGGACTGTGTTAGTATAGCTTCACATCTGAAGAGGGGAAAAACCAAAATGTAGTGAATGAGAAGGAAAGTGTTGGAGTGGAGGCGGAGGGTGGAACAAGAGGAGACGTATTAACAAGAAGAGATAAGAAAGAAAAAGAAAGGAGCAAGCATGAAAGACGACAAAGAATTCACAAAGAGTTTTAGCCTTTAAATACGACGGGAGAAAGCACAGTCTAAAGATAGTTGAGAATTATAGACAATCACAGTCACACACACACACACACACACACACACACACACACACACACACACACACACACACACACACACACACACACACACACACACACACACAAATGAGAGAGACAGAGAACATGGTTAGCATTCCTTTCATTTGCATCATCCCACTTCAAGACTTCCTGAGGCTGAGTGAGCTAAAACTGGCTGCCACCATCACCCCCCCCCCTCCCACTTACCCACCCACCTCCACCTGGCATGATGCCCCATCCATGCCCTCCCCGTTACTCCTCCTTCTCCTCCTCTGCCTTCCCCTCCTCCTCCCCCTCCCCTACGTGGCGCTGGTTTTTCTATTTTTGTTTTCACTTCAATCTGGTGTCTTTGTTTTCTTTCATCCAAACCCTTCTGTTGCTATCGCTGCTATCGCTCTGCTACTGCCACAACTACGGTTACTGGTACTATGACCACTCTACTGCCACAACTACGGTACTGGACTATGACCACTGCTACTGCCACAACTACGGTTACTGGTACTATGACCACTGCTACTGCCACAACTACGGTTACTGGTACTATGACCACTGCTACTGCCACAACTACGGTTACTGGTACTATTACCACTGCTACTGCCACAACTACGGTTACTGGTACTATTACCACTGCTACTGCCACAACTACGGTTACTGATACTGTTACCACTGCTACTGCCACAACTACGGTTACTGTACTATTACCACTGCTACTGCCACAACTACGGTTACTGATACTGTTACCACTGCTACTGCCACAACTACGGTTACTGGTACTGTTACCACTGCTACTGCCATAACTACGGTTACTGGTACTGTTACCACTGCTACTGCCGCAACTACGGTTACTGGTACTGTTACCACTGCTACTGCCACAACTACGGTTACTGGTACTATTACCACTGCTACTGCCACAACTACGGTTACTGGTGCTATTACCATTGCTACTGCCACAACTACGGTTACTGGTACTGTTACCACTGCTACTGCCACAACTACGGTTACTGGTACTTTACCACTGCTACTGCCACAACTACGGTTACTGGTACTGTTACCACTGCTACTTCGCCCACAACTACGGTTACTGGTACTATTACCACTGCTACTGCCACAACTACGGTTACTGGTACTGTTACCACTGCTACTGCCACAACTACGGTTACTGGTACTGTTACCACTGCTACTGCCACAACTATGGTTACTGGTACTATT
>JAPXFY010000031.1:18793308-18800808 GCA_030674185.1 Monoplex corrugatus | reverse complement strand
AAACAGGTAATCATCAGTACAGTAGATAACAACAGGTAATCATCAGTACAGTAGATAACAACAGGTAATCATCAGTACAGTAGATAACAACAGGTGATCATCAGTACAGTAGATAACAACAGGTAATCATCAGTACAGTAGATAACAACAGGTGATCATCAGTACAGTAGACAACAACAGGTGATCATCAGTACAGTAGATAACAACAGGTAATCATCAGTACAGTAGATAACAACAGGTAATCATCAGTACAGTAGATAACAACAGGTGATCATCAGTACAGTAGATAACAACAGTGATCATCAGTACAGTAGATAACAACAGGTATCATCAGTACAGTAGATAACAAAGGTATCATCAGTACAGTAGATAACAACAGGTAATATCATACAGTAGATAACAACAGTAATCATCAGTCAGTAGATAACAACAGGTAATCATCAGTCAGTAGATAACAACAGGTAATCATCAGTAAGTAGATAACAACAGGTAATCATCAGTACAGAGTAACAACAGGTAATCATCAGTACAGTAGATAACAACAGGTAATCATCAGTAGTAATAACAACAGGTATCATCATACAGTAGATAAACAGGTAATCATCAGTACAGTAGATAACAACAGGTAATCATCAGTACAGTAGATAACAACAGGTAATCATCAGTAGATAACAACAGGTAATCATATCAGTAGATAACAAAGGTATATCATACGATACAAAGGGTAAAACAGTAATCATCAGTAGTGATAACAAAGGTAATCAGTACAGTAGATAACAACAGGTAATCATCAGTAGATAACAACAGGTAATCATCAGTACAGTAGATAACAACAGTATCATCATACAGTAGATAACAACAGGTACCATCAGTACAGTAGATAACAAAGGTATATCAGTACAGTAGAAACAACAGGTAATTCAGTACAGTAGAACAACAGGTACATCAGTACAGTAGATAACAACAGGATCATCAGTACAGTAGATAACAACAGGTATCATCATACAGTAGATAACAACAGTAATCATCAGTAGATAACAACAGGTATCATCGTACATAACAACAGGTATCTGTACAGTAGATAACAACAGGTCATCAGTACAGTGATAACAACAGGTAATCTCAGTACAGTAGATAACAACAGGTAATCATCAGTAGATACAACAGGTAATCATCAGTAGATAACAACAGGTAATCATCAGTAAGAGTAACAACAGGTAATCATCAGTACAGATAACAACGGTATCATCAGTACAGTAGATAACAACAGGTATCATCAGTACAGTAGATAACAACAGGTATCATCAGTAGATAACACAGGTAATCATCAGTAGATAACAAGGTATCATCAGTAGATAACAACAGGTAATCTCATAGAAACAACAGTAATCATCAGGATAACAACAAATATCATATAACAGTATACATACAGTAAAGGTACATCAGTAAAAAAGAATTATACGTAAAACAGTAATACAATAACAAAGACATCGTAAAAACAGATCATCGAATAACAAAGGACATCAAGATACAAGTATCATCATAGTAAACAGGTAACACAGTAAAATAATATCATAATAGAAAAAGAACTCGAGAAAAGGTATATTGTAGGTACACTACATCAGTAGATAACAACAGGATCATCATACATGAAAACAGATCATCGAGTAGATAAAAAGTAACATACAGTGATAAAACAGGTATCTCATACAGAGAAACAACAGGTAATATCAGTACATAGATAACACAGTATATCAGTACAGTAGATAAAACAGGAATCATCAGAATAAAAGTAATCATCAGTAGATAACAACAGAATCATCAGTAAGTATGATAACAACAGGTATATCAGACAGTAATAACAAAGGTATTCAGTAGATAACAACAGGTACATCAGTACAGTAGATAACAACAGTAATCATACATAGATAAAACAGTAATCATCGTAGAAAAAAGGAATCATCAGTAGATAACACAGTAATATCGTACAGTAGATAACAAGTATACTGAGGTAATCATCAGTACATAGATAACAACAGGGAATTAGTAGATAACAACAGGTAATCATCAGTACAGTAGATAACAACAGGTAATCATACAGTAGATAAAAACAGGTGAATCAACAGTACAGTAGATAACAACAGGTGATCATCAGTACAGTAGATAACAACAGGTAATCATATACAGTAGATAACAACAGGTAATCATCAGTACAGTAGATAACAACAGGTAATCATCAGTACAGTAGATAACAACAGGTAATCATCAGTACAGTAGATAACAACAGGTGATCATCAGTACAGTAGATAACAACAGGTAATCATCAGTAATAGATAACAAAGGTAAATCAGTACAGTAGATAACAACAGGTAATCATCAGTAAAATAACAACAGGTAATCATCAGTACAGTAGATAACAACAGGTAATATCAGTACAGTAGATAAAAAGGTAATCATCAGTTTCAGTAGATAACAACAGGTGATCATCAGTCAGTAGATAACAACAGGTAATCATCAGTACGTAGATAACAACAGGTAATCATCAGTACAGTAGATAACAACAGGTAATCATCAGTACAGTAGATAACAAAGGTAATATCAGTACAGTAGATAACAACAGGTAATATCAGTACAGTAGATAAAACAGGTAATCATCAGTAGTAGATAACAACAGGTAATCATCAGTACAGTAGATAACAACAGGTAATCATCAGTACAGTAGATAACAACAGGTAATCATCAGTACAGTAGATAACAACAGGTAATCATCATACAGTAGATAACAACAGGTATCATCATACAGTAGATAACAACAGGTATTCATCAGTAGATAACAACAGGTAATCATCAGTACAGTAGATAACAACAGGTAATCATCAGTACAGTATGATAACAACAGGTAATCATCAGTATTGATAACAACAGGTGATCATCAGTACAGTAGATAACAACAGGTAATCATCAGTACAGTAGATAACAACAGGTAATCATCAGTACAGTAGATAACAACAGGTAATCATCAGTAGATAACAAAAAGTAATTACAGTAACAGTAGATAAACCAGGTTAAATCATCAGTACGTAGATAAAAAAAGGGAATCATCAGTTGTAGATAACAACAAAGGGATCATAATACGTAGATAAAAACAGGTAATCATCAGTACAGTAGATAAAAACAGGTAATCATCAGATTACAGTATGTTAACAAAAAACAGTAATCATCAGTACTAATAACAACAGTAATCATCATACAGTAAAATAACAACAGAAATATCATACAGTAGATAACAACAGTAACATTTAATAAGTAGATACCCCAAAAGGTATCATCATACAGTAGATAACAACAGTAATCATCAGTTAGATAAACACAGGTAATCAATCAGTAGAATAACAACAGGTAATCATCAGTACATAAAAAACCAGTAATTATCAGTAGAAACAACGGTGATTCATAAAAATACAGTAAATAACAACAGGTAATCATCAGTAGATAACAAAGGTAAACTCAGTTACAGTAATAACAAAGGTAAACTCAAACCAAAGTAGATAACAACAAATATATCATCAGTAATAAAAAAAATTATCAACAGTTTGATAACAACAGGTAATCATCAGTAGATAACAACAGGTAATCATACAGTAAGAGATAACAACAGGTAATCATCAGTAGATAACAACAGGTAATCATCAGTAGATAACAACGGTAATCATCAGTACAGTAGATAACAACAGGTAATCATCATACAGTAGATAACAACAGGTAATCATCAGTACAGTAATAACAACAGGTAATCATCAGTAGATAACAACGGGTAATCATCAGTACAGTAGATAACAACAGGTATCATCAGTAGATAACAACAGGTAATCATCAGTACAGTAGATAACAACAGGTAATCATCAGTAGATAACAACAGGTAATCATCAGTACAGTAGATAACAACAGGTGTCATCAGTAGATAACAACAGGTAATCATCAGTAGATAACAACAGGTAATCATCAGTAGATAACAACAGGTGGTCATCAGTAGATAGCAGCAAAATCTACCATCGGTATGGCAGTACTTCTGGATCAAGGAAAGACTCGATAATAGTACCAGTGAAAGAAGCATTAACCAGGAAAAAGAAAAACACGAAGGGTTTTTAAATTAACGAAAGACAGAGTAATCTTCTTCACCACTAAATACATATTACTCAAGGATAAACCAATCTTCCCTCACCCAAGAACGTCTTGTAATGTAATTGTAATGTTCGTACGTCAGCGAAAGAAGACAAGGAGATGAGAGGAAAGAAAGAAGAAAACCTGACAGGTAAGTATGGCATTACATCAAAGATAACAGTAATAACATGAGGCAAGTCAGGCTGCAAGGATTTGATGTGTGTTTGTGTGTGTGTGTGTGTGTGTGTGTGAGTGTGTGTATGTGTGTGAGACTCTCTCTCTTTCTCTCTCTCTCTCTCTCTCTCTCTCTCTCTCTCTCTCTCTCTCTCTCTCTCTCTCTCTCTCTCCATCTCTGAGCATACCTGAGTTTCAATAGGCCTGATCCATGATGTCATTCAGTCTGCAGTTGGGAATGTGCAGTTTGTTTGAGAGGGTTCATCATACTCGGACAGTTCCATATGCGTTCTACCCAAAACTGCAGCAGCTTTCTGGCAGACTCTTTAGCCTGCCCCAAGTCCTGTACACTGGCAGAGTCATGAAATGTGGAGGGGAACAGAGTGCCATGGACCACTGACACCAACAGATTGATTAGAGCGTGAACTTGGGCAGCCAATAGTAAGCCAGCTTTTATATTGCCGCCCTCGTGGTGATGGCCCCGAGAAAAGTTGAGGTCTCCGCCACCACACTCCTCTACGACCCCAGGGTTATGGAACTATCTAGGTAGGGATTTTGAAATCACGGCTCTATCAACACAGCCAGCCAGCCTCATCATCATCATCATCATAATCATCATGTGCCCTGCCGCATGGCGTTGGTGATCACGGCCCTCCATACGAATCTATCCCTAGTCGCTGCAAATACATCTTCCACCCTCTCTGTCCTCAGCCACCCTGCAAGTCCGTCCAATATTTTCTCCCTGGGTGTTCTCTTTCCCTCCAGCTTTCTTGTTGTGACCAGGTGTTCAAATTTATTTTTCCTCATTTAATGTTCTATAAATGTTGCTTGTCTTTTTCTAATCTTTATTAATGATCTCGTGTCTTCCTCCTTTAACACTGTCTCAGTTTTCTTTTTTCTTTTTTTTCTTTTTTTTTCTTTTCCTTTTTTTTCTGTCCATGGAACTCGTTAAAATTCCTCTCAGAAACCACATTTCAGTTGCCTCAATTTTGTTCTGACTTTGCATGTTGACTGTCCACGCCTCACAACCGTACAACAGTATTGGTTCTATATAACACTCAAGAACTCTCTTCCTGATGTTAAAATTGATAGTCATTTGTTGATAAGAACTCTTTTCATCGTCTCGAATGCTGCCTGCGTTTAACAATTGACAGTGACGTCAAACGTGAAACTTGTTTCCAACAATGACGGGAACTGACGCATTCTCACAGAAGTCAGGTAATCATCAAGTTGAAACAAGAGAAACCAAATTTCCCGCTTGAAAAAGATTGTTCTGCTCATTGTGGAGTTTTAAATGCAATTGTTATTAAATTTAGAGACATTCGTGTATATTGCTGACGTCGGAGCCATATCTTGGCAAGTTTAACAGAAATTGATTTTCAAAGTCAAAATACAAATTGAATTGAAAAAAACAAACACAAACATCAAAGTCAGAGAGTCACCGAAGAAGTTAAATGCTTGTCAGGAACCTGGGAGATGGATATTTCTGACTTTGGCCTGACCATCTTGCTTTCTGTGTTCACTAAAAATGGACAGCATAATCATCTGTAGTGATTGTGTAACATTCTTCACAGCCCCCTCTCTCCACATTCCACACAGTGTTGCACGTGCCAGTGAAATTAGAGTTTTCTGTTTGAAGCAAGGAAAGAATAGTAACTACCTTCTGTCTGGTTGGAAGGTTGTCGATGACTTATGGAATTCTTTGATGGTTTGACTTCTTTTCCACCTTTATCCTCCCCCCCCCCCCCCCTGTCTGTCTCTCTCTCTCTCTCTCTTTTTTCTCTCTCTTGTATCTGCAGGTGTGTGTGTGTTTTGTGTGTGTGTACATGTCCGAGAGAGAGAGAAAGAGAGAGCGTGGTGTGTGTGTGTGTGGTGTGTGTGTGTGTGTGTGTGTGTGTGTGTGTGTGTGTGTGTGTGTGTGTGTGGTAAAAAACAAAATATGGTCTGATTGGCCTGATTTCATATTTTAAGAGAGAGGGAGGGACTCTACTGGGATAGTGTATTCATATTCAGGGCATTGCCTGTTATGACGGGGTACATCAACAGCATGATCGTTAATACCATCACTATTGTTCATTTAATACCATGACCATTGTTCGGAACAATACATTTAATACCATGATCATTGTTCAGAACAATGTACATTTAATATCATGACCATTGTTCGGAACAATACATTTAATACATGATCATTGTTCAGAACAATGTACATTTAATACCATGATCATTGTTCAGAACAATGTAATTTAATACCATGACCATTGTTCGGAACAATACATTTAATACCATGATCATTGTTCAGAACAATGTACATTTAATATCATGACCATTGTTCAAAACAATGTACATCTGACTATTGTTCAGTAAAGAGTACGTACATTTAATACCATGACCATTGTTTAGAACAATGTACATTTAATACCATGACTATTGTTCAAAACAATGCACATTTAATATAGACTCTTGTTCAGAGCAATGTACATTTTACACCATGACCATTGTTCAGAACTATACAGACTATGTACATTGAATACCATGACTTGTTCAGAACAATGTACATTTAATATCATGACTATTGTTCAGAACAGACAATGTACATTTACTATCATGACCATTGTTCAGAACAGACTATGTACAAAGGTCATTTCTTTTCTTTATTTCTTGTTTTGCTTTGTTTTTGTTTTTGTTTTGGGGTTGTTGTTTTTTTTTTGTATCCCAACTTCTTAGGCCACTTATTGCGGCTACACGACACACAACATTAACCAAAGTTTGTTCAGTCGAAGCCTAAGTGCCAGGAAGTCCCCAGGAGCCAGAGATGTCAAGCCACCATGAGGCTACTTACAAAAGGGAACCCTGCACTGTTGCTGGGTCACGTAATGGAGTTCAAGGGTGCCTGTTTAAATTCATATTACTGGGACAGTCTTTACTAATGGCAATAAGCACTCAGTCGTGAAGCTAGACCGAGTGATACACATACAGACACACACACACACTCTCTGTCTATCTGTCTGTCTGTCTGTCTCCCTCTCTCCCTCTCTCTCCCTCTCTCTCATACGCACGCGAGACAGAAAGAAGAGGAATAGGAGGTGGGAGAGAGAGAGGGGGAGAGAGAGAGCGAGAGAGAGAAAGAGAGAAAAAGAGAGAAAATGAAAGATGGAGAAAGGG
>JAPXFY010000031.1:18778308-18788308 GCA_030674185.1 Monoplex corrugatus | reverse complement strand
AAAAGCATTTTAAAGAAGTAGTATCGGATCAAGTTTTGTTAGTTAAAATTTCAGAATCATTGGTTCACAGTCCTGTTAATGCGTTACTTTAAGATTATTATTATAATTATGATTATTTTTGTTTTGTTTTGTTTTTATGACGATTTTTCTTTTACATTATTGATGTTAGCGTTGTTCTAGTTTCATTTCTCTGTTCATCCATATCCTTTTTCTTAAGACCTTGCCGCTTCCTTTTAATTTTTTTTACGTCCCTTACTCTGTTCCCCTCTCCCCTCCACCCCCCCCCCCCCTTATTTCATCCTCCATGCCATTTTTCCCCGTCTAATATCACTTATAGTGAAAAGACGTTAAATCAAGCAACGAACAGCAACACACACACACACACACACACACACACACACACACACACACACACACACACACACACACACACACACACACACACACACACACACACACATACTCACAGTCCTTGCCCATAGGAACACGTGAAAATCACATAAATACTGAGTGTGTGTGTATGCGTGTCTGTCTGTCTGTCACTTGTGTCTGTCTGCCTGTATGTATGTATGTATGTATGTGTGTTTATATGTATGCATGCATGCATGTATGTATCTATCTATGTATGTATGCATGTATGTATGTATGCATGTATGCATCTGTGTATGTGTGTATGCATGTACGTATGTATGTGTGTATGTATGTATGTGTGTATGTATGTATGTATGTATGTATGTATATCACTTCTGCCTGTCACTTCTGTCTGGCTGGTTGTCACTTCTATTTACCGATCGGTCGGACTATCTGTGTCACTTCTGTCGGTCTGTCTGTCTGTCTGTCTGTCACTTCTGTCTGTCTGTCTATTTGTCACTTCTGTCTGTCTGTCGGTGGGTCAGTCGGTCGATGGGTCGGTCGGTCTATCACTTCTGTCTGTCTGTCTGTCTGTTACTTGTGAGTGTTTAGATAATGATTGTTATATGTGATTCACTCACTGATTTGGTATCCAATGTGAAATAGCATTCAGTCCGTACATTACGTCTGTTAAGGTAAGGGAGACAATGGGGGTTTTCATACAGGCACTGTCGGTGGATTATCTGGACTAACATTCAGTTCATTGTCATCAGATTGATCGTTGTGTCCTTTTAAATGTTTTGATGCCAAGTCATTAAACTGTGTTTTGGTTGTTTTATGATTTTCTTACTTCTTTTTTGTAAACAGTCTTTCTTGTGCCCAGGTGCATCTGTCCTTTGGTGATGATGTTATAAAATGTCACAGTGATTGTGCAAAACGTAACTGAGTTAAAGCCTTTTACATAAAAGTAGCCTAGGGGTGTATTTCTGTGTAAGGTGAAGGTTGTCGTAATGAAGGTTTGTTCCTTCAAGGAAGACAGCTACTGTGTACTTTTATTATATATCCTGGCGTCACGCAGGCCTGAGAGATGCAGACACCTGTGATGTTGGTCAAGTAATTTAAGCAGCACCCTTAAGTTGCACATCCGTAAAGTGGATGAGACTCGACGTGGTAATTCCAGTGTTCCCAGCGAGCGCATTGCAGGGTAATTTAGGGTAGGAGCCAGTCAAATTAACAGTCTTTTCAATTCAACTTTGAATTCATCATTCATTCTTTCTTCTCCTATATTGGAAATAATTCTGTAGTCTGCGTACGTGTTGACTTTTATGACAGTTATCATGGGTCTGTACGATTGTAGCAGATAATGGAGATGTTAACACGAGTGTTCAATAACTTTATCAGCGGATGTTAACACGAGTGTTCAATAACTTTTATCAACCGAATGTACCATGCAACGGGCTTGGTAGTTATGTAGCAGAAGTCAAACTTCCACAAACAAGGTCATGGGTATGCTTTGTCATGACACCCCCACCCGGTGGGCAAAAGAAGGAGATTTGTTCCGACTTCCCAGGTCAACATTTGTACAGACCTGCCAGTGCTTAAACTCCCTGTGTGTGTATATACATGCAGAATATCCAGTATATACATTAAAGGTCCTGAACGTCCTGTATTTTGCTTGTGAAACATGACAACGCCCAACATACACGCCCACCAAAGATGACGACTGTGCGAGGATTGTTTAACAGTTTAACAGTTGTCTGTATTAGGATACTAAAGGAAATAAGTAAAGAACTTGCAAAGCCACTTTGTATATTATTTAATAAGTCCTTAGAATCAGGTGAGTTACCAAAGGATTGGAAAACAGCCGATGTTAAAGCCTTGTTTAAGAAAGGAAATAGGAGTGACGCTGGGAACTATAGACCTGTAAGTTTAACTTGTATTGTTTGTAAAGTACTGGAATCACTAGTAAGAGATTGTATCATTTCTCACTTTGAAAGTAATAAATTTTATGCAAAATGCCAACATGGATTTAGAGGGAAAAGATCCTGTGTAACCCAGTTATTAGAAGTTATGGAGGATTTCACCAATATGATGGACAATGGGGACCCCTTTGATATCGTGTATCTTGATTTTAGAAAAGCTTTTGATTCTGTACCTCACGAAAGACTGCTCATAAAATTAGCATCTTATGGTATTACAGGAAATACACTCAAATGGATCCAAAATTTTTTGTATGATCGAAAGCAGAGGGTAATGGTAGGAAATGCTGAATCAGAAGAAACAAAAGTAAAAAGCGGGATCCCTCAGGGCAGTGTACTGGGTCCAATCTTGTTTATAGTATTTATAAATGACTTACCTGATTCACTGCACTGTACTTGCAAAATTTTTGCTGACGATACAAAACTATATGACAAGGTTGCCAATGTTAATTTAATTCAACAGGACTTGCTAATACTACAAAACTGGTCAGATACTTGGAATTTACATTTTAATGTTTCAAAATGCCATGTAATGCATGTTGGTAAGAAGAATATTAGACGAGAGTATTTCATGAAAATTGGAAATGATGTACAGAAAATTAGTGTGTGTGAAACGGAGAAAGACTTGGGAGTTACATTTGATAGTGAATTATCTTTTGACCTGCACATTAAAAGAGTAACAAATAAGGCTAACCAAATGATAGGAATTATCAAAAGAACATTTTTGTACATGAATAAACATACATTTTTAATGTTGTATAAGGCTTTTGTTAGACCACATTTGGAATACGCAAGTGTTGTTTGGAACCCGTATTTGATAAGACAGTCAAAAATGATTGAAAATGTACAAAGAAGGGCAACTAGGTTGCTTATAGAGTGTAAAAATATGAGTTATGAAGAAAGGCTTAAGTTTTTAAAACTTCATTCACTGAAAGGTAGGAGGGTTAGGGGGGATTTAATACAGGTATACAAAATAATGAATGGGATGGATAAGCTATCAGTTGAAACATTTTTTTCCTTTCCACAAGCTAGTATAACAAGGAATGCTGAAGGTAAAATATTTGTTAAACACAGAAATACTAACACAAGAGCGTTTTGTTTTTCTAACAGAATTGTTAAATTGTGGAATAAAATTCCTTTTGAAATTAAATTTACTAACAGCATTAACAAATTCAAAAATTTCCTGGACGATGACGCAGAATTCAAAATTTTATTTAAAAAAATAGACTGAAGCAGATTTGCTCAAGTATGAATATTAAGGCATGCTTTTCAGACCCCGAAGAAGAAAGCGTAAAACAAAAAAGATAGGGCGTTAAAAGGCCAGAAGGCCTAGGCTACAAGCCAGCCCTCAGCTACTACTACTACTACTACTACTGTATTGCACTAACAAGTCTGATTATGTGCAATGTGCAGAGAGTCCAAATGAAAATGGAGCTCAGCGCTAAACGAGAACCATCTATGAAAATAACAATGTTTATGTGCTCCTTGACAACGCTGTATGTGACAATAATAACAATGTTTATGTGCTCCTTGACAACGCTGTATGTGACAATAATAACAATGTTTATGTGCTCCTTGACAACGCTGTATGTAACAATATATAACAATGTTTATGTGCTCCTTGACAACGCTGTATGTGACAATAATAACAATGTTTATGTGCTCCTTGACAACGCTGTATGTGACAATAATAACAATGTTTATGTGCTCCTTGACAACGCTGTACGTGACAATAATAACAATGTTTATGTGCTCCTTGACAACGCTGTATGTGACAATAATAACAATGTTTATGTGCTCCTTGACAACGCTGTATGTGACAATAATAACAATGTTTATGTGCTCCGTGACAACGCTGTACGTGACAATAATAACAATGTTTATGTGCTCCTTGACAACGCTGTATGTGACAACTGTCATTGTGTGTCTGTGTGCAGAAACAAATCATGAAGGAACGGGAAAACGAAGCCAAATGGCGCAATGTGCCTGAATGGAAAAGGGCTTTGTTGTTGAAGAAGGATCAAGAGGTGCGTCTAGAGATATAATGTTTGATTTGGCTGGATGGTTGGTTGATTTTCTTTGTATTTCTTCCTCCAATAATGCTTGTGTGCGCGGGATTTCATACATTGTGTAACAGATTTGTTGTCAGCTCTCTTGTGGTCAACAAACCTCAGGAAAAGGCTAATTGATTATCATATGTTTTCAAGGGGGGAGGAGGGCTTTTGTGTGTGTGTGTGTGTGTGTGTGTGTGTGTGTGTGTGTGTGTGTGTGTGTGTGTGTGTGTGTGTGAGTGTGTGTGTGTGTGTATGTGTGTGTGTGTGTGTGTGTGTGTGTGTGTGTGTGTGTGTGTGTGTGTGTGTGTGTGTGTGGCGCATGCCTGCATATGCACATGTGAGGGCGTTCATAATATAGAAGCCTGTTCTTGAATGTGTATTCGTGCGATATTTCAGATGAACTTATACGAGTATCGTTGTTTTCTTTTCTTTTTCTTTTTCTATGTCATGTTATGCTTGTATGATTATTGGTGAAGTATGTTTCTGTTGCTTTATGTTTGCTTCCCTGGATATTATGCTGTGTAAATCATCATTATCATCATCATCATCATCATCAGTGTCAGCAGCAGCAGCAGCAGTAGTAGTAGTAGTATTGTTATTGTTGTTGTTAATGTTGTTCATTATCATGTGCGTGCAGGAACAAGAAGCAGCCTTAGCTTCTATGACCTCACCAGACAAGAAAGCCCCGGCACCTCCACCCAAAGGTGGGAACAAAGGGGAAGTACCCATGCCAATGCCCAAACCCAAAGGGGACATCGTGCCTGCCGCTCTCAGCATGGACCCTGCTGAGCTGGAGAGCATGCCGCCATGGAAACGAGAACTGCTATTCAAGCGAGAGAAGGTGCCGATCACATTCTCCAACGAGTTCAACCCTGACGAAGAAGAGGGGGAGGAAGGGGGAGAACCCAACCAGAGCTGATGGGTTTTCGTAATCAGGCTGTCCTCTCTCTTCCGCCCGCATGCCAGGGCAAGACGACATTTTTGTGGGTGTCCATGTCACACCAAACTGTACTACAGCTGCTAGTGACTTTTTTAAAACTATCCCAGAAGAGTTTCTTTTGGTGTTAAGTGAATCAAGGAAGTATTGTCTGCATGCTTGTATGTGTAGGGTTTCATCAATGCTTTGGCTGGGTTCAGTAGAAGGAGAACAACAGTTTGTATCTGTCGTTGACAATTTTTGTTGCATGGCATTCTTTCCATCAATTTTGAAATTATTCCCCAATTTTGGAACAAAATATTGATCTTCTTATTCAGTATTTTCAGGTTTTATATCCTGTTTTTTTTATTGTTTTGATGAACCTGTGAAGATCCATTGTTTTATATAAAGCTGCACACATCCATTTCAAAAATTTTGTAAAGATAACAATGAAATATACACTTTTTTATGTAAACAGTTTGCATGTTGTGTACAATGTTCTTGTCAAAAAGTCCCAGAACAAGCCATCTGTTTTTAGTGTGCATTTCTTTCAAACTCAATTTAAATGTTGGGTATGATGTTTGAATTTTCATTTCTGAAAAAAAAGATAAGCAGAAAGAATGAAATGCAAATTACAGTCAAGAAGAAGGAGCTTGACCTTTGTGTCAAACAGATCAAATAGAAACATAACTGCAGAGAGTATAGTGTGGCAGTTTAAGTTACTTCTTGTTAAAGACATGTATTCAGTGACTGTTACAGAAAAAATACAACCACTGTTGAAAGTAAAATGAAATGAAAATGTGGTAGATACTTACTAGAAACATAACACGTGACAAATGTGAGAAAAAAGTAAAGTGTAGATGTAGATTGATCCTATGTAAGAGGAAACTTACAACAGTCTAAAGCTGATGGAGGACAGAACGAGACTGCAGTGAACTTGTTGACTGTGTTGGGGGATGGAAGAACGCTGTCTGACACACCTGAACAATATGAACTCCATAGCATGTCTTAGCTGCAGTGTGCTGCAATAGTTTGTGGCCTTTGCTTTACAAAATACAGTCACCTGTAGAAAGTGAAACATTGCTGATCCGAAAGAAACCAGGAGAACATGTTTTTAATACATCAAACAAGACACGCAATTTTTTTGTGGCCAGCTGGCCTTTGTCACACGCACAGGAAAGACAACAAAGACATTCGATTTAAGACATTAGGAAGAAAACCATAGATCAGATAACTTCCCTGACAGGTGGATATCCTTTGATGAACAGGAGAGATAACTTTGTTGGTTTTGTCCAAAATCCAGTAATTTTTGTCTCTTTGTTGTCTTTCGTATATGTTTGACAAACGCCAGCTGGCTGAAAACTTTTGCCTGTCTTGTTTGGTCAGTTAAAGACACCAAAATACCAACTATGCGAAAAATCTCTGGCAGGAGGATTGTAACAACCATGCGGACAAGAAACTTGTCCAAATCTGCCCCTGTCTAAAACCATTTGTTTCTGGGAACAGTAGGAAGGAGACAGTGTCATGAAGGTTACACACGGGTCACACATCCTAAACTCAATCATACTTTTTAAACAAATGAAGAAGCACTATGAGATATACCGTGTGATGAGCCATTCAGCATCAGTATGTTTGGACTTGCACGATGTGAGACGTAAGCGCTATACTGCAGACTCCTTACAGAATGTCTTCAAAGATGCTCCACCAGATGCAATTTTCAAGTTTTTACAAGAGACCAGTAGATTTCATCTGATATGATTGTACGTACGGGAGAGATTTTTAAATACATTTCAGACTTGAAAGGATAATTGTGAGCTTGGTTTTTAACTGTTGTCTTTTTAATTAGACTTGGAGTTGTACTTACTGTGGTTTTAGGTCCTGTATGATTGCAGTAATCAGTTGGGCCATAAACAGCATGAAGCTGAACTTGGTCACGTATTTCTGATTTCTGTTTGACTGAACATGGGTAGTCTCTGGATTCAGACTGCAGAGGAAGCCATGGAGGAGGCTGTGAATGGTAACTGAGTGGTTCTTTTCTCCACATAGTAGTAAGACATTGTGTACGTATCATTTGTTTTCTGTTGGCCAGTGTGTGAGAAAATCAATCACCATGGGCAGCAGTTTCCTAACATCCAGAAAAGGACAAGACTGTTAGTAGCATTAACTGACCCTATTGTGTCACGTTTTTCAAGACAGGGTGTCCACTCTTGAAATAACTCCCTAACACAGCAGCAGTGCTGCAAGTGGCATGCAATGTAAAAGGCTCCTAAATGGTCGCAACATAAGCCATAAGCCTGTTCATAAGGCCAACACATTGATAACATCTTCAGGTTTGTCTAATGTATGTGCTCTTATGCTATTGGCGGGCCTCGATAGCTCAGTTGGTTTGAGCGTCGGATTCACATGCTAAGGTTGTGGTTCGAATCCTGGGTGCGCTATATTAAAATGGCCATCTCACTGCCCCATCTTAACATCATTGTTGTTCTGGTGGTATCAGTATAGGATTAGATAGGTTCCCCTTCCCCATTTCCCGGATGTTATCCCGTCGGCCATATCACCTGAGGTGGTGTCGACGTAAAAACTGAACCAAATCAAAAAAAATCAAATCTTATGCTCTTGACTATGCAGGTCTCAATGTGGTGTTGAAGTTGAAACATGTTCAGTCTATCTGTAATGCCGCATGAACCTTCTAAAACCAGCAAGGGAATTATTTGTATGAAATGTGGTATTAAATCTGAAACACATTCAGGCCATCTGTAAGGCGGTATGAAGCCTCCTTAAACTAACATGAAAGCTCCCAACCTAGCCCAAAATGTCAGTTTACCAGAAACAAGGTCAATGAGCAAACAGAACGCTGTCAGTAAGAAAGTAAGTACTGCCAGTCTAACATGGTATGGAGGGAATGCCAGCTGCAAGCCCATGGGCTGTGTGCGGCGCTGTGTTGTAAGGGAGACAACAGTGTCGTGTGTGGCGTGGTGCTGAGTTCTCTTGGTGCTATCTTCAGGGGACGTAAGCGCGTCTCATGGACACTGGCTTCCATTGCTTAAAGAGTTGCGGGATGGGGTGGGGCGGGGAGGTAGGATGTCCTGTACAGCTTGTAATAATGTTAACTTATAAACAGATCATCTTATTTGTGTTGTCTCCTTTTTTTCACTTTATTTCTTAATTATAATCTCTCCAAATACTCCAGATGTGTTCATTGTCTGTTGTTAACTGTCATCTGTGGTTTGCTACTTGCAGTCAGTAGCTTACTTTTCTGACATCAAAAACACTGACCTCACATAGACAAGTCAGTGTATATTTTTGTTTCTATTCATTACACGCTGTTCATAGTTAGATCTTAATGTACAGGACAAGCAGATGTTATTATACAATGCACAACACAAGTGACAGAACATGTGGAGAGAGAGATCAATGCAATTTCTTCACTGGCATATGATCAACAAGTTTTGCTGGGTAACCTGCAGACCAGTGTATAGCGCTTCAGAGAGTTTAGGACTACACAACCTTTGTCATATACGTTTGTAAGTCCAATGTGCATTGTGCCACATGTAGCTTGACACTGGTGTTGGTCTGGTGGTTGACACGTCCTCTGTAAAGTGGTACAGTTGTTGATCTGTCTGTCCACGTTGTGACGATGGCCACACTTACAGTTTACACTGAGGCCTCAGCCTGTCTGAGTCTTCCTGTGTCTGCTTCTGGCTCCAGCAGACTGTTTATTTGGGGTTCCAGACATCGCAGTTGGCATGGTAACTGGAGTAGTGATTACATAAAATCAGAACTGACTGAAGTGCTCGGTGCCCTCTCAAACGTTATTTTGAGCACGTCTGCAGTCAACTGTAAATAACACATGTCTACAGCTGTTGTGTGCGGTCCTCATGCAATTAATGAAACTGATACATTTTTATCCCAAACTTTGTACCGGCTGTAATTATTTGCAATGACTGTCAAGATGTGGAAGACAGGTTTTGCTTTGATATGAAATCCTCATATGATGCCAGAGAATCCTTTGATCTATTTAATACGTGTGTCCATGTACCCTCGATAATACTGCCAACTTGCCGATAACAGCAATAGCATTTCTGATGCGAACTTGAATGAATAGGAGAGTTCATGTAATGTTGTAAGTTAGAGAGAGGAGTTTGACAGGTACGTTGAGAAGTGTGGTGGAAACTGTGCAGGTTTTTTTATATACATTTAGAATTCTGTGTAATCCACGTCTTTGCAGCATGATCATTTTTCTTAATTATGGAAATTATGTATGATCGCCTTTTTTTTCTTTTGATAAATGTCAGTCGAGTGGGCTCGGCTGTTGAGCTAAATCACAAAATGTTGAAAGTATCTTGTCTAATTGGAGGTTCCTGTGTACGTTATTAATCATCACACAGACCGGATACTTTGAATATGTGTAACTGTACTGAAATAGATATTTTAGTGGGAAACGCCTCCATTCTGTCCACCCCCATCCTCACCCCTCCTTTTCTGTGTCTGTTTTCCCATAGACATAGAGAGGGGGGGGGGGAGACTGGTAACTTATTCTGTATCATGTGGTCTGTGTCTGCCTGACTTTGACAGCCCTCAGCCTGACACACAAGGCGCTGCAGAGGGCTTGGGACAGCACAAGTACAGAGTGTTACAGCTGCACGGACTGACCAGTGATGTGCATCAGGCCAGACAGTGACGGCCAGCAAAACTCTGTT
>JAPXFY010000031.1:18725808-18773308 GCA_030674185.1 Monoplex corrugatus | reverse complement strand
AAACCACAGGACACGTAATTTCTGACAGCCATTGTTAGCAGCTGGAATGATCTGCCAGGAGATGATGTGACAGCAAGTAAATGTAAAACTGTTTGAAATATAACCTATTTGATCTATCTAACCTGACCTAACGTAACGTAATGTAACCTGAACTAAACCTAACTTATCTGATCTAATATCATCCTACTGACCTGACCTGACCTGACCTGACTACTAACCTACCTGACTTATTGATCTACCTGACCTGACTAACTTAACCTGAATTACCGACCGCAACCTAACCTAATCTAACCAAACCAACCTAACCTAACCTAACTACCCAACCTAACCTAACAACCTAACCTAGCCTATCTTTACCTAACTAACCTAACAACCTAAACATAACATAAACATAACTAAGCTAACATGACCTAACATAAACTGACCTGATCTGACCTGACCTAACCTGACATGACAACTGACATGACCTAACCTGGCATGACCTAACCTGACAGACCTAACCTCACCTGACCTAATTGACCGACCAATCATACCTGACTTAACCTACATGACCTAACCGAACATACCTAACCAACCCCATGACCTAACTGACTGACACTAACCTGACTTAACCTACTGACGTGACTAACCAAACATACCTAACCACGAGTATATGTGACAGACTAACGATAGTAATAACTATTTTCCACGGGGATAGGAGTGTGGACAGCAACGATGAATCTTTTGCAGGGGACAAGGGTGGGAGGCAGGCATGCATCCTCACACAGATAGAGCAACGACAAGCGCTTGTAAACATCCATTGTAATCATGTGCAGAAGGAAACGTAAGTGGTAGGCTGGTTTGTTGTTGTTGTTTTGTTTTTGTTTTGTTTTTGTTTCTTGTTTTGGTCCTGCCAGTGCTGAGACGTACCCCCCTTTGTTGGACATTTTCAGATGATCACTTCTTGTTTGGAATGTACCCTGTTTTCCTGCAGTGTGGTGTGTGTGTGTGTGCTTGCTGTTCACGTATCATTGGAATGTCCTATCATATATTTTGCTTTTAGGTCTTGGCTTTTGACTGTTTTTATACACAAAACTGATTGCTTTTACTTTAGTTTGCGTAACAACTGTGAACTGGACAGAAATAAGAAAGATGTAGTGTTGATTTTTTAAGTCGGGATTTGAACAAGGATAAATCTTCCAACTGTGATCGTTACTGCTTCGCTTTGTTCATTCATTTGTGATTCTCAGTCTGTCTGGATGTATCTACAGTTACTGTGGGTTCGCTTTGCGTGTAAAATTGCCTTTGTTTTGTTCTGTGTATAAATTTGAGCATGTCAAATTGTTGGTGTTAGTTTTGTCTACATGTATAATAAAGTTGTGAATAGCTGTATTAGTCAGTCAGGGTATACATGGAGTATCAAGTTGTCAATAACTGTATTAGTCAGGGTGCACGTGGGGTATCAAATTGTCAATAACTGTATTAATCAGACAGGGTGTACATGGGGTATCAAGTTGTCAATAGCTGTATTAATCAGACAGGGTGTACATGGAGTATCAAGTTGTCAATAACCCCCCCCCTTTTTTTTTTTTTTTTTCAGACATGTTGTACATGGAGTATCAAGTTGTCAATAGCTGTATTAATCAGACAGGTGTTCATGGAGTATCAAGTTGCCAATAGCTGTATTAATCAGACAGGTGCACGTGGGGCATCAAGTTGTCAACAGCTGTATTAATCAGACAGGGTTACATGGAGTTCAAGTTGTCAATAGCTGTATTAATCAAACAGAGTGTACATCGAGTATCAAGTTTTCAATAGCTGTATTAGTCAGGGTATACATCGGGTATCAAGTTGTCAATAGCTGTATTAGTCAGACATTTTGTACATGGGTATCACGTTGTCAATAGTTGTATTAGTCAGACATTTTGTACATGGGTATCACGTTGTCAATAGCTGTATTTAGTCAGACATTTTGTACATGGGTATCACGTTGTCAATAGCTGTATTGTCAGACATTTTGTACATGGGTATCACGTTGTCAATAACTGTATTAATCAGACAGGGTGTACATGGGTATCACGTTGTCAATAACTGTATTAATCAGACAGGGTGTACATGGGGTATCAAGTTGTCAATAGCTGTATTAGTCAGACATTTTGTACATGGGTATCACGTTGTCAATAGCTGTATTAGTCAGGGTGTACATGGGGTGTCAAGTTGTCAATAACTGTATTAATTGACAGTGGTGTACATTGTGTTCAAGTATCATTGAATGTATTATCCATCAGGTATATTGTGGTTCAAGTGTCATTAGACTGTATTATAACAAACTGTGTTGGTACTTAGTTGGTCAAGCTGAATTGCAGAAATGTAATGGATCAAGATGTAGCTGTTATTTTCGAAGGGTGACGTGGAGGTAACAAGTTGTCAATATCGACTAGTCAGACGCTGTTGTACATCGGGTATCATGATTGTCAATACTGTTATTATCATACAGGTGTACTGGGGTTCTAAGTTGTCAATTGCTGTATTTGTCAGTGTGTTACACGGTTATCAGATGTCAAATTGTGTTATTGACAGGGTACATGGGTATCAGTTGTCAATAGCTGTATTAGTCAGACAGGGTGTACATGGAGTATCAAGTTGTCAATAGCTGTATTATCGACAGGGTGTACATGGGGTATCAACGTTGTCAATAGCTGTATTAATCAGACAGGGTGTACATGGGGTATCAAGTTGTCAATAGCTGTATTAATCAGACAGGGTGTACATGGAGTATCAAGTTGTCAATAACTGTATTAATCAGACAGGGTGTACATGGGGTATCAAGTTGTCAATAGCTGTATTAATCAGACATGTTGTACATGGGTATCACGTTGTCAATAGCTGTATTAATCAGACAGGGTGTTCATGGAGGTATCAAGTTGCAATAGCTGTATTAATCAGACGGGTGCACATGGGGATCAAGTTGTCAACAGCTGTATTATCAGACAGGGTGTACATGGAGTATCAAGTTGTCAATAGCTGTATTAATCAGAACAGAGTGTACATCGAGTATCAAGTTTTCAATAGCTGTATTAGTCAGCAGGTATACATCGGGTATCAAGTTGTCAATAGCTGTATTAGTCAGACATGTTGTACATGGGTATCACGTTGTCAATAGTTGTATTAGTCAGACATTTGTACATGGGTATCACGTTGTCAATAGCTGTATTAGTCAGACATTTGTACATGGGTATCACGTTGTCAATAGCTGTATTAGTCAGACTTTTGTACATGGGTATCACGTTGTCAATAACTGTATTAATCAGACAGGGTGTACATGGGTATCACGTTGTCAATAACTGTATTAATCAGACAGGGTGTACATGGGGTATCAAG
Organism: Monoplex corrugatus; assembly: GCA_030674185.1. NCBI lineage: Eukaryota > Metazoa > Mollusca > Gastropoda > Littorinimorpha > Ranellidae > Monoplex > Monoplex corrugatus. The sequence continues at coordinate 18,769,948 of JAPXFY010000031.1, read as the reverse complement.
TTGTCAATAGCTGTATTAGTCAGACATTTTGTACATGGGTATCACGTTGTCAATAGCTGTATTAGTCAGGGTGTACATGGGGTGTCAAGTTGTCAATAACTGTATTAATCAGACAGGGTGTACATGGAGTATCAAGTTGTCAATAACTGTATTAGTCAGACAGGGTGTATATGGAGTATCAAGATGTCAATAGCTGTATTAATCAGACAGGGTGTACATGGGGTATCAAGTTGTCAATAGCTGAATTAGTCAGACTATTGTACATCGGGTATCAAGATGTCAATAGCTGTATTATTCAGACAGGGTGTACATGGGGTATCAAGTTCTCAATAGCTGTATTAGTCAGACAATTGTACACGGGGTATCACGTTGTCAATACTGTATTAATCAGACAAGGTGTACATGGGGTATCAAGTTGTCAATAGCTGTATTAATCAGACAGGGTGTACACGGAGTATCAAGTTGTCAATAGCTGTATTAATCAGACAGGGTGTACATGGGGTATCACGTTGTCAATAACTGTATTAATCAGACAGGGTGTACACGGAGTATCAAGTTGTCAATAGCTGTATTAATCAGACAGGGTGTACATGGGGTATCACGTTGTCAATAGCTGTATTAATCAGACAGGGTAGTACATGGGGTATCACGTTGTCAATAGCTGTATTAATCAGGTAGGGTATACATGGGGTATCAAGTTGTCAATAGCTGTATTAGTCAGATAGGGTGTACATGGGTATCAAGTTGTCAATAGCTGTATTAATCAGACAGGGTGTACATGGAGTATCAAGTTGTCAATAGCTGTATTAATCAGACAGGGTGTACATGGGGTATCAAGTTGTCAATAGCTGTATTAGTCAGACAGGGTGTACATGGGGTATCAAGTTGTCAATAGCTGTATTAATCAGACAGGGTGTACATGGGGTATCAAGTTGTCAATAGCTGTATTAATCAGACAGGTGTACATGGGGTATCAAGTTGTCAATAGCTGTATTAGTCAGACAGGTGTACATGGGGTATCAAGTTGTCAATAGCTGTATTAATCAGACAGGGTGTACATGGGGTATCAAGTTGTCAATAGCTGTATTAATCAGACAGGGTGTACATGGGTATCAAGTTGTCAATAACTGTATTAATCAGACAGGGTGTACATGGGGTATCAAGTTGTCAATAGCTGTATTAATCAGACAGGGTGTACATGGGGTATCAAGTTGTCAATAACTGTATTAGTCAGGGTGTACATGGGGTATAAATGTTGTCAATAGCTGTATTAATCAGACAGGGTGTACATGGGGTATCAAGTTGTCAATAGCTGTATTAATCAGACAGGGTGTACATGGGTATCAAGTTGTCAATAGCTGTATTATCAGACAGGGTGTACATGGGTATCAAGTTGTCAATAGCTGTATTAATCAGACAGGGTGTACATGGGTATCAATTTGTCAATAGCTGTATTAGCAGAAAAGGTGTACATGGGGTATCAAGTTGTCAATAACTGTATTAATCAGACAGGGTGTACATGGAGTATCAAGTTGTCAATAGCTGTATTAATCAGACAGGGTGTTCATGGGTATCAAGTTGTCAATAGCTGTATTAATCAGACAGGATGTACATGGAGTATCAAGTTGTCAATAGCTGTATTAGTCAGACAGAGTGTACATGGAGTATCAAGTTGTCAATACTGTATTAATCAGACAGGGTGTACATGGGGTATCAATTTGTCAATAGCTGTATTAGCAGATAGAGTGTACATGGGGTATCAAGTTGTCAATAACTGTATTATCAGACAGGATGTACTGGAGTATCAAGTTGTCAATAGCTGTATTAATCAGACAGGGTGTACATGGAGTATCAAGTTGTTAATAACTGTATTAATCAGACAGGGTGTACATGGGTATCAGTGTCAACTGTATAATAGACAGGGTGTACATGGAGTATCAAGTTGTTAATAGCTGTATTATCAGACAGGATGTACATGGAGTATCAAGTTGTCTAATACTGTATTATCAGACAGGGTGTACATGGAGTATCAAGTTGTTAATAACTGTATTAATCAGACAGGATGTACATGGGTATCAAGTTGTTAATAGCTGTATTAATCAGACAGGGTTACATGGAGTATCAAGTTGTTAATAGCTGTATTAATCAGACAGGATGTACATGGAGTATCAAGTTGTTAATAGCTGTATTAATCAGACAGGATGTACATGGAGTATCAAGTTGTCAACAACTGTATATGTCAGAGACAATGTACATGGGGTATCAAACTGGTTGGCTAATTGGTGAATTTGTCAGACGGTGTAGGCCTACATGGTCTATCAAGTTGTTGACAGCTGTACAGTCAGGATGTAATGTGGCATGAAGTTGTTAATAGCTGTAATAGTCAAAAAGGTGTATATGGGGTATACTGGTATGCTACTTAGCAAACATGAATACAGATACTAAAATTAACCTGAACCACCAGTGCACCAATCTGTTTTGATGGATCTTGCAGACAGGAAACTGAGGAAAGGAAATGTCAGTTTTGTAAAAATATAAAAGGAATGATAACGACTGGTAAAGGTCAGGTTTTTCCCATAGCAGTCGTTGGAGAGTGAGGTGGTAGAGAACCTCAGCATCTCTCAGCGCCAGCATCATGAGGAGACTGTTGCTGTTCCTTTCCCCGCCTTCAGTGCCTGAAGATTAGGTGTGCTGTGTCGTCAGTTGACTGGTTAGTATGGCCGTGTGGTTAGCACTACGATCTAATCACTTGGAGGTCATGGTTTCAAATCCCATCAATCAAAAAAAAAAAAATTCTGTGGGATTTTTTTGGCCCTAAAGAATCCAATCCAGAATTGAGTGTGCTATGGACTTGTTGCAAAGACTGGGCCCATCGAGCCTAAATGTTTGTGTATGCGTCTGTGTGTGTGTCTTGTCTGTCTGTGGAGAAGTTTTGATGTTTTGTGACACTACGTTTGGACATTTGTCTTGCCTGGTTTTTGGGGTTTTTTGTTCGTTTTTGTTTTGTTTTTCATTTGTGGTCTGTTCACTTGAATAGACACAGTTTGCATGTGTCCATGTTACCACACCCTCTCCTTCTGACGTTTCAGCGAATCAGCCAAGTAATCCAACCAAATGCTTTGTTTGGTTCGTGAGGGTATTTCTTACTACCTTGATATTTATAGACCATTGCTTAACTAGTAACTACCCCAAAATGTTATTCTTTAGAGACAGCTTAACTTCAGATACGGACATCCACCAAGTTTCCGTACCAAGAAAAAATCAACGTACACTGTTTTAGTGCAGCATGAAAACTGTGCCGAAGAATGTTTATGCAACACTTATTTTTTGTGTACTAGTATTTTGGTGCAGCATGAACCAGTTTCTTGTGCACTGAAAGTTTCAGCAAAGTTTGTGTTCCTACAAGTCTGGGCTAGTAACAGAACAATTTCTTGTGTGCTAAAGTTCTGGCGCAGCATGAAGTTTTTCTTGTGTGCTCTAAATTTTGATAAAACAACTTCTTGGGTCAACTTTTCAATGAGGCTGGAAATTCAGTATATTGACAAGTTGGTCTTTTTTTATTTGAAATACCTGTTTGCTGGGCTGACAGCCATGTATGCTCAGTGGATGGGTTGACACATTCAAAACTATCGTAGACACTGTGGGTTGGGACTGTAGTTCTTATATAATAAACCCATGGAAGACAGTTTTATCAGGACCTTAGTTTTGTATTACATTTTCCCTCAATGTCTTATAAGCAAGCCGTCAGTGAATTTGACAATGAAGGAAGAAATTTATGCAATAAATATTCATTTCATTCTGACTGAAGTTTTGATTTGATTCCATGCTGTCCTGAGAAGGGTTGGAGAAGGGTAGAGCGAATGCATGTGTTTATGCACCATAGATTACGCATTCAGTGAGAGAGAGAGAGAACAGAGACAGACGAGACAGAAATAAAGACAAAGAGAAAAACAGAGAAAAAGAGAGAGAGAAAGGCAGAGGGAGAGAAAGACACAAAGAGAGAGAGAGAGACAGAGAGAGAGAGAGAGACAGAGAAAGAGAGAGAAGACCAGGGGTGTGTGTGTGTGTGGTGGGTCTATGTCCCATCGTCTGCCTACATGACTGAATGATAGTACAATTGCACCAATTCATGTGAACCAAATATAAGCGAGCCAGCATATGTGTGATGACAGGTGGATAAAAAAAATAAGCACGCACGCAACGCACACACCACACACCAGACACACACCACCACCACACCACCACCACACACCACACACACACACACACACACACACACACACACACACACACAGTGCATCAGCGCAAAATTAAAAGAACACAACACATTTTGATTCTAAAAATTCAATAATTATTATAAAAATCATTACAAAAATTACTAAAAAGTTCTTTTTAAAGAAAAAGTACGTAATAAAACATGCAAAGTCATTACAACAAAACAGTCAAACCAAGTTAATGTTCTCCTTCCTTCAACACCTTCAGGTTGGGGTTTTGGTTTTAACATACCTCTTTGATAAAATGACCTTTTAGATAGACACCTCTATACTGTTTCAATGCTTTGCATTACATATGCACACTCACCTTCTCGAGCATGCCCACACACACCTACACCACAGAAACAAAAGGGAGAAAAAAAAAAAACTACAACCAAATGGAAAGTTGTGTACACACATAAAAAGAAAAAATAAACATGATTAAAACATGAACAAATAATAAATCAAAGGACAAGCAATGCACAAATGAACACACTAATACAAAATTCAGAAAAATGAAAAGATGGTAATACATAAATGTGTAAAATAACATTAAGAAAAATAAAAAGATAATACTGTTAATACACACACACTAAAAAAAACCAGCACCAATAAAAACTATAAGGCAAGTAATACCTAAGTGAACACAATTATCAAACATTTCAATACCGGGGACATAGACGACTTTTACTTGAGAAAATATAAAACAAGAAATTTTTCATTAAAATACACTTGACTTGTCACATTACCACATACCTGCATTCCACACATTACATAAAATTACATCATTACACATTAATATATCATTACATAAAACGCAAACATTAAAAACAAATAACATATGATATACATTTAAAGCTCTTGTAGTATGACTACTCTTAGTTTTGTTTGTTCCTTGTTTTTTTTTCTTTCTTTCTTCTTCACTTCTGTGGTATTTTTCTGTTTCTTCTTCTTGAGCAAGTTTCTTACGATTTATCGTTTCTACTTTGACATACATTTTCACTGCCAAGTAGTTCACTTGCATTTATACATCATTTTCTCTCTGGAAGCCCACCGTCTCTCATTTGCCCTTTAAGCTCAAACAACAGACTTAAAAAAACTGCGGATTTTGTTATCAGCAAAATCCCTACACATGTCATACTAGTCCATCAGCTGTAAGGTCATCTCTATAAACCCTGCAGTGCCTCACCTTATCCACCATGTTCTGGATAGGTTGAGGGACTGACAGGACTCATGGAAACATTCCCTTTGGTCCCCAGTCCCAGAGCTTGGTTCCAGGTCCATAGTACTGGTCCAGTCACAGCCCCTCTCCCAACTTCCACACAACACACAGTCTGGGTAGACGCACACACACACACACACTACAAATGCAAACAAGTGCGCGCACACACACACGCACGCACGCACGAACTCACGCACGCACGCACACACACACACACACACACACAAACCATTTCTTCCCTACAGATCAACTGGTGTCTGTCATGCCAAAACTCGTCTACTCTCTTCTGTTTTTCAACATTACATCATTCATCATCATTCCATCCACTGCCCTTGCACACACAACCTCACATCACCACACTGTCCTAACCCAAACCCCCACCTCAAAACACACACACACACACACACACACACACACACACACACACACACACACACACACACACACACACACACACACCACCTGCACAATCAAACAGGCTCTTCTAATGCCGTTTCTGGGGCTGTTTCTTATGCTGTTTCTGGGGCTGTTTCCGATTCCATTTCTGGGGCTGTTTCGAATGCGTGAGTCTCTGGGACTGTTTCCGATTCTATTTCTGGGGCTGTTTCTGACGCTGTTTCAAATGCTGTTTCCGATTCCATTTCTCGGACTGTTTCTGATTCCATTTCTGGGGCTGTTTCTGATGCTGTCTCTGGGACTGTTTCCGATTCTATTTCTGGGGCTGTTTCTGACGATGTTTCAAATGCTGTTTCTGATTCCATTTCTCGGACTGTTTCTGATTCCATTTCTGGGGCTGTTTCTGATGCTGTCTCTGGGACTGTTTCCGATTCTATTTCTGGGGCTGTTTCTGACGCTGTTTCAAATGCTGTTTCTGATTCCATTTCTGGGACTGTTTCTGATGCCGTTTCTGGCATCGTTTCTGACATCGCTTCTGATGGCGCTTCTGTGGACACTGTTTCTACAGGTTCTGACGCTTCCTCTGGCTCCGAGGCTGTGAATGTGTGTTGGGAACAACCTTTAAAAAACTCATACGTCTGAGTGAGCATTTTGGTAATCTCTTCCGTGAGGGTTTTCCACTTGATGCCATGTTCGTCCTCTCGCACCCTGTCTGGATGATAATGGATCACCGCTTTCTGGTACAATCTCTTCAACAACGTCCACTCTGGTTCAGCAGGAATCTGGTCAAAGAGAGGACCCAATAAATAAGGGTTCATTTCCCTCTTCCATCTTCTGCACCCCTCCTGTGTTATTACCCCCACAATGCTCACTGCCGCTTGCCCACACATCTCTTACCCCTCCACAATTAAGGTAACCATGACAGCATGCGGGACAGGAAGGATAACCAAACTTTGGGGCAATTTTTCACAATGCTACGATAATAACAGGGATGATAGTGATGACGTTACCGAACACCATTACAGGGATGATAGTGATGATGTTACCAAACACCATTACAGGGATGATAGTGATGATGTTACCAAACACCATTACAGGGATGATAGTGATGACGTTACCGAATACCATTACAGGGATGATAGTGATGACGTTACCGAACACCATTACAGGGATGACAGTGATGACGTTACCAAATACATTACAGACTGGAACTACATGACAAGGCCATACTCTATGTTTCCTTTCTGAATATATTCTGGCACCAACCAGGTTTGAGAGGTATAGACCCCACTGAAGGATAACCATTTGATGAACATGCTATAACTCTTGAGAAAAAAATTTGGCAATAAAGTTGTTTTTTTTTAAAGAATTATAGCATTTAGGCAGTTTTTATGTCCCTTTTCCTACCCCACTTTAATGGCCACAGAAGCTAGAACAAGTTTTCACAATACTGTGATGATGATGATGATGATGATGATGATGATGATGGAGATGATAATCATGATACTAGGGAGTTCTATTCTGCATTCAGACTGTGTGACAAGGCTGTACTCTATGACTGTGTGACAGGGCTGTACTCTATGACTGTGTGACAGGGCTGTACTCTATGACTGTGTGACAGGGCTGTACTCTATGACTGTGTGACAGGGCTGTACTCTATGACTGTGTGACAAGGCTGTACTCTATGACTGTGTGACAGGGCTGTACTCTATGACTGTGTGACAGGGCTGTACTCTATGTGTGACAGGGCTGTACTCTATGACTGTGTGACAGGGCTGTACTCTGACTGTGTGACAGGGCTGTACTCTGTGTGACAGGGCTGTACTTTATGACTCTGTGACAAGGCTGTACTCTATGACTGTGTGACAGGGCTGTACTCTATGACTGTGTGACAGGGCTGTACTCTATGACTGTGTGACAGGGCTGTACTCTATGACTGTGTGACAGGGCTGTACTCTATGACTGTGTGACAGGGCTGTACTCTATGACTGTGTGACAGGGCTGTACTCTATGTGTGACAGGGCTGTACTCTATGACTGTGTGACAGGGCTGTACTCTATGACTGTGTGACAGGGCTGTACTCTGTGTGTGACAGGGCTGTACTCTATGACTGTGTGACAGGGCTGTACTCTATGACTGTGTGACAGGGCTGTACTCTATGACTGTGTGACAGGGCTGTACTCTATGACTGTGTGACAGGGCTGTACTCTATGTGTGACAGGGCTGTACTCTATGACTGTGTGACAGGGCTGTACTCTATGACTGTGTGACAGGGCTGTACTCTATGTGTGACAGGGCTGTACTCTATGACTGTGTGACAGGGCTGTACTCTATGACTGTGTGACAGGGCTGTACTCTATGTGTGACAGGGCTGTACTCTATGACTGTGTGACAGGGCTGTACTCTATGACTGTGTGACAGGGCTGTACTCTATGTGTGACAGGGCTGTACTCTATGACTGTGTGACAGGGCTGTACTCTATGACTGTGTGACAGGGCTGTACTCTATGACTGTGTGACAGGGCTGTACTCTATGACTGTGTGACAGGGCTGTACTCTATGACTGTGTGACAGGGCTGTACTCTATGACTGTGTGACAAGGCTGTACTCTATGACTGTGTGACAGGGCTGTACTCTATGACTGTGTGACAGGGCTGTACTTTATGACTGTGTGACAAGGCTGTACTCTATGTGACAGGGCTGTACTCTATGACTGTGTGACAGGGCTGTACTCTATGACTGTGTGACAGGGCTGTACTCTATGACTGTGTGACAGGGCTGTACTCTATGACTGTGTGACAGGGCTGTACTCTATGACTGTGTGACTGGGCTGTACTTTATGACTGTGTGACAGGGCTGTACTCTATGACTGTGTGACAGGGCTGTACTCTATGACTGTGTGACAGGGCTGTACTCTATGACTGTGTGACAGGGCTGTACTCTATGACTGTGTGACAGGGCTATACTCTATGACTGTGTGACAGGGCTGTACTCTATGACTGTGTGACAGGGCTGTACTCTATGACTGTGTGACAGGGCTGTACTCTATGACTGTGTGACAGGGCTGTACTCTATGACTGTGTGACAGGGCTGTACTCTATGACTGTGTGACAGGGCTGTACTCTATGACTGTATGACAGGGCTGTACTCTATGACTGTGTGACAGGGCTGTACTCTATGACTGTGTGACAGGGCTGAACTCTATGACTGTGACAAGGCTGTACTCTATGACTGTGTGACAGGGCTGTACTCTATGACTGTATGACAGGGTTGTACTCTATGTGTGACAGGGCTGTACTCTATGACTGTGTGACAGGGCTGAACTCTATGACTGTGACAAGGCTGTACTCTATGACTGTATGACAGGGCTGTACTCTATGACTGTATGACAGGGTTGTACTCTATGACTGTGTGACAGGGCTGTACTCTATGACTGTGTGACAGGGCTGTACTCTATGACTGTGTGACAGGGCTGTACTCTATGACTGTGTGACAGGGCTGTACTCTATGACTGTGTGACAGGGCTGTACTCTATGACTGTGTGACAGGGCTGTACTCTATGACTGTGTGACAGGGCTGTACTCTATGTGTGACAGGGCTGTACTCTATGACTGTATGACAGGGCTGTACTCTATGACTGTGTGACAGGGCTGTACTCTATGACTGTGTGACAGGGCTGTACTCTATGACTGTGTGACAGGGCTGTACTCTATGACTGTGTGACAGGGCTGTACTCTATGACTGTGTGACAGGGCTGTACTCTATGACTGTGTGACAGGGCTGTACTCTATGACTGTGTGACAGGGCTGAACTCTATGACTGTGTGACAGGGCTGTACTCTATGACTGTGTGACGGGCTGAACTCTATGACTGTGTGACAGGGCTGTATTCTATGACTGTGTGACAGGGCTGTACTCTGACTGTGTGACAGGGCTGAACTCTATGACTGTGACAAGGCTGTACTCTATGACTGTGTGACGGGCTGTACTCTATGACTGTGTGACAGGGCTGTACTCTATGACTGTGTGACAGGGCTGTACTCTATGACTGTGTGACAGGGCTGTACTCTATGACTGTGTGACAGGGCTGTACTCTATGACTGTGTGACAGGGCTGTACTCTATGACTGTGTGACAGGGCTGTACTCTATGACTGTGTGACAGGGCTGTACTCTATGACTGTGTGACAGGGCTGTACTCTATGACTGTGTGACAGGGCTGTACTCTAGACTGTGTGACAAGGCTGTACTTTATGACTGTGTGACAGGGCTGTACTCTATGACTGTGTGACAGGGCTGTACTCTATGACTGTGTGACTGGGCTGTACTCTATGACTGTGTGACAGGGCTGTACTCTACGCTTACCTTCATAATGTATCCTGGCCAGGCCTGAAAAACACACCTGTGATGTTGGTCAGGGAATATGAGCCAACACCCTCAATGACGCACACCTGAAATGGATGAGACTCGACCTTGCGGATCCAATCTTCCCCATGAGATCAAAGCATGATGAACTCTGGTAGGAGCCAACAGGGCCAAAATTTCTACAATGTTTTTGATGGGATTCGAACCCACAACCTTCCAGTCAGTAGTTCATTACACTAGCCACTGAACAACAGTAACTAATGGCTTTTTAAAAGCTTTTCAAATGGTCTGTCTTGTCTCAACACATCCTTCCAACTGAATGGTTTGCTGAAAGTTGGCTCCCTTTCCTGTAAGATGACACTTCACGTTATTTTGTTTAAAGCCCAGCCCACTGCTTATGCTATATCATGGCTATACTGTTTCAAAATATGTACAATACTTCAACATGAAAAAAGGTAAAGAAATAAATACACATCTCAATGCATTTGTGCACATAATCTAAGGAGATGCCCCTGGCGTTGATCACTCTAATTTATCACACAGTGGATTTTTAAAAAACATACCTAAATACAGATTTAAACATAAGGTCACAAAACATAAAACTGGACCAAAATTACCTAATACTGCTGCCGCATATTTCATTTTACCTAGTGCCAAAAATGCACTAAATACATGTACCCAATTATCAATCCTAAGAGAAAATACGTGGATTTTAATCGGAACACATACAGGTGAAATGGAACCAGGCAAGGCAGAAAATGATAGGAAGAAATGGCAGAAAGCAAAGGATACTATTTATACTGAAAGAGCCCCCAGCATACCCACAGAGGTGTAAGTTGACAGAATAGGGTACGCTAATTCATCACAGAATTAGGATAAAATGACAAACTTCCACTGGACAAAGCAGCAGGGAAGTTTCAGTCTTTTCTCCTAAGTTTTGTCTTTGGTGTTTGTTCATTTGTGATCTTACATTTACGCTTGACAAAGGCCAGTTGCCTGAAAATATGTGCCTGTCTTGTCTGGTTGTATTAAATACAAGTTTTGATTCTATCTTCATGTTTTTCTGTCATTTTTTTTTTTTTTTACGCCGACAGTCGCACTTGTAATAGATTCGTATGGAGGGCCATGATCACCAATGCCATATGGCAGGGCACATGATGATGATGATGATAGACTAAACAAAACCTGTTGCTGAATTTTGACTATAGCGGAGGGAAGTGTCGGCCCTCTAGTTCGTATGGTGGAGCCAAGGATGGACACAGCAGTGTTTGCTGCCAGAAAGAACAGTGTAGAAGAAATCTCAGATGAAGGGGGTCCCTGCAGGCCAATATGCTACCACCACCACAGCCTTAAGCAGGGCAGAGTTGCAAGGAATGAGAAAAACGGCCAGGGCCAAAATGCTCCTATCCCTTCCCAATTCTTTGTAAACAGGAAGATCATGTGGCTGATCCACAAGGGCACTACTGTTGTGCAAGTCATCTGTGTATTTGTGTCTGGTGTGATCCCAGTACGACTTGAAGCAGTGAACTGGGCGAAGCCATTAATCCTTAACTGACTTGATGAACATTCAATTCAATATCAATTTATTAATCCACGGGGAAATTGATTTGTGCAGTCAAGGCTCGTAATAAACAGACTTAACAAGCACACACCAATAAAGGATTAAAACTATTCAATAAAAAATTCACACATTGTGCCCATGGACCCATGCGAACCATGAAATATCACGTTTGATGCACACACCTTGAAGCAAAAAAAAACCACCAAAAAAACCTTCAACCATAAAAAGGAACAATAACAGCTACTGCATCATGCATACATAAACCTCTCAAAGCATAACATTCAGATTACACCAAACATTACTCCAATGAAAATTCTTTGAAACTAAGCAATTTCCCCATACAACAGAATGCAAAAGAAATAAAGAAATGCACATCTCACACTTCAAAACCACCATTCAACTCTAAAACACACAAAACACAAAAGTGCCTCAAACACATACATGCGCGCACACGCACACCACATCTCTCCTTATTCTGTCCTCCCACCTCCCTCCCACACACAAAACCCAATGAAGACAAGAAAGAGTGCGTCTGTTGATGACTTATCGATACACTTTGCTTATCGCTGTGGAAGCAGGTGTTTTCCAGCCCACACATCCCAACTAACAACTCCTCCCGAGGAACACTCAGTGTTGGCCTTAGTGCATGTACAAACCAGATCTGTTACATGTATTTTATCACTGGCACCGGTGGTCAGCCAGCGCACATAGCCATACAAAAATTAACACATTCCACTTGATACTTTATGTATATACCTTCCAGTTTAAAAACATCCCATGATACTTCATGTGCATTCCTTGCAGTTTAAAAACAACATATTTATTCATATAAAATGAATTAAAAAGGTATTTTCTTTAGTGCACAATGTCTGCACGGCCCAAATACAAATTTTCTTCTGCATTAAAGCAGTGACATTATTGCTGAAAATAATACATTTTTGCTGAGCCACAGTAAACTAAACTAACTGCCACGGTTTTTTGTTTGTTTTGTTGTTGTTTTTTTGTGTATATTACTGAAAAAAATGAGTAAAAAGCACAACTGTCAAACTTTGGACCTCAAAATTCACACGCCTTACATTAGAAAGATTATTTCTTATCTCCTGACTCTGACAAGTTTTCTCAATGTAATAATAAAAACAGGAATTATAATGTGCCCTGTCTGGGTTCTAGTTTGCTCACAACAACTGTGTAAACATGCAGACATACATCAACATAATATACAAAAAATTGTTCATTCTTAGAGCACAAATCAGTCAAGATTTGTTGTGGACAGAACTGATGAAAAAGACAGGTTTTGAGGTTAGGCTTGAAGGTATCAAGAGGACAAGCGTGTCTCGTGTGCCAGGCAAGAGAGTTCCAGAACAGTGGTTGTCCTAATACCAAAATGACCAAAAATTGCATATGGAATATGACATGGCTGTAAATCTGGTTCCAACAAAAAGAAAATGTAATTTTAACCCCCAGCCTCCCCTAGCCACCAGCTTCAAAAATCTAACTCTTTCACTTCTCACCCTATCCATTATTTCCTGCAGCAAACTGATGGATAGGGTGAGGAAATGAAAGAAACAAGTTTTTCCTTAATAACGCAGAATGCTGGTGGACAAGGAGAGGAAGTTAAGGGGTTAATGATTTTAAAATGCCCTAACAGCCCAATTAGACCTACTTTGTCAGATCCAATAATTATTTATGGACCTCTTCATCAGAATCAATCACAACTTTCTTTCTTGTCACAACAGTGTGCAACATGTGACTCTCCCAGAGAACAGCTCTTTCCTCTCCGTCCCTTATCCACATATACTTTTCTTCACCTAGGAAAAAAATATTTTTCTGCAGGAACTGGCCCGGGCAACTTACTTTACACAAACAAAAAAGTAAAAATCTTTATATGCAGTAAGTGCATGCTGCAAAAAGTACCTTATCCAAAACATCAGCACCCAGACCAACCGGTTACTCAAAGTTGACAGGAGGGGTAGGGGACTCCCTGCATGACTGAGTATAGATCCTAGACTTTCTGAACCTCACATGTCCTGGGTAAAAGCTTTATCATCTAGCCACTACTTGACACTCTTTACCACTGAACAATGAAAACTGCTCATTTTCATGAGTTGAAACAGCTCTCTGCATGCCTGCCTCTGCTGTATTGTGTGTGTGTGTGTGTGTGTGTGTGTGTGTGTGTGTGTGTGTTGTGTGTGTGTGTGTGTGTGTGTGTGTGTGTGTGTGTGTGTGGTACACACATGCATGCGTGTTGTGCATGTCAGCGTGTGCACACGTATATGTGTGTATCAGGAAGAGGAAGGGTGTATCATTTGTTTCTAAGGAACCAACCAAAAATTATTCACAAAAAAACTGTGAAAAAAGGGTGCATATTCCTCCTAAGAGCCTTGCCTCCAAAAACAAAAACAAAAACAAAACAAAAAACAAATACTGATACAGGTTCTTAAGCTAGCTACTGACCTCATCCAAAGTGTGGTGGGGGTCCTTAGGCGGGTAGGTGGCATAAAGAAACTTCAGGAACTCCACCTTGCTCAGGTTTTCCTTCTTGAGCTTCAGCTCATCCATCTCATTCTTGATGAGAAGCAAGTTGATTGCTCTGTTCCTAACATACTCCTCCATCTCCTGCCTGTTCTGCTCCATTTGGTAGCCCATAACTGTGTCCATGGCATACCTGTACCACTCTGCACCCATGTTTCTTATCAGCAACGTACCTCAGTGTGGACAACGGGACTTTCATATAACGTTCTATACAGGACACAAGACTTTGTATGTGTAATCCGATCTTGTGCTGCCTGTTCAATACATAGACAATAACCTCGTTTATCACACTTACTGTTTCAAGACCAGCTGAAACCTCGTTTCATCAAACTCATTTCAGATCTAACACATACGCATTAACTACACCGCAAGGAAACTGTAAATGGTGATAACACCAACAGAAACCAATTGCCTACAGAACTTCCTTTAGCATTAAGATACACATATGTTGTATAATTCTAGCCATAAAGTCTTTTTGTGTATTTTGCATCAGTATGGTTGAGGTTGAATTGCACAGTAAGCTCTTGACGAAATCCTAAGGGATTCTGGAAGTAATTTCCGTCCAGAATATGAAAATTATGTTCAAGATTTGTCACAAAATGTCTTGGATTTGAATGCCATATTAGCAAAGCTAAAAACATTTAATTTCATTTTAAAGATTCTGAAAAAGTGTGTGTAAGAAATAATTTCATTCGTAGGATATAAACTGTCTATGCTGGAGCATGCTGACTGCACTTTACACAGCAACACCAAAAACAACAACAACAAAAATCCATGCAACTTAACCACAGACACATGCACAACAATCCAAATTTCATAAAATTATTACAGACTCAGAAAAAGCATTGCATTTGTCGAAAATGTTCAAACAGTAAAATAGCTAA
Source organism: Monoplex corrugatus (assembly GCA_030674185.1). Lineage (NCBI taxonomy): Eukaryota > Metazoa > Mollusca > Gastropoda > Littorinimorpha > Ranellidae > Monoplex > Monoplex corrugatus. Next base: position 18,754,739 of record JAPXFY010000031.1, on the reverse strand, counting down.
TAGCTTTGAAGACATTAGAGTGTACATGAAGCACTCCCAATTCACACAGTTTCAGTTTCACAAGATAATGTCAGTTTAATTCCATATGCACTGATGCCAATGATACCATGTGAACAGCCAAAACCTGTCAGGATGAGAGGTTGGTCAGGCTGTTTGTGTCTGGCAGTGGTGAAATGGTTAACATGTCAATGCGTCTTCTGCATTCAAACACAGTCATGCTTCAAACTGTCTACATGTCCTTATATAGACATGTCCATCTAGCCTCCAATGAAGGTGGTGTGCGTTTCCAATTAGTTGGCCCACATAATGCAGTCAACATATCCTGCTGCCCAGTCTGTATAATTCTACTTCAGTGGATAAAACAGACACAAGGTGAACAATGTAAAAATTCCATTGAAAAAACAGGTGTTTGGCTTCAGAAGTCAGAAAATAATATATGAAGACATCATAAAGGAAAAACGTAGAAATAAGAAAGTCACTTACAAGAGAACACTTCTAGCACAGAATATCCACCAGGCAGGCATAATATTCCAACAATGGAAGAGCCTCCAGCCTAACTGCAACAGTCTGAGGTCAAAAATAGACTATAACCTCAAGAGTCAACTCATCAGGGAAGTAGCACTCTTGTTCAGCATTGTACAATCTTGTCTGGTCTTGTCCGGGCTTGTCAGATTTCCATGCTGGTTCCTGATCCTGTGCAGGGTAAGGGAAGGTAAAGTACAGAGGGACAGGAAACAAAGCTCCATAATGCTGGCCATGAGAAAAGTTGTTTCTCACTCCTCTATAAACTCAGGCATATGGGACAACAGTACTCCTTTAACTTGCAGACAGAATACTTAAAATATTAACAAAATGTAATACTTTAATAACTAATAAATACCAACAGAATGTAATATTTTAGATATTAATACATACCAACAGCCGCAACAGCCATGTGGTTCTGGACCAATGAAGACAAAAGATGACACGCTACTACTGAAGGGTGAAAACAAGCTTGCAAGATGAGCCACATATTTCAAAAAAAGTCCTCAACAGACACAAGCTGCTTACCTCAGTTGAGACCAAAGACCTGCTTCACTTGCTCCCTATCAACACAGAGCATTTCACTAAAGACAAGACTAGCAAAGCCACCAAGAAGAACAAGATGTCCACTGGGTTTGGTGGCATAACAGCAGAGATGCTCAAGGGTGGAGGAGGCTGTACTGTCACTTGGATGTGAAGATTCCGCAACAACCAGGTATGGAACTCAGGCGTTGTCTCAGAAGACAGAAAGAATGGTGAGGTGGCTTGCACTCCCCCAAAAATAAAATCTTTCACAATGTGACAACTGGAGAGAAATTATTCTGCTGTCCGAACTAAGAAAAATCTGCTGCCAGGTCATTCTGAACCAATCGCATGACACAGCAGACAATACGCTGTGAGAAGTGTCAGTAAGCTTTCATCCTAGATGATCCTGCGTAGAGCAGATCTTCACACTGACACAGAATATTGAGAAATGTGCAGAATACCAAATTCCACTAACTATCAGCTTCATAGACTTTTCCAAAGCCACTGACAGTGCCCACAGATGGTCACTCTGGAAGATCCTGAAGTTCTATGGCTTTTCAAAGAAAGTTCTACCTGTCCAATGGCATTCCAGAGGCATTTGTATCAGCATAAAGCAAACCTACAACAACTCAGTGTCAGATCAGGACACAGGGTGTCTACAGTGGCTGGTTTAAGTCCTCACTGATGTCAGATACTGGTATATGTATTCTTTCCCCTCTCCTCTTTGCTACTGCCACTGACTGGGTACCGAAACACACAACACACGGAAAGGGAATCCAGAGGATTGAAGAAAATAACATTTCTGAAGTAGACTTTGCTGATGACATAGCTGTTACGCCAAATACTGCTCAAGATCTTCAGTTGCTTGTGACTGACATTAGCAGCTATGCAGGAAACATTGGCTTTATCATCAATGGAAATAAAAAAAACAAGAAAATATTGAGCACAGAACATCGGGTGCCAAAAAATGTCTTCACTGACCAGAAAAAGGTTGAGTAAGTAGAAAAATTCACATACATCAGCAACACTAATGATTTGACCACAGACTGAAATGCCAGACTGGTAAGGCAACAGCAGCATTCTTATTATTATTGCTGTTTTAATCCCAGCCTACCACAAAGCCGTATCAGGGCTATAACCATCTCAAAACGTACACAATATATCACTGGAACGAAAAAGAAAAATCACAAGGAAAAGAAAATTAAGCACACATATCAATGGATTTGTGCACATATCTAAGATTATGCCCCTGGAATTGACCACTCCATCCAAATTATTATTGGGGGGGGTTAAAAAAATTTTAAAAAGCCTGAATACAAGCAAACATGACTAAAGATACTAAAAACAACGCATAATAAAACAGGCCTAAATTACCTACAATTGCTTCTGCACATCACATTTCCCTAGAGCCAAAAATGCACCTAATACATGTACCCAAATATCAGTTCTTTAGTATGTAAGGTTACATATAACGCATACAGGTGAATAGACCGGCAAGGCAGAAACCGATAGAAAGAAATGACAGAAAGCAAGTCAGAAACGAAGATAGCGACAGTAAAAAGAAATTTCTAGCACAGATTTTCCATAAGGTGTGGATACTATATACACTGAAGGAGCCCCCAGGCATCCCAATGGGGGGGGGGAGGGGGGGAGGGGGGGCATCATTCAACCAGATGAGCAAAGAATGGAAGCTAAACCAAAGTGACTGCCAGCATTCAAACAGAAGAAACCATAAAGACACAAAAAGAATGGCAATGCCAATTTAATGAGAAAAGAAAAAGCCAGACATATATTTTTTGCTAACCGATCTTTGTCAATGATACATAAAAGACAAAATATACACAAAACACTGCAGGGGAGGAGGGGGGGGGGGTTGCAGCAAGATTTCCTGGTTTTGATAAGCAAGAAAAAAAATGATCATCAGAATAAAGAATGGAACAGAAGGAGAAAATGGTGATCATCAGAATAAAGAATGGAACAGAAGGAGAAAATGGTGATCATCAGAATAAAGAATGGAACAGAAGGAGAAAATGGTGATCATCAGAATAAAGAATAGAACAGAAGGAGAAAATGGTGATCATCAGAATAAAGAATGGAACAGAAGGAGAAAATGGTGATCATCAGAATAAAGAATGGAACAGAAGGAGAAAATGGTGATCATCAGAATAAAGAATGGAACAGTGGAGAAATGGTAATCATCAGAATAAAGAATGGAACAGTGGAGAAAATGGTGATCATCAGAATAAAGAATGCAACAGTAAGAGAAAATGGTGATCATCAGAATAAAGAATGGAGCAGCAGGAAATTTTCCCCTGGAATGAAATTTTGAGGTTCTGCAATTCAGACGATATCAACACTGCTCTACGGCTGCAAAACCTGGCATCTTAAGACTACACAGGAGACAGCCTAGACACCTTTGTCTCCAGTTGTCTATGTTAAATCCTGGGCATCAAAAGGAATGACAATGTTTCAAATGAAGGGGTCACGGACTGCAACACCTTTCCATATCATCTACCATTCAGAGACAGCACCTTCAGTGTTGGTGCATGTCTGGAGACTGCCCACAGTAAGACCAGCAAATCAAGCAATTCCATGGACTCCAAAGTCCTTAGAACAAGAGGGCAGCCCAGATCAGTGCAAAGGGACCTCCAACTAGTCAACAGAAGATGAACTAAACCAGCAGAATGGCCAAGGACCATGCATGGTGGAGGGCACCAACTACCTTATGTGTTGTGCAACACAGAAGAAACTAAGTCTTAAGATAAACAAGTGTTTGTGACATCAGGCTTTCAATCAAAAGATATGAGTTTGGACTGCAGGGAAATACCTGGTGGATAAAGAATGCCGATTTTTTTTTTATGTACCAGGTAAACATATATATGCAGACCTGTCAGTCTGAATTCCCTTCATGTGTACATGTATACACGCACAACTTGAAACACACATATTAAAGAATCTATACAACAAGATGTTGCTTGCTGACTTATGGAAACAAAATACTTAACATACCTATCAAAGTATGCTGACTATGAAGCAATAAACCAGCTGCACAGATTCCACCACATAACATGCATGCATCTGAGAAAACTCCTTACAACAAACAAATGAAGCATACTCACCACATCCATTAAATGTTCGGGGATACATGCTATCAGCCAGTTCCAAGACATGGCGCAGACACTCCTTGGCCCGCATCTTCATTTTCAGTATCTGTCACACATGTCAACCACTATCACCATCTCTTCCTGTACACAGCACCAACACATGTCAACCACCATCACCATCTCTTCCTGTACACAGCACCAACACATGTCAACCACTATCACCATCTCTTCCCGTACACAGCACCAACACATGTCAACCACTATCACCATCTCTTCCTGTACACAGCACCAACACATGTCAATCACTATCACCATCTCTTCCTGTACACAGCACCAACACATGTCAACCACTATCACCATCTCTTCCTGTACACAGCACCAACACATGTCAACTCCAGTGTATCACCATTTCTTACCATACACAGCATCAACACATGTCAACCACTGTCTCACCATCTCTTCCTGTACACAGCATCAACACATGTCAAACACTGTTTATCACTATCTCTTCCTGAACACAGCATCAACACATGTCAACCACTGTCTATCACCATCTCTTCCTGTACACAGCATCAACACATGTCAACCCCTATCACCATTTCTTACTATACACAGAATCAGCACATGACAGTCCAGACAGCCAGGACACTTGGCGGTTTTATGCTATGTTACTTGCAATGGGTGCTTCACTAACCTTCTAATCACTCACAAACCATTCAAGCCAATGACAGGAAATGTAACATGTTTACTGTTGAACTGTAGTTTTAGTATGAATTTCAATCATTTTGATTAATTCATACAGTCACAATTTCAATCATTTTTTAAAAAATGTTGAAAAAAAAAAAATCAATGAATACAAGAGGGTTTAAGCCATACTGATCCCTTTCTTCCTTCCTGCTATAAACACAAGAGGGTTACATAAATGGGGTCTTCACGGAGGATCTAATAGAGGCCAGGAAAGTACAGTCTCTAAAACTGAATGAAAGGGTGCTCTTGATGACTGGATCTCCAGAGGACAAAGACTGCAAGGGAGGAAAATATCTTACCCTGTCATAAACCTTTCCCAGAGCACTCAGGGCCATAGCCTCAAGTTCAAGGTCACGTTCTCTTGTCAAACTGGCAGCTGTCCTTAAGATGTCCACCACACTCCACACCATGTCCATGTCAAGGTCTTCTTTATCCCACAACTTATCCATCATTTCTTCACCTGTTACAACACACACAAAAAGATTTGGTTGTGGGGAATTTTTTTACCCTCTTACACTTAAAAGATATAAAACTTGCGCAATTTTGTACAATGACAATAATATGCATTATAAACATTACTAGTTTTCCCACAAAAAGCAAGAAGCACAATCAAGCATGTCTGCCCAATGAATAAAAAGGAAATTTTTCTTCTAAAATTATGTTTAATCTAACATACTTACCGTGGCTCACAAATGCAATAAGCGGCAGCGGTTTGCCATTTCTGCCTCGTAACAATAAAGTCCGAAGGGACCGTAATTCTGAGAGTACCCATGTCTTGCGCATGCGCATGTGCGCTTCCTCTTTTCGAGGAGACCTAGACCCTGACTGTGAATAGAAGGAACCAGGAAGGCGGGGAGGACGGGAGGGACTCTGTGTGAGCCACGGTAAGTATGTTAGATTAAACGTAATTTTAGAAGGAAAATTTCCTTTTAATTACACATACTATACCGTGGCTCACAAATGCAGAATAGCATACCCGATGGAGGGCTTACCTAGTTAACCCTGGAGGAATGGTAGGAGTCAGGGCATGTGGCTGAGATGGGGTGTTGGGCCACCACAGCGGAAGTGATACCCCTGGATCCATCTTCGCGCTGACGGGAGACGTCACGCAGGTAAAATTGAATGAACGTGCCCGGGGAACGCCAGTACGCGGCATCTAGGATGCTGGCATTGTGGGTGACTGCCAACGAAGAAGCCCATGCTCTGATCTCATAGGGCCTTGTGGAGAAGACAGCTATCTCTGAGCTCGACCTCGCATACGCAGCCTTGATGACTTCCCTCAGCCATCGAGAGATGGACGTGCGTCTAATGTCCTTTCTATAGCTTTCATTGTAAGAGAGAAAAAGGTGGCGCTGCTTCTGGCGAGAAGATTTGTCCGCTCTCTGTACGCTTGCAGGGCGCGAACAGGGCAGAGCGTGTGATCCGCATCGTTCGGAGCAAGGATAGACGTGAGGGGATGAATGGAGATGGTCGGAGAGGGAGAACCTGGCGACTGGTTCTTGGCTAAGAATTCCGGGAGTAGGCGGAGAGACATCGAGCCATCAGGTTCGAAAGCAACATCCCCGGGGAGTCCACTAAGGGCGTGCACTTCGCTGCAGCACCTCCCCGACGCGAGAGAGATGAGAAAGGCGTCTTAAAAGAGAGGAACTTGAGAGAACACTCCCTGATGGGCTCGTAAGGGGGGAGTCTCAGGGATGAGAGGACGAGAAACAGATCCCACGCCGGGGTGCGGCAGGGGGTTCTGGCTTCCTGGAGAGAAGCCCCTCTGACAAGATCCCGCAGTAAGAGGTCGTCCGCGAAGGACGGACCACCCAACTGATTGATGGTGGTGCAGATGGCCGCCCTGTGTGCCTTCACTGAGGAGGACGAAAGCTTTTTCTCGGTCGACAGAAAGCCGAGGTAGTTGGCCAACTGCAAGTGAGAGGGTGAGTGGGATGACACCGCATTTGAGGAGCACCAAGAGAGCCAGCCGTTCCAGTGGGCATTATACACCCCCTGTGTACCCGGTCTGTGAACTTGCTCCACAAGGCCGATTACAGCCGGGGATAAGCCTAATGAAGACATCGAGTCCTGCACAGCATCCAGGCATGAAGGTTTAGAACCTCTGGATTGCCGTGCGGAATGCCTGACCTGGGTTAAAGGAGGGACCGACCCGATACCGTGAGTTTTAGCGGCGGCACATGGGACAGGTGCATAAGTTCTGGATACCATGCTTGGGCTGGCCATCGGGGTGCGACAAGGATCAACGTGGCCGAGTCTTCCCTGGCCTTCCGCAGTACTTTCCCCAGAATGGGGAACGGACGGAAGGCATAGCCCGTGAGGTTTGACCATGGAATGGACAGAGCATCTACAGCCCAGGTCGCCGGGTCCGGAACTGGAGAAACGTACAGAGGGAGGCGGTGATTGAACCTGGTGGCAAAGAGGTCCACGTGTGGTTTGAACCATGCTGCCCACACTGGCTCCAGAACTGCATGGACCAGTGTCCATTCCGAGGGGAGAACCATGTGGGATCTGCTGAGAGAGTCCACAAGTATGTTGATCTTCCCCGGGACATGCTTTGCTGAGAGCCGAATCGAGTGTTGCTCGCACTAGAGGAGGAGCTGTTCCGCTCTCCGAGACAGGGAGTGGGAGCGGGCTCCCCCTTGCTTGTTGACGTAACAAGCTACTGTGGTGTTGTCCATGTTGATACGAACATGTTTTCCCTTCAGAAAGGGGAGAAACTCCCTGAAAAACTGCCTCCAGTTCCAGCATGTTGATGTGGCGGGACATGAGTTCGTGTGACCACCGACCTGCTGCTGTCAGCGGGCCCACATGGGCCCCCCACCCAGAGGTGGACGCGTCTGTGAACAAGTCCTCCTGAGGAGGGGGCAGTATGATAGGGACTCCCTGGGCTAGCCATGACTGGGAGCGCCATTTGGTCACCGATGATTTGAACCAAGGACCCAGGGGGACCGGAAAGTCCCATGGCTGCAGCGACTGTGACCAACGCCTCCGGAATCCGCGTTGGAATTGCCGCTTGAGGAGACGACCCAGTGGCACTAGGGGTGCCAGCGACTCCATAAGCCCCAGTAGGGAGGCCAGCTTTCTGGCCGGGACGCGAGGCCGAGGGAGCAGTTGGGCTAAGAGGCCCTGAAGGCGCAGTAAGCGCTGGGGAGTCGGGAATACCATCCGCTTGGATGTGTCGAAGGACATGCCCAGGAACTGGAACTGTTTCGACGGAGTGAGGTCCAACTTCTCCTCGTTGCAAACAAAGCCCAGGTCGTGACAGAGTTGCAGGACCTGGGAAGCTTGTGCACACTGTTCCTTGGAGGAGGCGAGTAGAAGCCAATTGTCTAGATAGGCTTTGAGGCGGATACCCTTCCCTCGAACATGCATGCACAGCTCCCTCGCCACCTTCGTGAACAGCCAAGGGGCGGATGCCAGACCGAAGGGCAGGGCCCTGAATTGGAAGATCCGGTTCCTCCAGACGAATCTGAGGTACTTCCTGTCCCTTGGGTGAATAAGGAGGTGGAAGCACAGTCCTGGTTAATCATATTTCCAAAGCCCATGTGACCCATCTTCACAAAATCACCAATAAGTTAGACTTTGTACATTTTCAGTGTGATAAACCAGAGTATGGACTTTCAGTTTATAATGATACCAATGTATAAAACACCTCCCACAAAGTCAAAAAGAATATGTTTCAAGAAAAATGTACAAATTACCACCTCCCACACTGTCAACAAAAGTATGATCATTTAACTAACACTTCCCATGATGTCAATGACAAAACATTTAAGGATATATGTATAACTCAAAAATGTCCACAATGTCAATAACAATATATTTAAGGAAAACACACACACACACACACACACACACACACACACACACACACACACACACACACACACACACACACACACACACACACACACACACACTCCAGTCATTATGAAATAATCTCCCTCCTTTACCCTTTGACTCCCGCATCCTATCCACCAACTGCAAAAACTTAACACTCTCTCGACGGCGAGGGAGTTGGACGGTTAAATTTTTGCTTTGTTAGCATGGTTGACAATGCAGAATGGTGGCGGACAGGGTGTAGGAGTCAAAGGGTTAAAATAGGGAGATTAAAAAAAGAATGATGGTGTTGCACGATGGCAATGTTTTCCTTTAGACAGGAAAATGCATTTTACATGGAAAAGTCCTGCTGTGACCAACAAAACCACCTTCAGTTTTTAATCCAGTTTACATGCAATTCATGGGAAATTTACATCTCAAACTCTTCTGTACATACCACTGACTCTGGCCTGAATGGAAGAAGCCACGCAGTGCTGAATGAACACGTCCTCGTCAAGAACATCACACTCTGCAATGAGGTCAGCATTGTGGCGCCCCAGCCGTCGTGTCTCATTGAGGGGGAAATGCACTTTGCCCAGCAGGTCCAAGCAGTGCTGGTAGTTTCGATACGATAGGGCGGTCACTGACCAATGGAAATAGTTCTTGGCAATTTCCAAGTATTCTATGGCCTGATTAAGGGCACACAGACACAGAGTTCGTATTATTCAGATAAGCAATTCAAAAGAAAAACAAGAAACAAATGAAATACCAGATAACTTTTTTAATTTAAGAGTGAATGGTTGTGAGATTTTTCAGCCCTGACCAGTTCCCATCCAGAGCTGATCATGTTTATAAGTCTGATGGCAGGACTGGGACCACACAGTCCTGACTCATCTACTCTATGATCCATCACTGAGGGTGTTGCTGATCAAAACTGCACGTCTTGTTTCCCTCAGGCCTGGTGACAAAAGAGCAGTGAGCAAATGGGACAGCCAAAAACAAAAAAACAAAAAGCAAACAAACTACGCTGGTACAAAGTAGCTGCAACACAACAGCAGTCACCAACCAATAATAGTTCAACGGTCTTGACTTGATACCTTACAGCTGCAACGGTCTATCTCAAAAATTTTTGCATTTTTCAATTTTTTTATACGTGGTAGATATTACTATAAAATTCATGATTAAAAAGTGCCAAAGTAGCTGTTTATCAAATTTGAAAGTTAAACTATAAAAACCGTTGTTGCACAAAACGAGCTTACAGACTTTTCACGGGGAAGAATGGATCACTGTGAAATACCGCCTTCTTCCCCCCACACTTCAGTACCAACAGAGAAGGAATAGTTTCTGCAACAACAAACTACTAGAACTGTAAACCAGTGTTGCCTGTGCACACAGTAATTGCTTTTCACCATATTATCTTATAGATTTCACACAATATTTTTGTTTGAACAACAATTTATGTGTATGCAATTTTATTCATCATGTTATGGTACAATGGGCTATTGAATAAATACAGGGTTGTTGCTAAATTTGTGTCTGTATTCTTGGAGTCTCCTTTCATGCAAAACCCAAACATCTCACAGTAGTCCGTTGTTGCTCACAACTTCTGTCCTCTTTCTAAAACAAAAGTTAAGCAACAACAGACTATCGATTTTAAAATAATTTTTAATCAATTTTCAGTTTATAAGCGGCAACCATTTTGTGATGTACAAGTGTAAACAGGATTTTCTACATTCTCACCAAACTGTGAATATTTTGCTTGAGAATCTGATTTTTTATGAGCTTCCAAACTTTTCAAGTGAGTGTAGCTCTGAACTTTTCAAAATGGCAGTCATCAAGATATAGCTTTGTTGCTCTAAGGTATCCTTGTGTTTATGACCAGTTGTAAACAGCAGGACAACTTGGGTTTAAGGTTGCTCATCTAACAGGCAGAGTGTACAATAAGCTCAGTAGCTTATGTGTGGTGTGTGTATTGTGTAGGTGAGACAGAGAAAGGATGCCAACTTCATCAGCAGCTTATGTGTGGTGTGTGTGTGTATATGTAGGTAAGACAGAGATGATGACAACATGGGTCACAGGCCCAACAGGTTGAGTGAACTCCAGCTCTGCATCCTCTGTGTGTGGTGTGTGTGTGTGTGTGTGTGTGTGTGTGTGTGTGTGTGTGTGTGTGTGTGTGTGTGTGTGTGTGTGTGTGTGTGTGTGTGTGTGTGTGTGTGTGTGTGTGTTTGTGTGTCTGTGTGTGTGTGTGTCTGTGTGTGTGTGTCTGTGTCCGCGTGTCTGTGCCTGTTTGTGCCTGTGCTTGTGTGTGTGTGTCTATGCTTTCTTACCTTGTTGAAAAAGCAAATATCTTACTTTTTGTCAAAATTACTAAATATCCATGATTTTCGTACTGAAAAAGAATATGTACATCTTGTTTTTTGTCAAATTATGAAATACCCAAGACTTTCAAATGCACCGTTACAAAAACAAACCTTAGTGTGATCATCCACCACGAAGCGAACCAGTATTTCCAGTTCTGCAAGACGAGCATCATAGTCCCATTCATCCAGTCGCCTGTGTACTTCAGACCAGCATTCCAGCCCCAATCTGACAATATTGTCCTGCCAACCAGGATCACGTTCCCTGCCATACTCTTTGGCATCCTGGCGGATTCAACAGATTCAATTAAAGTAATTCATTTCAAAACCATTTCCTTTATCATCCCTTGAGGGAAATTCAGGCACAGAAAATATATTAAGATTATACCGATGATGGGGTATAAGGCTATACAGGGTGGATGCAGCGGGCAAAAACGCTGGTCTAAACTTGAATGCCAAGAAAACAAAAATGTACATATCAAAGGCAAAGACACTGAAAACATCATGACATTTCAATTAACAATGTTCCTTTAGAAATGTTAAGGATTTCAAATATCTTGATTCTGTCAAAACTGATGATTGAATCTGCTCCAAAGACATCAAAATAAGAATTGGAATGGCAAAGCAAAAAATTTCAACTCAACAATGTCTGGAAAGACAGAATCATACTAACTTTAGAACTTTAGGATCATATGAAATAAACAATTTGATAAACAAATGTAAAAAATTATCAGGAAATGAGACAAACTCTTTAGAAGATGAAACAGATTTGGAAGAAGCAGGATTTGCATTAAAACATGAAAGCTGGAAAGAGTCTGGGAACAGAGGGGTTTTGGGCAGAATTTTATAAATTGTTTAGATAAAACTCAGTCCATTTGTTTATGTGCTTTATCAGTCATTCAGAGGAGAACTTTCAGCAACCTAAACAGGAGGACTCAAAACCTGCATTCCAAAACCTGACAAACCAAGAGAATACAACTGATTCTTTAGATTGGCAATTTTTGCACAAGCTTCAAATACATATGGCTCTGGAGAAAATATAAATAAATGGATTGTTTTGCTACCTGAGTTTGGCTTTGTTTTTCTGTTAAAAAAATTAATTTCTTTTCATTTGTATTTTTTCAAGGTTGCTGTTACCTTGAAACTGCTTCAACTGAAACAAAATGTTTAACATACATCAAGCATATGGTAGACTGTCAAAACAATGAAGAATCAATTAAAACATTGTCAGCATTTCCTGAAAAAGTCCCATCAACTCAAAAGCAGATGATTTTAGTTGGGTTTTTTTTGTTTTGTTTTGTTTGTTTGAGAGAAGGGGGGGGGGGGGGGGTCTGTGTGACTGTGACCATGAAGCTTTTTACCTTCCAAATTTTATGCTTTCATTATTCGTCAACAATCTACTCCTTTGATTCAAAATTGTCAACATCCACCTACAAGTAGATGAGAAAATCTAGCCATCACATTTCTGTCTCACACACACACACACACACACACACACACACACACACACACACACACACACACACTTTCCATATAAAACAGACACACACACACGAGTCCATATAAAACACACACACACACAATCCACAACACACACACACACACACACACACACACACACACACACACACACACACATCACTCACACCTCACTTTCAGTAATGCAACACACACACACAGATCCATACACACACACCTCCCCAGTACACACACAACACACACACACAACCAACACACACACACACACACACACACACCCCTCTACAGTCCATACAAAACAATCTGTTTTCTTCAAGAAAAGACTGCAACAAACAAAAAAGGACTGTGTGCATGACAGTACGACCAACAACAAAGAAGTTGCCATGTCATGGTGTTTCACTTGCAGTTTCACCTTTCTCAAGACCAGTACATACCTGGAATTTCATCAGGGCCATTTTGAAGCGGTCAGAGATCAAACTGGAGCTTGTCTCTGCATAAGAAATGCATGCCATCTTCCAGTTTGCCATCGCCATGTTTTTACATGCTGATGACCTGAATCAACAGTGATAACTGAAGGTGAGCTATATGTATATATATATACATACATACATATACATATATATATATATATATATATATATAGAGATAGATAGATATAGATAGATGTGTGTGTGTGTGTGTGTGTGTGTGTGTGTGTGTGTGTGTGTGTGTAAGAGAGAATGTGTGTGTGAGTGTGTGTGTGTGTGTGTGTGTGTGAGTGTGTGTGTGTGTGTGTGTGTGTGTGTGTGTGTGTGTGTGTAAGAGAGAATGTGTGTGTGTGTGTGTGTGTGTGTGTGTGTGTGTGTGTGTGTGTGTGTGTGTGTGTGTGTGTGTGTGTGGTGTGTGTGTGTGCGTGTGTGGTGTGCGTGCGTGCGTGCATGTGCATGTGTGTGTGTAAGAGAGAATGTGTGTGTGAGTGTGTGTGCATGGGTCTGTCTGAATGCGTGCATGCCTGCATGCATGTGAGTGTCGCATGCGCCTGTTAACATCTTGCATGTGCATAGATTTGTGAACTTATGTGTGTGTATGTATGCATGCACTGGCATCCATGTTTCCGCTTCTGCATGTGTAATGATCTGACAGACCCCTTGACACAGCACAAAAGTACCACCTATGCTGGCAAGGTCTTGAAATGAAAGGGACAAGAGGGATGGCCCAGACTGTCAAAGACAAAACCCAAAACACAGGACTTCACTTCAGTTCATACTGCTTACAGCCCAGAGAGTCCTTGAAAGTTACAAAGAACCAATACTGTTGTACAGATGCGAGGCGTGGACAGTCAGCAAGCAAAGCCAGAGCAAGATTGAGGCAGCCGAGATGTGGTTTCTCAGAAGAATGTTGAGAGTTCCATGGACAGCAAAGAAAACAAACGAGACAGTCTTGATGGAGGCAGACACAAGTAGATCACTCATAAGGAAGATTAGGAAAAGACAGGCAACATTTATAGGCCATTTTATGAGGAAGGGGGATTTGGAGCACCTGGTCACAATGGGAAAGCTGGAGGGAAAGAGCACCAGGGAGCACCAGGTAGACCCAGGGAGAGAATGCTGGACGGACTTGCAGAGTGGCTGGGGATGAGGAGGGTGGGGGAGATGCTAGGGGCAACGAGAGATAGAGATGGTTGGAAGTCCATGGTCGCCAACGCCATGCAGCAGGGCACCTGATGATGATGATGATGATGATGAACCTAGGACTGACTTTGGAACATCAAATTCAAATAAACAGCTCTGTGAACTGAACCAACAGAGCCTAGCCAGCCGACCAAAGCATAAAGACATCTAGAGGTAATGACATGTAAAAGGTTTTCCCCAAACCTCAGCAACTGGAGGGGAGTGGGGGGGGGGGGGGGGGAGGTTTCACAGATCTCAACTTGTCTGTAAGTCTTCACAGATCTCAACTTGTCTGTAAGTCTTCACAGATCTCAACTTGTCTAAGTCTTCATTAGGAAGACAGAAACCATCTCCTGTCTCCTACCCAATCTTACAAAGATCATGGCAGCTTCCTACAGCCTGTCACTGACTGTATCACCTCAGCTATCTCAACCCCCTTCTCTCTCATGAGGACAGCTGTGATGAAGACGGTAATGCCCCACAAACATTCATGTCCTGTTAAATTTCCTTAGGGAAAAAGCAATAAATCTACACTCTGTGACACAATTTTAGAATCTCACCAAATCTGAGCAAATTCTGTTTATTTCATCACATAGTTATACTTAAGTCCAAAGGCATAAAACAATCTTCTTGATCGGCCCAACAGCCATGTGGTTAATTAATTAAACTACCAAACTTTCAATCCGAAAGTCTGAATTCAGTCCTGCTGGCACACACCCAATGGATACAGGATGGAGATTTCTCTTAGGTCAACACATGTGCCCACATACTTGTGTCTGAACCCCCTTCATGTCTATGTGCAGGCAAACCATCACACACACACAATAAAGATCCCACAACTACAGAGTAAATCATGACACTGTTCTGTGATTTATGGAAACATGAAAATACCCAGCAATGCACCCAGCCAAAGACTGAACAAAAGGTTTACAGACATCACAGAAAACACTGTTCATATAAATAAACTCTTGTTCATGCTAGTTTCTCCATCACATCAAACCTGCAACATGCGATCCAATATACAAGTGTGGGCAGGTTTCGTTTTTTTCCTTTCTTGTTTTCTTTTATGATCATCACACTTAGGCACAGCTTGCTTCCTTTCCCAACCCACCCCCGCCCCCCTTTCTCTACACCACCTTAATGGCCACAACAGCTGGGACAGTTTTCATAATGAGATCATGATGAAGGCAATGATGGTGATAATCACGTTATGGAGTTCCATCTAGGAACGAGTCTGCATTGACAAGTCTGTGCTCTATGCTTACTATCATAATATATCCTGGTGTCAACCAGGCCCAAGGATCAGACACCTACAGTGCTGGTCAGTCGATTTATGAGACACCCACAATGACACATCCATGAAGTGGATGAGACTCAACAACGTGAACCAAGTCTTCCCAATGAGCCCATAGCATGCTCAGCTCTGGAGAAGATAAGTTTGGGCTGAAAAATCTCACAATCTTGAAAAGACTGATAGGGATTTCAATTCACAACCTTCCAGCTGGTAGGCCCTTGTGCCAAGCACTACACCACAGCGACTGGTTATGAGTGGACAGAGTTGATCCAACCAAAGCAATCAGTAGTTGTGTTTGACAAAGATTTTTCTCCATCTCTTTCAGCACTGCTAATACTTCAGTCATGTATTATTTGGATGTCTTTATGTATTTATAATTTGTTCGTATTACATGTATTTGTATTAAAACAAATCTTCCACAAGCAAAGGCTGCATCTAAAATCATACTTATCTGCTTATGGCTCTACCCTCAAAAAAAAAAAGTTCTTGTCTCCCTCTCACTCTATGTGTGTGTGTGTGTGTGTGTGTGTGTGTGTGTGTGTGTGTGTGTGTGTGTGTGTGTGTGTGTGTGTGTGTGTGTGTGTGTGTGCACATTGTGTGTGAGAGTGTGTGAGAGTGTGTGTGCATGTACATAATGTGTGCATTATTAATTTTCTGACTGATGTGCCTGTCATCACATTCCACAGCTTTGCCTTTATTTTGCTAATACTAGTAATAGTAATACGCACATGGACTCAAGTTTTTAGTTAAAAAGATTAGAACAGGTCAAAAGCTGGAGAGGAGACTAAACTCTCTGACAAATATAAACCATGTAGTTCCCTAACAACTTACACAATATCTTTCAATAATTTTAAAACAGCAAGCCGTCTTACCTCATCAAGTTTGAATTCAAGTGGTTTTCAAAATAACTCTTGTCTTATATACCCCTGCTGTCCCTTAACAACTCACTTTTCATGATCATGTGTAGCAGCAGCAAAAGCCTTTGAATAAAACTGCAGAGCCTCCTGAAGTCTGTTGATCTGTATTAAGGGGGCCAGTCCTTCCTGAACACTTCTGTAATGTTCATTGCCCTGCTCCCTCAGTCGTTCTGATGACGACGGTTCCTGCGCACACACAAACACATGCACACACACACACACACACCACACACACACACACACACACACACACACACACACATGTATGTATATGTTCACAAGTATACACACAAACACATGCACACACACACACAAAATGGTGATTATGTTTAAAGTTATCTGAATGCCCCAAACTCCTGACCCTATTAGTTTAAAGGAAATTTTCCTTCTAAAATTACGTTTAATCTAACATACTTACCATGGCTCACGCATTTGTGAGCCACGTGGGATGGGGTTAATTTAAAACAATAAAAGGGCAAGTGGGGGCAGAAGAAAGAATGAAGAAAAAAAGCAAGGATATGCCTGACAGTTTACTGAATGATACACCAAAAGAGGGATAACACAACATCACTACAAACAAGTCAATATATTACATAAAAAAAATAATTAAAAAAAAGAGGACAGTAGTTTCCTTACAAAAAATGACTGGATTTATCTTTATGGAGTTACAATGAAAGGGACACAACTCTCCCTCCAAGTGCACAATTTTGACCACAATGCAAAAAACAAAAAAAAAACAAAAAAACAGCAAAAAGCACAAAAAATGAACCACAAGCAGCTCAAACTTTAACCAAACACTACTGCAAGACAGAACCTTTTAAATAATATTACTTGTTGGACTGAATATTCCTGACCACTTTTAAGTAATCAACAAATGAATGCATAGACCAAAAAATAAAACCTTTTCTGGCACATTATAATTCACTTTCATAACATTGTCCATCCTTCCACATACTGACATTGGTTCAGTACCACATGTATTCATTTTTTCTGCTCCACTGGATACACTGATTACAGGAAGACAAGAACAGCAACATACATCTACACTACATGTGACACTTTTACCTGTGAAACGCTGAGCTGAAACACATGATCACAGTGAGTCAATTCTAACATGTACTAATAAATGAGAGAATAAAGCAATGGTTAAAGGGAAAGAACTATTACACAACTGTCTCAGGGTCCTAAAAGCAGCTTTACATCCCTTGTAGACATAAGACAAATGAACCCTTTCACTTCCAGAAGTTCTATAATGCAGAAACTCCAAGCGCCAGGTGTTTTCTGCAGCCACAGCAATGACAACAGTCACTGCCTTTAAATACTTATAACTTCCCTATTTTTTAACCAATACTCTTGCTGGTGTGTGTGTGTGCGTGTGCGTGTACATGTGTGAATTTTAAAAAAAAAGCCTGCATTTGTTCATACTTTGCTTAATGTATGTGCTTAAGTTTGTTTTCTTTAATGTTCACAAATCTGTCATTTAAAAAAACTGGATGGAAATTTTACACATTATCTCAACAGAAAACACAGGCATGGACAGAAGACACACAAATACTTGTAAACTTCAATTTACTTGTAGATCGAAAGGCAGATTCACCAAATGAAATGCACAGAATAGCTATATTCCCCTGCAAAAGCTTCAGTTTCTTCAAAACATCCTCAGTTCTGAATGTAGAATGCTGGGGTGATTCTATGCTATGACAGTGATGGGTCATTTTGTCCTGTTTCACAAAATATTAAGGAAATTTCACCATTTCCCCCCTAATTTTTGCTGTTGTGTTGTTGTTTTTTTTCTCTCTGTTGTATGTTACTTGTTCTTTGTTGTCTTACGTTTACTCTTGACAAAGGCAAGTTAACACGAAATCCAAAACAAGTGTGACTGCCCGTGTTCAAGCAAACAGGAACCAGAAAAAACACGCAAGAAGAATAAGAACACGTATTTAATACAACAAGACACAACAGGCGCTTGTCCTGACTTCTTGTATTAAAAAGGCAAGTTAGCCAAATATTTGCGCTTGGCTTATCTTGCTATATTAAATACGCGTTCTGATTCCATTTTATTTATTTTTCTGGTTCCTAGTTGCTTAAACGCAGGCGGTCACATTTGTCACGCATTGTAAATTTGTGAAATTTGACAACTGGAATGTCCACTTGATATAAAAATTAACAGCCAGTTTGGTCCCCCAAAACATTTATCCTAGCTGGGAACAGCAGCAGTAAATCTGTCATTTTTCGTTTTAAATTAATGTGTTGGGTCCCAAGTCCAATGCCTGCAGACATCACTGTTACAATCAGAGCATGACAAACATGACAGGTATTGGTTCTTGTGTAAAAAATATGGGTTTGAGTGGATGATGTAAAAATTACTACTTTTCTAATGACAACTTCCCAATCAAAAGATATGTCCAGGTACCTCCTACCTGGAGGGTAAACGGCAGTTTTTTTTTCTGGTTTCCAAGGTCAACATGTGTAGACAGATGGGTCATCCCAAAACCTTCAAGTCATAAGAAAGTGAAGTGGTAGAGACCTCAATTTTTCTCAGGGCCAGCATTATAAACGCAGTGCCCCCATCTCCTCTCCCTCACTGCTTTATCTTCCCCACATTGAAGAAAATCAAGTACCCACTCACAGCTGTGTTGACTACACAAAGTTCAACAGGCATGGTTCACACCAAAGCAAACAAACACAAAAATTGAAAGGCAAATTGCTTTACTCCACCCCAACACTGTATAGATCTGATAGCAATTAAACACCTAGCCAACAATGTACAGATTTGACAGTGATTAAACACTGTCCAACACTGTACAGATCTGATGGTGACTAAACACCTGTCCAAGATCGTACAGATCTGACAGCGATTAAACACCCGTCCAACACTGTACACATCTGACGGTGATTAAACACCTGTCCAACATTGTACAAATCTGAGAGTGATTAAACACCTATCCAACATTGTACAGATCTGACAGCGCCTAAACACTTGTCCAACACTGAACAGATCTGACAGTGATTAAACACCTGTCCAACATTATACAGATCTGACAGTGATAACACCTGTCCAACACTGTACAGATCTCACAGCGCCTAAACACCTGTCCAACACTGTATAGATCTGACGGTGATTAAACACCTGTCCAACATTATACAGATCTGACAGTGATCAAACACCTGTCCAACACTGTACAGATCTCACAGCGCCTAAACACCTGTCCAACACTGTACAGATCTCACAGTGATTAAACACCTGTCCAACATTATACAGATCTGACAGTGATAACACCTGTCCAACACTGTACAGATCTCACAGCGATGAAACATCAGTCCAACATTGTACAGATCTGATAGTGAATACACACCGGTCCAACACTGTACAGATCTGATAGTGGTTAAACACCTGTCCAACACTGTACAGATCTGACAATGACTAAACACCTGTCCAACACTGTACAGATCTGACAATGACTAAACACCTGTCCAACACTGTACAGATCTGATAGTGACTAAACACCTGTCCAACACTGTACAGATCCGACATTGACTAAACACCTGTCCAACAATGTACAGATTTGATAGTGGTTAAACACCTGTCCAACACTGTACAGATCTGATAGTGACTAAACACCTGTCCAACACTGTACAGATCTGATAGTGGTTAAACACCTGTCCAACATTGTACAGATCTGATAGTGACTAACACCTGTCCAACATTATACAGATCTGATAGTGACTAAACACCTGTCCAACATTGTACAGATCTGACAATGACTAAACACCTGTCCAACACTGTACAGATCTGATAGTGACTAAACACCTGTCCAACACTGTACAGATCTGATAGTGACTATACACCTGTCCAACATTATACAGATCTGATAGTGACTATACACCTGTCCAACACTGTACAGATCTGATAGTGGTTAAACACCTGTCCAACATTGTACAGATCTGATAGTGACTATACACCTGTCCAACACTGTACAGATCTGATAGTGACTATACACCTGTCCAACACAGTACAGATCTGATAGTGGTTAAACACCTGTCCAACACTGTACAGATCTGATAGTGACTATACACCTGTCCAACACTGTACAGATCTGATAGTGGTTAAACACCTGTCCAACACTGTACAGATCTGATAGTGACTAACACCTGTCCAACACTGTACATATTTGATAGTGGTTAAACACCTGTCCAACACTGTACAGATCTGATAGTGACTAACACCTGTCCAGCATTGTACAGATCTGATAGTGACTAACACCTGTCCAACACTGTACAGATCTGATAGTGACTATACACCTGTCCAACACTGTACAGATCTGATAATGACTAAACACCTGTCCAACAATGTACAGATCTGATAGTGACTAACACCTGTCCAACACTGTACAGATCTGATAGTGACTAAACACCTGTCCAACACTGTACAGATCTGATAGTGACTATACACCTGTCCAACACTGTACAGATCTGATAATGACTAAACACCTGTCCAACAATGTACAGATCTGATACTGTGATAGTGACTAACACCTGTCCAACACTGTACAGATCTGATAGTGACTAAAACACTGTCCAACAATGTACAGATCTGATAATGACTAAACACCTGTCCAACATGTACAGATCTGATAGTGACTAAGCACCTGTCCAACAATGTAGATCTGATAATAACTAAACACCTGTCCAACACTGTACAGATCTGATAATAACTAAACACCTGTCCAACACTGTACAGATCTGATAATGACTAAACACCTGTCCAACACTGTACAGATCTGATAGTGGTTAAACACCTGTCCAGCATTGTACAGATCTGATAGTGACTAAACACCTGTCCAACACTGTACAGATCTGATAGTGGTTAAACACCTGTCCAACACAGTACAGATCTGATAGTGACTAAACACCTGTCCAACACTATACAGATCTGATAATGACTAAACACCTGTCCAACACTGTACAGATCTGATAGTGACTAACACCTGTCCAACACTGTAGATTGATAGTGACTAAACACCTGTCCAACACTGTACAGATTGATATGACTAAACACCTGTCCAACACTGTACAGATCTGATAGTGCTAAACACCTGTCCAACACTGTACAGATCTGATAGTGGTTAAACACCTGTCCAACATTGTACAGATCGATAGTGACTAAACACCTGTCCAACACTGTACAGATCTGATAGTGGTTAAACACCTGTCCAACACTGTACAGATCTGATAGTGACTAAACACCTGTCCAACACTGTACAGATTTGATAGTGACTAAACACCTGTCCAACACTGTACAGATCTGATAGTGGTTAAACACCTGTCCAACACTGTACAGATCTGATAGTGACTAAACACCTGTCCAACACTGTACAGATTTGATAGTGGTTAAACACCTGTCCAACACTGTACAGATCTGATAGTGACTAAACACCTGTCCAAACATGTACAGATTCTGATAGTGACTAAACACCTGTCCAACACTGTACAGATCTGATAGTGACTAAACACCTGTCCAACACTGTACAGATCTGATAGTGACTAAACACCTGTCCAACAATGTACAGATCTGATAGTGACTAAACACCTGTCCAACACTGTACAGATCTGATAGTGGTTAAAAAAATGTCCAACAACTGACAGATCTGATAGTGACAATACACCTGTCCAACACTGTTACAGATTGATAATGCTAAAACACTGATCAACATGTACAGATCTGATACTTTTGACTAACAACACCTGTCCAACACTGTTACAGATCGATAGTGACTAAACACTGTCAAAACTGTACAGATTCTGATAGTGACTAAACCTGTTCCAACACTGTACAGATTGATAGTGATAACACCTGTCCAACAATGTAATCTGATAATTCTAAAATCTGTCCAACCTGTACAGATTGTAATGACTAAACACCTGTCCAAACTGTACAGATTCTGATATGATCTAAACACTGTCCAACACTGTACAGATCTGATAGTGATTAAACACTGTCAAGCATATTACAGATCTGATAGTGACTAAACAACCTGTCCACACTGTAAGATCTGATAGTGGACTTAAACCTGTCAAACACATGTAACAAGATTCGATAGTGGGCTAAACACCTGTCCAACACTATACAGATCTGATAATGACTAAACACCTGTCCAACACTGTACAGATCTGATAGTGGTTAAACACCTGTCCACATTGTACAGATTGATAGTGACTAAACACCTGTCCAACACTGTACAGATTTGATAGTGGTTAAACACCTGTCCAACACGTACAGATCTGATAGTGTCTAAACACCTGTCCAACACTGTACAGATCTGATAGTGACTAAACACCTGTCCAACACTGTACAGATCTGATAGTGACTAAACACCTGTCCAACACTGTACAGATCTGATAGTGACTAAACACCTGTCCAACATGTACAGATCTGATAGTGACTAAACACCTGTCCAACACTGTACAGATCTGATAGTGGTTAAACACCTGTCCAACACTGTACAGATCTGATAGTGACTAAACACCTGTCCAACACTGTACAGATTGATAGTGACTAAACACCTGTCCAACACTGTACAGATCTGATAGTGACTAAACACCTGTCCAACACTGTACAGATCTGATAGTGGTTAAACACCTGTCCAAGCACTGTACAGATCTGATAGTGACTAAACACCTGTCCAACACTGTACAGATCTGATAGTGACTAAACACCTGTCCAACACTGTACAGATCTGATAGTGACTAACACACTGTCCAACACTGTACAGATCTGATAGTGACTAAACACCTGTCCAACACTGTACAGATTGATAGTGGTTAAACACTGTCCAACACTGTACAGATTTGATAGTGGTTAAACACCTGTCCAACACAGTACAGACTGATAGTGGTTAAACACCTGTCCAACCTGTAGATTTGATAGTGACTAAAACACCTGTCCAACACTGTACAGATCTGATAGTGACTAAACACCTGTCCAACACTGTACAGATCTATAGTGACTAAACACCTGTCCAACACTGTACAGATCTGATAGTGACTAAACACCTGTCCAACACTGTAAGATCTGATAGTGACTAAACACCTGTCCAACACTGTACAGATTTGATAGTGACTAAACACCTGTCCAACACTGTACAGATCTGATAGTGACTAAACACCTGTCCAACACTGTACAGATTTGATAGTGGTTAAAACCTGTCCAACACTGTACAGATCTGATAGTGACTAAACACCTGTCCAACACTGTACAGATTTGATAGTGACTTAAACACCTGTCCAACACTGTACAGATCTGATAGTGGGTTAAACACCTGTCCAACACTGTACAGATCTGATAGTGACTAAACACCTGTCCAACACTGTACAGATTTGATAGTGATAAGCACCTGTCCAACACTGTACAGATTGATAGTGGTTAAACACCTGTCCAACACTGTACAGATCTGATAGTGACTAAACACCTGTCCAACACTGTACAGATTTGATAGTGGTTAAACACCTGTCCAACACTGTACAGATCTGATAGTGACTAAACACCTGTCCAACACTGTACAGATTGATAGTGACTAAACACCTGTCCAACACTGTACAGATCTGATAGTGACTAAACACCTGTCCAACACTGTACAGATCTGATAGTGACTAAACACCTGTCCAACACTGTACAGATCTGACAGTGACTAAACACCTGTCCAACACTGTACAGATCTGATAGTGACTAAACACCTGTCCAACACTGTACAGATTTGATAGTGACTAAACACCTGTCCAACACTGTACAGATCTGATAGTGGTTAAACACCTGTCCAACACTGTACAGATTGATAGTGACTAAACACCTGTCCAACACTGTACAGATCTGATAGTGACTAAACACCTGTCCAACACTGTACAGATCTGATAGTGACTAAACACCTGTCCAACACTGTACAGATCTGATAGTGACTAAACACCTGTCCAACACTGTACAGATCTGATAGTGACTAACACCTGTCCAACACTGTACAGATTTGATAGTGACTAAACACCTGTCCAACACTGTACAGATCTGATAGTGACTAAACACCTGTCCAACACTGTACAGATTGATAGTGGTTAAACACCTGTCCAACACTGTACAGATCTGATAGTGACTAAACACCTGTCCAACACTGTACAGATCTGACTTGACTAAACACCTGTCCAACACTGTACAGATCTGATAGTGGTTAAACACCTGTCCAACACTGTACAGATCTGATAGTGACTAAACACCTGTCCAACACTGTACAGATTTGATAGTGACTAAACACCTGTCCAACACTGTACAGATTGATAGTGGTTAAACACTGTCCAACACTGTACAGATCTGATAGTGACTAAACACCTGTCCAACACTGTACAGATTCTAATAGTGACTAAACACCTGTCCAACACTGTACAGATCTGATAGTGACTAACACCTGTCCAACACTGTACAGATTGATAGTGACTAACACCTGTCCAACACTGTACAGATTTGATAGTGACTAAACACCTGTCCAACACTGTACAGATCTGATAGTGACTAAACACCTGTCCAACACTGTACAGATTTGATAGTGGCTAACACCTGTCCAACACTGTACAGATCTGATAGTGTACTAAACACCTGTCCAACACTGTACAGATCCGACATTGACTAAACACCTGTCCAACACTGTACAGATCTGATAGTGGTTAAACACCTGTCCAACACTGTACAGATCTGATAGTGACTAAACACCTGTCCAACACTGTACAGATTTGATAGTGACTAAACACCTGTCCAACACTGTACAGATCTGATAGTGGTTAAACACCTGTCCAACACTGTACAGATCTGATAGTGACTAAACACCTGTCCAACACTGTACAGATTTGATAGTGGTTAAACACCTGTCCAACACTGTACAGATCTGATAGTGACTAAACACCTGTCCAACACTGTACAGATTTGATAGTGACTAAACACCTGTCCAACACTGTACAGATCTGATAGTGACTAAACACCTGTCCAACACTGTACAGATCTGATAGTGACTAAACACCTGTCCAACACTGTACAGATCTGACAGTGACTAAACACCTGTCCAACACTGTACAGATCTGATTGTGGTTAAAAAAAAATGAACCAGAAAACAATTGTGCCAAAGATGGGAAGGAAAAACTAACAAATGACATTACCATAATTAACGATTTAAACAGTAAAATTGGCTAACCATAACAGTGAACAAGTGAAATAATGGCATGTTAAAGAGAATTCGCTCTAGGACTTTTTGACAGGCTAACAAAACTTTCATATGTTAAGGATGGTGAGGCAAATATGTCAGAAACTGTCTTTATAGATAGTGTAGGAATATGTTGTTTTACCCGAATAGTGTAGGAATATGTCGTTTTAACCCAAACGCATGAAAGAATATGACACGCTATATTCCTGGTGTATTTTGTTTTGAATGCATCAAGTTTCCACCCATACACAAGGGATTGTTTAATTCTGCCAGCAGGAAACTGCTTAGGTGTTTAGCTAATTTCAAAGTTCATGTAACATTTTTCATGCTTTTTCTGTTTATCTTGGAACTGCTTCCATACGTAACCGGAGGTGTCCACTAAGGTATAGTACTCATGCAATGAGAGAAAGCAGTATATTATTTGAATCTGGTGAGCTCTTTGCAAAAAGTATCTGAAGAATTGTCCTAGGAATACTTATATAATTCAAAGCCATTAATATTGCAAAGAGTTCAGCAGTAAAGATAGGTTTATTAAGTCCTATAGAAAAAGATTTCATCAGCATATTGAGCTGAAAGTACATGTTTAGAAATTTTACTGGGTAAGTCGTGCAATAATATCATGAAAAGAAGGGGAGCAATAACGGATCCCTGAGGGATACCCATTTGAAGAATTCGTTTCGTTTCATGGATAACACATTTTCAATCCTTTTTGAAATAATCTGTTTTCTAAGAAACATTTGACAATGTCAAAAATGTGACCTGTCAGCCCAATACTTTTCCATTTGACTGAGTAATAATTGGGAGTGCCATAATTGGTCGTATGCTTTAGTTATGTCAAAAAACGTAGCTAAAATACACTGACATCTGGCAAACTGTTGTATTATATTAGTGGTTAGCTTTGTTGGGAGTTCCACTGGTGACCTGCCTTTTCTATATCCTGCCTGATTCACTGGTAACATTTTATTCTTTTCACAGTAGTGCATCAATCTCTTTAAAATTATTCTCTCCATTAGCTTACATATGTGCAATGTTATTGCAATTGGTCTATAGTTTTTCAAGTCTGTACTACGTTTACCTGGATTAAGTACAGGAACCACTACTGATGTTTCCAATAGTTAAGCAGTTTGCCATTGTACCAGCATTTTTTAAACATATTATGTAGCAAGATTATAACATTTTCTGGTTAATTTTTCACATCTCATTTGAAATTGCTTCGAATCCTACTGACATCGTTTTACTTGGAATTGATTTAATGGCATCTTTAAATTCTTTGAGTGTGACTGCTGCATTTTACATAGTGCTATTATCTGGGGCAGGATCCTTATATGCATCTGTCTTTTCTTCCTGTATCCTATAATTTCTACTAGAGGCAGAAGTCCTTCTACACAACAGACTTCAGCAAACATGTCTGCAAAAGCTTCTGCTTTTTCCTAAGAGCTAGATAAAGGGTTGTTTAGTTTTACTGGAACTGATGTCAACTTGATCCCATTTTTCATTGTTTTCAGTTTTTTCCCAAATCTTTTGCATATCTTTGTGGTCACTTATTTCACATGTACAAAAAGATGTCCAATATTGTTCTTTAGCTTGTTCTATAATTCTGTTACAGTTTATATTAGCACTTTTCATTGCTGTATGATCTTCAGGTGACCTATTTGCTTTATATATTCCGTTGTTTTTTTTCTTTTCGGTGACTGCCTTTTCACAATCTTTATTCCACCAGACATTTCCATGTTTTTTCCTGTTTTCAACACTTTAACGTCTGGAACTGAAATGTTTTCAGCCCTTAACCCTTTGACTCCCACACCCTGTCCACCAGCACCCTGCTCTGTCAACCATGTTAGCAAAGCAAACACTTACCCCTTTGATTCCTTCATCCTATCCGCCAGCTTCCTACACGAAGCTGATGGATAGTGTGAGGGAATCAAAAGATTAAGTTTTTACAGTCAGTGGATAGGCTGCGGGAGTCAAAGGGTTAAGAGTGAGTTACAGAAAACTGCATACATGTCGTTTAAGGTCATTGTTTCAAATAGATCTGTTCTTGTCTTTTGTGGGATAACTTTAAAACAGGTCCAATCTGTGTCTTTATCATTAAACTTGGGTAAGCTATCTTGTGGCATTGCGTCTATTTCAGTAGTAAGGTTAAGGGTAAGAAGTATGGGGGTGTGATCTGATCCCAACAAGTCATCCCCTGTTTGCCATGTGGCATTTGGTGCTAGCGATGGTGAGATTAAAGTGAGGTCAATAGCTGTGGGGCTGTGGGTTGGTATATCAGGGATATGGGTAATGTGTACGTGTTAAATATAAATTGGAATCTGCAATATCATCAATCAACCTGTTACTGGTTATGGTTTTACAATTCTTGTCCCAAAATGGGGCATATGCATTAAAATCACCAATTATCCACTTGGCTTGTTGATTTTGAAAAGTTTCAGCCATTCAGTCTTCACAGCATCTGGACCTCTTGGTAGATAAACAGAGGCCATATTCAGAACTAACGATGAGGAAATCTTGATAATGGTTGCATATGATGAAATAGGTGTGGACGATTTTGGTACTGGAGATGTTCTTTCACAGTAGTTCAATCCTTCACAAACATATATCTTTAGCTGTCTGTACAAGGCCACCGTCAGTTTTAGAGTCATATATTGGTGGATAATAAAAACCTAGGGGGGCCTAATAATTTAGGGGGTGTGTGTGTGTATGTGTGTGTGTGTGGGTGTGGGTGTGGGTGTGGGTGTGTGTGTGTGTGTGTGCGTGTGTGCGTGCGTGTGTGCGTGTGCGCGCGCGCATGCGAGCGTGCTTGCATGCATTCATGAATATGCAATTTTTTGTGAGAAACATGCATGTGTAAGAGAGAGGGGAGCGAGTACGCCTATAAATGAGTAGTGTAGTGAGTGCATAGGCGTGCGAGCATGCTTGCATGCATGTGTGAATATGCAACTTTTTTGTCAGAAATATACATGTGAAAGAGTGGGGGGTGTAAATTGGTAGTGTAGTGAGTGCATAGATGCAGCCCTACATTTTTTTTTTCAATGCACTAAAATTGAAAAACAAAACACAACAAAACAAGCTTTTAAAATATTTTCTACATCAGTACATGCTGTGAACATGAAAACGTTGGTTCAATTTCTGTCGTTTTAACTTTTTTTAAAAATTTTCAGCCAACTTTTCGGTTCGTGAATTCTAACTTAAGAAAGACTGAAACTCGTTGCCAAAGTACGACTAACTGGACAAAGCTTTCCAATCCGTCATTCAATAACAGGAAGACCAGTCGACAGA
>JAPXFY010000031.1:18703308-18718308 GCA_030674185.1 Monoplex corrugatus | reverse complement strand
GAGTGTGTTGTGGGGTGTGTGTGTGGTGTGTGGGTGTGGTGTGTGTGTGTGAGTGTGTGTGTGTGTGTGTGGGTGTGTGTGTGGGTGTGAGTGTGTGTGTGTGTGGTGGTGTGGTGTGTGTGGTGTGTGTGTGGTGGTGTGTGTGTGTGTGTGTGTGTGTTGTGGTGTGGTGTGGTGGGTGATTTTAATGCACGACTACGAATTTGAATGAACGTTGTACAGACATTTCGAGGATGTAATGACATTCCTGTAGTCTGAATGTTTGATGAAAATATACTGTCAGCAGAAGAACACTTCTGAAAGTGTGTGCTTCTAATTCTTAATGATAAAGAAGATAATACTTTAGATACTGCAACAGAACACTTGATGAAAGTGTGTGCTTCTCATTCTTTAATGATATGAACGAAAACTGTCCAGGCGACGAACAGACCATTTTACAAATGTGTGTTCTACAGGTTGTAGTATTACAGATAACTTATTAATCTAGGGAAATGATTACTAAGGGACACATTTTCACATGAAAATTGAGGACACAAATTGAATTCAGACATTTACCAGTCGAATTGAACATAGGTAATAACAATCAGAGTATCGAGATTAAGCCAAACAAAACTAAAAAACAAACAAACAAACAACAACAACAACAACAACAAAAACCACACACACACACACACACAAAAACAACGACAACAACAACAACAAAAAACCACACACACACACACACACACACACACACACAAAACAGTGGACAAACTATGGGGGTATTGCTGTTTTTATGTGATTGATACACATATTTGCATGTAAACGATTCTGAAATGTCAATATGAAAACATCAAACAAAATGGTCTTGGGCGATTTAGAAAGGATGAATCGTATATACTAACAATTATAAATTATTCAATAGTGGTTAAAAATAACGTGTATGTCATACGAGAGGCTTTTCAAGAAAGCCTACATGATGTTGAAGAACCTGGAAGAGGCAGGTAAAAAGACTTTGGGCATTTTTCATCAGGCATCTCTTGTATACAAATGCATTTGGTGAGGTCTAGTTAAATCAAGGTGTTGGTGATATTAATCCTTTGACTCCCGCATCCTATCCACTAACTACAAAAACATGACCCTCTGGCTTCCTGCAGGAAACTGTGTGTAGAGTTAGGGAGTCAAACGGTTAAGTTTCTGTTTTGCTGGCATGGTTGACAGTGCAGGATGCTGGTGGACAGGGTGTGGGAGTCAAAGGGTTAAACTTTTCATTTCTGTTTTTAAACAGCGCCTTGATGGCCAGTTCCGACAAACCTGCATTTCAGATAGAAAGAACAAAGAACGTTGTAAACTTTAAAGTAGTATGTAAGTCTGGAATGTATGATTATAACCAGTCAAGACAATTCAGAGACGTGTATGTACAGACAGAGAAATGTCTGTGATCTCCATGCATAAACACAGACATAAAAACATGTTACCCATGCACTGTTTTGTCCGCTTTGTAGACATTGAAAATGAGACATGTTTTAAGAATATGTCCTTTTCATAAATGAATTCAAGAAAGATGTGAAACTTGTTTATAAGCCTACATATTATAATCTCTTTAATCATAACCTCACCCACCTTTTGTCGGCAAACAATGAACAGTCTGCTGGCCATTTCTCTACATTTTTTTATTCAGAGCATTCAAAAAAGACAGTTGATAGAAACAGGACCTGAATCTAAAGACAAAATTGAAATAAATTTGAGAATTTTGTGTAATAACGAAAATTGCACTCATAGATTTAGTATATATCGAAGGATTGTGCCTATGCGTCCGTGCGTGCGTGCGCGCGTGCGCGTGTGTGTGTGTACATGTACGACCGTTTGTTTGCATGTATGTCTATAGAATATAGATGTATGACAATTACGTACGTGTTTAACAGAGTGCGCTTAGATGTAATATAGACGCGTGTATGTGTATGTTTGCCTACATGTACATGCTCATACACAAAATGTACACGCACACACACACACTTATATTATATATATATATATAATATATATATATATATAATATATATGTGTGTGTGTGTGTGTGTGTGTGTGTGTGTGTGTGTGTGTGTGATGTGTGGGTGTGTGTATAAACATACATATATGTACATATACATATATATACATGTATATACATATTTATTCATACACACATACACCTCTCTCTCTCTCTCTCTCTCTCTCTCTCTCTCCCTCTCTCTCTCTCTCTCTCTCCCTCTCCTTTCCCTGATTCTCTGATGGGCGGGCGGGAAGTCAGGTGGGTAAACATCAGGATTCCTGGGTTCAGATCGGCCTGGATATCTTCACCTAATGGTCAAAAGGTGGAGATCTTTCCCATCTCCCAGGTCAAGAGGTGTGCAGACCTTCCAGCGCCTAAATCCCTTTGTGTGTATACGCATGAAGAATACCAAATATGCACGCTAAATATCTTGTAAGACATGTCAGTGATGGTTTATGGAAACATTGCTGCAGTTGGAAAATGCAAGAATTTTTATCAGTATCAGTACCATCATATATACATATACATACATATATATATATATATATAATATATTACATGTATATTGTTGTTCGTCCGTCGTGATCGACGATGACCAAGGATCATCACGATTCATGTGTCCGGCTGTGACTGATGAGGCCGATTCGTGCGCGGAAGGCTCGGCCGCAGATGAGACACATGTATTCTGCTGGATTGTGGACTTGGGAGTTGGCTCGGGATTTACGCAGCTCTCGTTTCTTTTGTGCTCCACTGATCCTGCTTTGTTCGTAGGAGGCGGCACCTTCGCCAACGCTACTTCTCCATGATGAGCGGTCTTGTGTAAGGGCCTCCCATGTCTTGGTGTCGATACCGAAGTTTTTCAGGGACGCTTTAAGCGTGTCCTTGAAGCGCAGCTGTGCCGTGTGCTAGTTCACCATAGAGCAGTCTCTTCGGGAGACGCGTGTCATGCATACGCACAATGTGTCCGGCCCATCTGAGCTGGGCTCTTCTGAGCAGGGTGTGAATGCTAGTCATTCCGGCCTGATTGAGGACATCTGTGTCAGATATTCTATCCTTCCAGGTGATCTTCAGGAGCTGTCTGAGGCAGTTGATGTGGAATCGGTTGAGTTTCTTGGCATGGCGCTCGTATACGGTCCATGTCTCACAGGCATACAGAAGGGTTGGCAGAACGGCTGCCTTGTATACCTTCAGCTTGGTGGACAGTTTGATACCTCTCCTGTCCCATACCGATACCCTGAGGCGTCCGAAAGCTGAACTTGCTTTGGCAATGCGTGTGTCTACCTCAGTGTCTATGTTCACTGATCTTGAGATAGTGCTTCCGAGGTATGTAAAATTGTCCACAGCTTTCAGGGTTTCTCCCTTGACAGTGATGCTTGGTTCTGAGTACCGCTGTTGTGGTGCAGGCTGAAACATGACTTCGGTCTTCTTTGTACTGATGGTGAGTCCGAAGTTTGTGCAGGATGATGCGAATCGATCCATGCTCTGCTGCATTTTTGCTTCAGTGGTGGCGTTCAGAGCGCAGTCATCGGCGAACAGGAGATCGCGGACCCAGTCTTTTTCAACCTTGGTCTTCGCCTGAAGCCTGAGGGCATTGAGGAGCCTTCCGTCTGTCCTGTATCTGAAGCCAATGCATGTGTCATGGTCGTCATAGAATGCGTCCGAGAGCATGGCCGTAAACATCATACTGAACAGTGTTGGCGCCAGTACACAACCCTGCTTGACACCGTTCGTGACTGAGAAAGTCTCGGAGCAATCCCCGTTGTCCAACACACGTTCCTGCATGCCGTCATGAAATTGGCGTACCATGTTGATGAACTTTGATGGGCATCCGAACTTCTCCATAATTCTCCATAGTCCTTCACGGCTGACCGTGTCGAAGGCCTTTGTCAGATCAACGAATGTCGTGTACAGGTCTTGGTGTTGTTCCTGACACTTTTCTTGCAGTTGTCGTGCTGCGAATATCATGTCGATTGTCCCGCGTGATTTTCTGAAGCCGCACTGTGTTTCTGGTAGGTGGCCTTTTCCAGGTGAACGATAAGGCGGTTGAGGAGGACTCTTGCGAGGATCTTACCGGCAGTGGCGAGCAGAGAGATTCCCCTGTGGTTGTCACAGGACTGCCTGTTGCCCTTCTTCTTGTAGAGATGGACAATGGTCGCGTCCTTCAGTTCCTGGGGGATGGATTCTTTTCCCACATGCTCTTGAACAACTCTGTTAGCTTTTGGGTCATGACTGGTCCACCTGCTTTGTATATTTCTGCTGGAATGGAGTCAGAGCCTGGAGCTTTGCCGTTTGAAAGGTGCTTGATTGCTGCCGTGATCTCTGATTCCCTTGGAGGCGCTGCCAGTTCGGTGCTTATTGGCACCTGCGGCATACGGTCAATGGCTTCGCTGTTGCAAGTAGATGCACGATTGAGGACGCTGTCGAAGTGCTCGGCCCAGCGTTGTAGGATGGCATTTTTGTCAGTGAGAAGTGTTGATCCGTCGGCGTTGAGCAGCGGCGATGTTCCTTGGGGCTGTGGTTCATATAAAGTTTTTAGGGCGTCATAGAAGCACTTGTAGTTGTTGGTATCAGCATGCTTCTGTATTTCGTCCGCTTTTCTGCTAAGCCAGGAGTCTTGCATTTCTCTGAGCTTTGTCTGCACTTTGTTTATGATTGATTTATAGGCAGCTTCCTTGGAGGTAGATTTTGGGTCTTGCTGATGTGCTCTGAAGACTTTTCGCTTTTCTTCCAACAATATCTGAATGTCGGCGTCGTTTTCATCAAACCATTCCTGGTGTTTACGCTGGTTGATATCGAGTTGCTCCCTCGCTGAGTTGTAGACGACGTGTCGGAAGGCTGTCCAGTCCTCATCCACACTTTTGGAGCCCAGATTTAGGCCTTCGAGCTGTGCATCAAGGTCATTTCTGAAGTTTTGATACACAGAGGGTCGTTCCAGCTTTGTGACGTTCAGTCTTTTGTTGAACCTCTTTCCTTGTGGACGTCATCTCGGCTGGATAGAGATGTTGAGTCTAGAGATGATGAGCCTATGGTCAGTCCAACATTCTGCACCGCACATGGCTTTCGTTACTCTGACGTCCTGCCTGTCTTTTTTCCTAACGATGACGTAGTCGATGAGATGCCAGTGCTTCGAGCGAGGATGCATCCATGACGTCTTGTTGCGTTTGGCAGGCGGAAGATTGTATTGGTGATGAGCAGGTCATGTGCCGCACAGGTCCTCAGGAGTAGATACCCATTGCTGTTGCTCTTTCCGACTCCATTTCGTCCGATAATCCCTTCCCACGTTTTGTGATCTGTCCCAACTCTGGCATTGAAGTCGCAGAGAATCAACAACTTGTCTTCTTTGGGTACAGTCGCGAGTAGAGATTCCAGGTCTTCGTAGAACTTGGCCTTTGCTTCCTCTGTGTTGGTCATTGTAGGGGCATAGGCGCTGATGAGGGTGGCATGACGTTTTCCTCTTAGTGAAAGGCGCAACGACATGAGTCGGTCGTTAGTTCCTTTCGGGAGGCTGGTTAGTTTACCGACCAGATTTGATCTGATGGCAAAGCCCACTCCCGCCTCACGACGTTCGTCGCTACCGCGACCACTCCAGAAGAAGGTATAGCCAGCTTTCGTTTCTGACAATTGGCCTTCGTTTGCGAGCCTGGTCTCGCATAGAGCTGAGATGTGGATGGTGTACCTATCGAGTTCTCTTGCAATCAGTGCTGTACGTCGTTCAGGTCGGTTTGCACTTGGGTTGTCCAAGAGCGTGCGCACATTCCATGTGCCGATAGTGAGTGGAGTCACCGAGAGTTTTTTATTTTTGTTTTTCGATCGCATGAGTGGGATCCCCGTCTGCCGCGGTAAGCAAGCCAGGTTATCCAGACCTGCCACTTCGCCACTCGCAAATCGCCTTAGGACTCCAGTTTTACATCACGCCTTGACTTGCGCGTGAATTGGATTATAGTGAGGGAGAGTTGCGCATATCGTCAACCTCACTCTCTCGTCCCGAACCATTGTGATCCAGTGGCAAGACATGATGAAGACGACTGGCGATGGGTAGGGATGCAGTGGATGGCCAGAGTGTCCTATTGTGCCTCACAATGCCCTGTTGACGCTCCACAGCGCCGTTGCTACAACTGCCTATATGTGTGTGTGTGTGTGTGTGTGTGTGTGTGTGTGTGTGTGTGTGTGTGTGTGTGTGTGTGTGTGTGTGTGTACATATATATATATATATACATATATTTATAATTTTCTTTTCTTTTCTTTTTTTCCTGTTGAAGTTTTGTATGTTTTGAAGTGGTTATAGCTCTGATATGGCTCTACGCAGTCGGCTGGGCTTTAACCAACAATAACAAAAATAACAACCTCTGCACCACGGTGCTCTCTGCGTTGGGAATTTTGATGATAAAG
Organism: Monoplex corrugatus; assembly: GCA_030674185.1. Classification (NCBI taxonomy): domain Eukaryota; kingdom Metazoa; phylum Mollusca; class Gastropoda; order Littorinimorpha; family Ranellidae; genus Monoplex; species Monoplex corrugatus. The sequence goes on along the minus strand of JAPXFY010000031.1, from coordinate 18,711,908 downwards.
GGTAAAATAAATGACAGAAAATACCAGTCGTATGCTGAATATCAGATTAATGTGAATGAAAAGCATCTATTCAATCTATCAAAGAGTTTTTTCCGTGTAAGCTATCGTTTTAAAGTATATGGCCCTGCCCTTAAGTTGGGAAATTTGTTTCGTCTAACAGTGAACTGAATTATCATCTTCTTTTGTTTTCAAAACCAACAGTGAGGACTGGATTTTGCCATTACAGTGTTTTACTACACACACACACACACACACACACACACACACACACACACACACACACACACACACACACACACACACACACACACACACACACACACACACACACACTCCTCTCTCTCTCTCTCTCACACACAACACATACACACTTATATATATATATTTACACATACATATTATATATATATATGTGTGTGTGTGTGTGTGTGTGTGTGTGTGTGTGTGTGTGTGTGTGAGAGAGAGAGAGAAGAGAAGATGGAGAAGAGAGAGAGAGAGAGAGACAGAGAAGTACAATTTTTATGTTAACCTGACAATAAAATGGTTGATGTTAATGATGATGATGAGATGATGATGATGATGATGATGAGATGATGATGATGATGATGTGTTTTAGAAGTACAAGAGAAACACGTTCGTCTTTTAACAAATAACACAATCGATAAGATCTGAAGGTTATGTCGGCAAAACGCGCTGACAACCTGTTAGCTTTCCTTTGCTGAAACCGCCGCGTGTGGCTATTTTTAATCTCCGCGCGAGGAGTAATGACGTCACTTACTGAACTACATAATAAAACACAAAGGAGCGCGCTTCAAGCAAAACGGAACAGACGTCGATAGTTGTGTTCAGAGAAGCAGACGACACCTGCCCGGTTCAGAAATACTGCTGAAAGTAAATGGAACAACGCCGCTAAAGTTTGGTATTGAGACAGCAAGACAAATTTTAGTGATGATAGCCACACTCACAATCGTTTTAACTGGAGTGAAGATCTAGATCTATGAATTATCAGTGAAGTATTTTAGGAAGTCTACAGATAAATGAAAAACGAATAGAACAGGATTTTTTTTTATTAGATCTACGAAAACTGCAAAATCAGTGATCGATTAGTTGTCCAGTCTACGTATTTATTTATTGGAAAATACTGACTGCAGCCCAGAGCCAAATTTTTTTTTTAACGTATTAATTGATATAGAGTTTAAGATGAGACACAAACAAGTTGCACAGCGGACTCATTTTTGGGGAGCGTTTCTGATGACTGCCGTTTTTGTGGACAATGTGAAAGTTGTTGCAGGTGAGTGCATGGTCTCTAGATTAGCTTTTATCAGTGCATGAAATCATTAGTATCACAGATCACCGTTGTATCCTCCTCATGAGTATCAGTTACCAACATCATCAGTTCTTATCATACTGAAGAAAAACTTCACTTCAGACACTTGGCGTTTCTTATAAATCATTAGGGAACCGTAATGGTGATGATGATATAATTATTGTGATAATGATGATAAAATAGTGATTATGATAATACAACAATTTTTCATAAGTTTTTGTGTTCTCTTGTTGATAAAAAGATGGGGGTTTTTTTTGTTTTGTTTTTGGTCTGCTTCAACCAAACATTCACGTTGCTTTCTTTTCCTTTCTTTCCTTCTTTCCCGTGACTTTCCTCTCTTCTCTTCGATTAAGAAAAAGGACCTCAGCTGCGTACACACCGTAGAACGACCTGTTTTGTTGTTGTTGTTGTTGTTTTGTTTTGCTGTTTGTTTGTTTTTTGGAGTCGTTTTTAAATAGATCTCGGTTGCACATAAGCTTTGAAGTATCTCTCCATTCCCCCTCACCTCTTTGATTTTAGACTTAATTTTTTTCTGTTCTGTTTGGTTGTTTTTGTGAAATATCTCTCCACCCCCTTCCCTTCCTCGATTTTAGACTTTTTTCTGTGATTTTTTTTTATGAAGTATTTCTCCAGCCCACTCCCCTCTTTGATTTTTGACTTTTTTCTGTTGTTTTTTTCCCCCCTGTTTTTTGTGAAGTATTTCTTCACCACCACCCCTCCCCTGCCTGATTCTAGACTTTTGTTGTTGTTATTTTTATCTTTGTTTTCTTCCTTTCTTTCCAAAATTGATCCATTACAACAGACATTGATTCTCAAGGAAATCATTTGTCGACTTGAGCATTTGTGCATTGCGTTATTACTGTTAACCATATAAACCTGACTCTCGTGAAGTGATGGTTATGTCGCCGACTATTAGTTATTGAAGAAGACCCCAAACGAATCGAAATCTATAAACCTTCTCTCACTCTTTGTTTCTCACTGGCTGGTTATGTACAGAAACATGAAAACACCAGCTTGCAAGAAATGGCAAGCTTGAAATAAAGTATGATTATGATAATGATTTCTCTCTCTCTCTCTCTCTCTCTCTCTCTCTCTCTCTCTCTCTCTCACTCCCCGTATTGATTGTTTTATTACCGAACTGACCAGTTATTTGCTGGTTGGGTGATTGATTCTTGATTGATGGTTTGTTGATGAATGAACTATGTCAGTGAGTGATGGACATTAATTTGCTGAGTGTTGGTTTGTTAAACTGTTTGGATTTTGGCAGTTAATTGGATGATGTTTCGATTTGTTGATGAATGACTGAGTGACTGGTTGATTGATTTATTGATTGATTGCTTGATTTGATGATTGAGTGATACATTCATTGGTTAATTAACTGATAGTGAAATGCTTAAGTAATTGATAGGTTAGATTTAACAGAGTGGATGAGTCGCTGGTTGATTCAGCTGATGGTGATTATCATTTTGTATTTCATTAATAACTGATGGACGATTATCATTTGGTTAAGTAAGTCATTGATTTCTACTTAGCTAAGTAATTCATTGGTCATCGATCGATTGACAGACCAAGTGGAGGTTTTTTGTTGTTTTTTTTTTTTTTTTGTTTTTTGTTTGTTTTTTTTGTTTTGTTACATGATTTTATTGGCAGATTGAGTGATTGATCGGACGATCGATACATAGGAGGCTCTGTTTAATTAGTTACCAATTTAACCAAATGATTTGGCTGAGAATTGATGCTAGTTATTCTCTTTGATGGTTTAACTATTGATCAGAGAGCTAAAGATGATTTAATGTCTGTCTAACTGATGTACAGTTGTTTGAAGTGAAAAACGTAATGTAAATCATAATTTTGATAATACGATTATATGCGATGCAGTGCAAAATGTAGATATTTTTTAAACTCCATTAGCACAGTTGTGGTGATTGTTGTGTGTGTATATTCTGTTTATGTGTATTTGTGTATATATACATGTATATGTATTGTCATGGAATATAGATGTGTCTGTTTGTATGAAATAGGTATGGAGTTGTCAAAACCCGGATCCCATCCCCCATTCCATCCACGTGTTTGTCTTGTGGCCTAAGGCCGATGTACATTAAACAATTTTGAGTTCTGTCTCTGTCTGTCTGTCTGTCTGTCTGTCTCTCTCTCTCTCTCTTTCTCTCTCTTTGTCTTTGATATGCATTATAGTCGACGATCCCATTTTAGGTGGTTCTGATTTCAGCGAAAAGTGTTAATGTTAATGATTTCGTTACTTTCAGTTTACAGATAACTTATACGACTAGATGTATTGACATAGTAATCTTTGAAAGATGGCGTTGTGTGTATAATCGTACATGTATGACAATGAATGGAGACGTGTTTAGTTTGTAAATATCAGTATGATGGTAACATTCATATTTTTAAACGGAATAAATTTGTTATTCTTAGTCTTATGAATACAGCTGTTTGTCAAACTTGAGATCTGTGTGAAGGCAACAGTTCGTCTCAGTGAAACGTGTTTCGTGTTTATGCCATAAATTCTCAAGTTTGATGTACCCAAGGTAATCAGTTTTAAAGTCAGTATTATTCGTCTTGTACACTTATTTTTCCTTGTTTTAAATTAATGTTATTGCTTTGCATTCCGTCAGTCCGTCAGTCACCAATTGCGTGTCCATAAACCAGAGAGAAATTGACAACTCACAATCTGAACAAAAAGTAAAAATAACCGTTTCAACATGTTCAGTTCACATCATTGTGTTATTTCTACAGTATTCAGAAATCAACAGACAGTAAATAGTAAAAACATCATGTCCGAAAATAAACTGAACTTTATCATTAAAATAAATAAATCCATGAATATGCGCTTGGTGAGTAAAGTGTGTATATATATATATATATATATATAATATGTTGTGTGTGTGTGTGTGTGTGCGTGTGTGTGTGTGTGTGTGTGTGTGTGTGTGTTTTGTGTGTGTGTGTGTGTGAGAGAGAGAGAGAGAGAGAGAGAGGAGAGAGAGGGAGAGAGAGAAGAAAAAAAGTCTAAGCGATGATTATCTCCCTTGCATCCCAACCTCTAATGTCCTTTCCCAGAATTATAATTGTTTAAAATCACTGACTCACTATCAGTGCACACAAAATTCACTTCTCGAGGAAAATCAGGAACTTCCAGCTTTTCAAGGTCATTCCAAAATGCCCATAATACCAAATAACACATATTAGGCCGTACATATGGCAAAGAGGAAAGGTCTTGGCCACAGTCTTATCTGTTGGACTGGCGCAGAGGTCAATATCCGGTTTGGATATCTTTCAATGGACAGGGAAGTCCACTGCTCTTTGTGGATCACTCGCTCACCTGGCTGTAAATATATCATTAGGTCCGTTTCATTTGTAGTGCCGGTGTAATCAATGGTCACAAAGTATAACACAGGGAACCACTATTAGTTTACGAGCAGTAGTTGCAGGTTCATAATCTGGCTGTTTGGACATGTGCTGTGTTTCTGTCTCCCATTCCCACTGCCTTTCCTCTCCACCCTCTCTCTCTCTCTGTCCCTCTCTCTCTTTCTCTCTCTTCCCCCCCCCCCTCTCTCCCTCTCCCTGTGTATCTCTCTGTCTCACTCTGATGAACTGTGTCGTAGTTTTTTGTGTGTAATCCGCTTTGATATGGGGCTTAGGCCAATATGATATTAAATAAACCATTTTGTATTTCCATTCCTTTTCTCGCTGTCTGTCTCCATATCTCTGTCTCTTTCTGTCTATGTCCGTCTGTCTCTGTCTGTCTGACTTGTCTGTCTCTCCCTCTCCTCTCTGTCTCTGTCTCTCTGTCTTTGTCTCTCTGTCCCTTTGTCTCCTTGTCTGTCTTGTCTGTATGTCTCTCTCCCTCCCTCCCTCCTTTTTCTTATTTGGCTCCAAATCTCTATGCAATCCTTTGTCTGTCTGTGTTTCTGTCAACTTCTCTATCTCTTTACTGACTCTTCTCATGCTTCTCATTTGGCTTCAAATCGACCAATGTAATAATGTCTTGATACTGGTCTTATCGAAGATACAGTAACCAGGAAGTTTCATCGAACGGTTGCTTAAACTCCATAACCATATAATTCCCCGTGTACACTCCAGTCCTGTTTGGATACTCACTGTAATCTCTCTTCAGCTCCTTTCACACACACACGCACGCGCGCGCGCACACAAATACACACACACACTCATACACTCGCATACACACACATACACACGCATAACACATACACAAACATAAACACACACCACACCACACTTTCTGTCTTACTGTCTGTCTGTGTCTATCTGTATGTTTCTCTTCCTCCACCCCCTCCTTTTCCCTTTCTCTTTCTTTCTGTCTACCGCTCTCTCTCTCTCTCCCCCCCCCCCCCTCCTCTCTCTCTCGCTCTCACGCACACCCTGTCTCTGTCTCCCTCAGAGCATTCTGTTTGTCATTTGGCTGTAATTGTCTGAATCCGGCTAGTCGACTGAATACGGACCGGTTTAGTGCCTGAACATTGGTTGGTTCATGGAGTATTATACAAAACAACCAGGAAGTACCGTTGTTTTCAAACGCTGCTTGTTTGTCTAACCATATATACATTTGCAACTTTTTTTCAGTCCCGCTTGCAGACTCAAATCCTCTCTCTCACTCATGCTTCGTGTTCGCGCGCGCGCGCGCGCGCGCGTGTGTGTGTGTGTGTTGTGTGTGGTGCACTCACTCACTGACTTACTGACTCACTCATTCACTGACTGACTGACTGACTGACTCACTCACTCACTCACTCACTCTCTGTTTCTGTCCGTCTAAGTCTCTGTCAGTTTCTCCCTCTCTGTCTCTTCTATCTGTCTGTCTGTTTCTCTGTTTCTCTCTGTCTGTCTGTCTATCTGTCTGTCTTCTCTCACTCACTTTCTCTCTGTAGCCTGAGGGTCTTTTTTCCCCCAAGAAAAAGCCATATAGGCTCAAGTTCTCCACCACTGCGTACGTGTATGTGTGTGTGAGTGCGTATGCGTGCGTGTGTGGATGTGTCTGTATTTAATTCTTCATGGATAAACTTATCTCACTTTTTCTTTTTCTTTTTCTATTTCATATTATCTTCTGTGTACTGCCTCGTCTTCTTCCCCCCCCCCCCCCCCCCCCCCCCCCCCCTCTCCCCCCAGTTATTGCTAATTGTGGCTTTGGGCGACTTTCAAACACGTCGTTGCTAATCGTGAACGCAAAGCATGAGTGAGAGAGAGATGACGTTGACAGTGATGCTTTATTGTCTGATGTTGACAGCTATGTTTAAAATGAAAACTTTTGTTTGTTTTTTTCATTTTTGCCAGTGCTAACACATTACACACTCACTCACTGACTCACTCACTGACTCACTGACTGACTGACTGACTGACTTACTGACTGACTGACTGACTCACTTACTCACACACACACACACACACACACACACACACACACACACACACACACACACACACACACACACACACACACACACACCACTCAGACATTCATGGAGAGAAAATCAAGATAGCTTGTCATAAACATCTTCATAATACTAGAAATATATGCTACATATATAGCTAGCTGGGCTATTTTAGATAACATTCGCTGGAAAGCATACATCAGAGGTCTTGAGAAATCACATGTACCTTGTACATTTACAGTTTCTATGAGTAGTCACAACAGTCAGAGTATTTGACTACGAAGATGGAATAAGAACTTATGGATTATTAAAAAAGATATTAAGAAAAACAGGTTACACATCATCACTGTTTTGTGTTCACAGTCACAGAATAAGAAACAATTGACAATTTGATTTATTGTCTTTTAAATCCTTTAACCCAAACAAGACAGGAGGCTAATTTCAAAACAAACAATTATAACATTGAAAATAAAATTCAGTCACAGACAAGTTAACCACAACGTGACTAGCCACATCGTAATATAGGTCAAAACAGTAATAAAGGGGAAGAGGGGGGGGGGGGTAAAGGAGAGAGAGGAGAGAGAGGAGAGTCAAACTAATCAAAGAGACCAGAGAGAAGAGCATAGGTCGAGCAGACTTTTGAGAGCTTGGCTAACTTCATATACATGAATAACTAAACATAAAGTAGAAGGCTGACAGCGTGCACAGTCTGCAGATATACAGGAATAAACATAAAGACTAAAGAGAGACAGGAGGTCAGAGTGAAGGGGAAGGAAGAGGAAGGGAGAGAGATGGGTGGTGAGAAAGACTGCAAGATATGTGGAAGACGCTTTTAGTTTCAAATTATCGTTTTGATATTTTTTTCAGATTTGCCGTTACAAATTGATACAGACAAATTGAGAAAGAGAGAGAAAAGGGCAGGAAAGAAGAAGAGAGATAGAGGGTGGGGAGGGGAGGGGAAGAGAGAAATGACGGTGTGACAATGTCAGCTCTGCGTCAGCTTTTCAGTGCTGACAGCCGTCGCCTGCAGAGTAATATGATTGACCGCATTAGAGCCATTTTTCAAATGTGTCTTTGCTAATCAAGACTGCATGAGAATTTTAATGAATACAAGCCAATAGGCTCTTATGGAAAAAATTGTGATTCACTCTTTTTATGACAGTGCCTGACGACATACATAATGTGTAACAAAATTATGCATTGACCCCCCCAGATCCACAATAAGGCATAGGCGTTTTGAAAATCAGACTGTACAGTTGCCTTTATTGTGTTGTTAATTTGCAACCACTGTAAAATCAACTGGCCAAACTTAAAGGTAGTAATCATCGACGAACTTAGCTCTCTCTCTCTCTCTGTGTCTCTCTCTCCTCTCTCTCTCTCTCTCTCTCTGCTCGCTCTCTCTGTCTGTCTCTTTCTCTTTGTCTCTATGTCTCCGCCTGCCTGTCTGTACGTCTGTCTGTCTGCCCCCGCCCGCCACCCCCCCCCCTCTCTCATAGCAAATACCAAGTTTGAAATAAGTACTCTCTCTCTCTCGCTCTCTGTGTGTAAATATCAAGTTTGAATAAATATGTCTGTCTGTCTGTCTGTCTCATAGTAAATATCAAGTTTGAAATAAATTTCTCTGTCTATCTCTCTCTCTGTCTCTCTCTCTTTCTCTCCCCCCCCCCCTCTCTCTCTCTCTCGTTCACACTGGTACACTGGTCAGGTAGTATAAATGTGGAAGTCGATATTTGATGTACAGCATGGAAACTGTCGGAAAATCTTGTAACCTCCACCCCATCCCCAATTTCCACATGTATGTCAGCCAATATCACATTCATTCTTTCTCTGTCTATTTGTCTGTCTGTCTGTCTGTCTGTCTGTCTCTCTCT
>JAPXFY010000031.1:18685808-18695808 GCA_030674185.1 Monoplex corrugatus | reverse complement strand
ATTATAATGGTAAAACAGAAATGGTACAAACGTGAATATAATTGCACACAGGAAAGGAAAAGAGAGATGTACAGGGCTGGAAAGGAACAACTGAACACGCGAACCATAAACTGAAGAGGCGGAATATGAATTTGAGAAGCCAACCATGAATTTAATAGGTGACATAGGGATTTGAGAAGCGAACCAGAAATCGTGAGATATAACTGTTGAGGGGTTGGGGGGGGGGGGGGGGGGGGGGTAAGGGGCGACGTAAGAGCGAACTGAGAAGGGACGAGATGAACATTTATGGGATGGGTCAAGTAAACCAAAACAGAAAGGGATGAATTGAACATTATGAGAAAGTGGTATGATGGTTACTTGGTGTTTTATTTCTTTTTGTCACATTAAACTTTCTGTCAGAAATTCGGGCTGCTCTCAAGAGGGGGGATGGGGGAGCGTGTCGCCATATCGCAGCGCCAACAATTCTGTCTTCTCTGTCTCTGTCTGTCTGTCTGTCTGTCTCTCTCCACGCTCTCTCTGTTTCTGTCTGTCTGTCTCTCTCTTTCTCTCTCTCTCTCTCTATCGCTCTGTGTGTGTGTGTGTGTGTGTGTGTGTGTGTGTGTGTGTGTGTGTGTGTGTGTGTGTGTGTGGTTTTATTTGTTTGTGTTTACATATGAGAGTGAATTTTTCCACATAAATTTGCCTTGGACAATTCAATTTTGCCGCAGGTTCTTTAACTCTCGTTAAAGTACGTGCTGCAGCCGGAACCTCGGTTTACCGTATCACAAAAAAGACTGGCATCCAGACCACCACTCATGGTCTAGTGAAGCGGGGAGAAAAATCCCTGTCCGACCAAAAATCGAACTCAGATTTCTGGCATCGTGTATGGGTGCTTTATCCACTGTGCCACACATTGAAGGAGTGATTGTGGTGAGAGTGGGATTGGAACTGAAGGACGAATCGGGACGGAAAAGGCAAGAATTTATACAGGTGACCAGACAGAGGCGAGATGTAAAATGTAAGGGCGAAATAGGAATATACTGGGCAAGGCAGAGAGGAAGGAGATGAAACCCAAGAGGGCAATGTGAGCGCCATAATGCTGTCACCGGGCACAATAATCCAGATGATACACATCATATATTTATGTATCTGACTTGTTTCGTATTCAAGATGCGTGTCCAACCTGTATGCCCCCTGTCATTTCATTTTATTACATTGTCTGTATTCATCGGCATGTACCAATATAGCCGCATGACAAAGCATACTTTAAGTGTCACTCCTAATGCCTTGTAGCATTGACTGATATTATTGTGAATAACAACAGCAACAACACCAATAACAACAATTATAATATTAATATCAATAATAATGCTCATCATGCCGTTGGCAATCATGGCCCTCCATGCGAATCTATTTCTTGTCGCTGCAAGTACATCTCCCACCCTGTCTGTCCTCAGCCATCCCGCAAGCCCGTCCAATATTTTCTCTCTGGGTCTACCAGGTGTTCTCTTTCCTTCCAGCTTTCCTGCTGTGACCAGATGCTCTAATTTCTCTTTCCTCATAAAATATCCTATAAATATTGCTTGTCTTTTCGTAATCTTCCTTATAATGGTCTTCTTGTGATAGTAATAATGAAAATGATAATAATGATAATAATAATGAGAACCTTGAAGTTTTTTTGTTTTTTGTTTTTGTTTTTTGTTTTTTTGTTTTTTAACTGCCGTATCTTCTGCACCACTTTTATGTTACTACCCCCGTGTCCCTCATTTCGGTTCTCCAACACATCTCCAAGCCCATCGAAACTGAGGCCACACGAGAGTAAGGCAAAATCTGGGACAGTTTTCATAGTGTTGTGATAATGAGAATTGGTATGATAGTGTTGGTACTACTGAGTTCCATGTTAGGAACCAGACAGCCTGACAAGGCTGTATTCTTCTCTTACTTTCATGACATATCCTGGCGTCAACCCGGTCCGAAAAATGCAGACACCTGCTGTGTTGTTCAGTAAACTTAGTAGTACTCTGAATAATGCATCCTGAAAGTAAATGAGACTCGACTGTGCGGTCTCAGTCTTCCCAACGATCTCATAGCATGTTCAGCTCTTTGCAGGGGGCAATTGGGGCCGAAAATTACCAAAATAATTGTTTGAACTGATGGGGTTCGAATCCATGACCTACCAATCAGAAATCCGTTGAGCTAATCGCTTTGCCACATTGACAGACACCTCCAGGTTATTGGCTCGCCCGGCTACAAAGTGTCAACCTTCTGGCGAAGCCACCATGAATGTCGAAATGTATTTTTTGTTTGAGGAAGGTCCGGACACAGTCTTTATCTTTCTGCTAACAACATTATCATGATCATGTTAACGCAATTGCGCTTCTACTACTAACATTATTTTGATCATGCTAATATCACGAGGCTATTATTCTAACATTATCACGACATTCTAATATTACTGTTGCTACTGCTACTAACATTATCATGATCATGCTAATACCACTAGGCTACTACAACAAACATATCATGATCATGCTAATACCACTAGGCTACTACTACAAACATTATCATGATCATGCTAATTCTGCTAGGCTATGATTTCTAACATTATCATGATCATGCTAATATCACTAGACTACTACTACTAACATTATCATGATCATGCTAATATCACTAGACTACTACTACTAACCTTATCATGATCATGCTAATATCACTAGGCTACTACTTTAAATTCATAGGCCATTTTATGAGGAAGGGGGATTTGGAGCACCTGGTCACAACGGGAAAGCTGGAGGGAAAGAGAGCACCAGGTAGACCCAGGGAGAAAATGCTGGACGGACTTGCAGAATGGCTGAGGACGAGGAGGGTGGGGGAGATGCTAGGGGCAACGAGAGATAGAGACAGATGGAAGTCCATGATCGCAACGCCATGCGGCAGGGCACCTGATGATGATGATGACTACTACTAACATTATCATGATCATTACTAGGCTACTCTTGCTAACATTATCGTGATCATGGTAATACTACTAGGCTACTTCTACTAACATTATCATGATCATGGTAATACTACTAGGCTACTTCTTCTAACATCATGATCATGCTAATATTAATAGGCTACTACTACTAACATTATCATGATCATGCTAATACCACTAGGCTTCTGCTATTAAAAACAAACGAGACAGTTTTGAAGGTGGCAGACACAAAAAGAACATTACTGAAGGAGATAAGGAAAAGACAAGCCACATTTATAGGATATTTTATGAGGTCACAAAAGGAAAGCTGTAAGGAAAAAGAGAACCAGGTAGACCCAGGGAGAAAATACGGGACAGAATTGCGCAGTGGATGAAGACAGACAGGGTGGGAGAAGTACTTGCAGCGACAAAGGATAGATTCGTATGGAGGGCCATGATCGCCAACGTCATGCGGCAAGACACATGCCGGCACTACTACTAACATCATCACAATCATGCTATTACCACTAGGCTACTACAACTAACATTATCATGATCATGCTAATACCACTAGGCTACTGCTACTAACATTATCGTGATCATGCTAATACCACTAGGTTACTACTAACGTTATCATGATCATGCCAATACCACTAGGCTACTACTAACGTTATCATGATCATGCCAATACCACTAGGTTACTACTAACGTTATCATGATCATGCCAATACCACTAGGTTACTACTAACGTTATCATGATCATGCCAATACCACTAGGTTACTACTAACATTATCGTGATCATGTTAATACCACTAGGTTACTACTAACGTTATCATGATCATGCCAATACCACTAGGTTACTACTAACGTTATCATGATCATGCCAATACCACTAGGCTACTACTAACGTTATCATGATCATGCCAATACCACTAGGTTACTACTAACGTTATCATGATCATGCCAATACCACTAGGTTACTACTAACATTATCGTGATCATGTTAATACCACTAGGTTACTACTAACGTTATCATGATCATGCCAATACCACTAGGCTACTACTAACGTTATCATGATCATGCCAATACCACTAGGCTACTACTAACGTTATCATGATCATGCCAATACCACTAGGTTACTACTAACGTTATCATGATCATGCCAATACCACTAGGTTACTACTAACGTTATCATGATCATGCCAATACCACTAGGTTACTACTAACGTTATCATGATCATGCCAATACCACTAGGTTACTACTAACATTATCGTGATCATGTTAATACCACTAGGTTACTACTAACGTTATCATGATCATGCCAATACCACTAGGTTACTACTAACGTTATCATGATCATGCCAATACCACTAGGTTACTACTAACGTTATCATGATCATGCCAATACCACTAGGTTACTAGTAGTAAATTTACCACTACCACCTCTGTTCCTTTGAGATTAGGAAAATTTCGACAAGCCTGCACCGGGGAAAAAAAAAAGGAAACCAAACAAAAAACAAAACAGGCCAGCTCTGAAACTGGGATGTTGGAACGTCCCTACAGTGACAACAGGGCTATCAGAGAACCTTCAAGACATCAGCGACGCAAGAAAGACGGCTGTCATCAACGACGAGCACCTGAGACTACAGGTAGACATAGCCACCTTGCAAGAAACGCGCCTGGCTGACTCAGGCATGCTCAAGGAAAACATCTCACCTTCCTCTGGCAAGGAAAGAGTGCTGAGGAGCACACAGAACATAGAGTTGGATCTGCAGTCAGGAATTCCCTGCTGAAAATGGTTGACTGAGGTGACAAGGGATCTGAACGCCTGCTGTCTCTCCATCTCCATACGTCTGACGGCGTAGTCACCCAATGCCGAGATCAACAAGCGCGTCGGCATGGCTGCACCAACCTCAGGACGATTTACTGCTGGCGACTGGGAGAACCAAAAGCTGACAGCTATGACCAAAATGGTGGTGCACAACGCCTGCTCATTAGCACTCTGTTGTATGGCAGCAAAACATGGACATCAGATGCCAAACGTCAAGAGTGAAAGCTGACCAGCTTTCACGTGCGTTGCTTGATCACGTCTTTGGCATCAAGTGGAGCGACAAAATACCAAACGCCCAGGTCCTACCATGCTCTGGTCTCCCCGCCATGCACACACTGCTCAGACAACGCAGGTGAACTAGCCCCAGCAAGAGATCTGTCCCCCCCCCCAATTCCCCAGTTACGAATCAAAGACGTCTGCAAGCTCAAAATGAAAGCTCTGGACATCAACAGACAGCTGGGAAGACACGGCAGCTGATCATAACAGATGGCGCAGTGTGTTCCAGAAACAACTCATGTCAGGGGAAAAGAGGATCCAGACCTTAGCTTAGAGAATCAGGTAGCAAGCTAGCTCTTGTGAAGGCAACCCCATGGCCAGCATCTATATAAGCGTCCAATGTCACACAGACTGCCTTTCCCACATCGGCCTTGCTAGCCACAGCCGACGCTGTTCCAGAGGCGTCAACTCGGCTTGAGACTAGGGCATAATTATTGTCCATAGTCGACGCCGCCTGACGTAGGCCTACTATTACTATTAGTATTACTATTACTACTACTACTACTATTACTACCACCACCACCACTACTACTACTGCTGCTATTTCTACTGCCACTGTTACAACTACAACTACTACTCGTATTAAAAAGGATGTTTACCTCAAATACATGGCCTAGCTCATTAAACGGAATGTAGCCATTGACAGGTTGTACATTGAAATGATAAACGTTTCCACTGCATGCACGCTCGCTTGTGCGCACACACATGCATACTCATGCACACGCACATACACACACTCACACAGACATACACGCTCACACCCACACCTACTCTCTTTCTCTCTCTCTTTTTCTCTCTCACACACTCACACTCGCACATTCACACACACACACACACACACACACACACACACACACACACACACACACACACACACACACACACACACACACACACTCACTCACTCACTCACTCACTCACTCACTCACTCACTCACTCACTCACTCACTCACTCACTCACTCACACACACACACGCACGCACCCACACAAACACACGCATACACATTACTCACACACATATTGCACTAACACCTTTTTAAAGGAGATAACAGATCGAGACAGAGGGAACAGAGAAAGAGAAAGACACAGAGAGACAATCAGAAAGACGGACACAGAGATCTTCACAAAACGCATACCAGCACGGCACGTCGTTGACACACATAGCACAGCAAATACGGATATAAGTGAAAAGCATACATCCTAGAGCCGCGGAATCAATGAAAAGTGCTCAATCATGGTAGAACGACACAACAACGATCAGAACAAGGAAGACAAATAAACTGCAAGTGACTTTGGAAAGACCGGCAGATTCTAGGACTTGTCTTTTTTTTTTTTTTCCAGGGATATCTTCGTTTTGGTTGAATTTTCTGCATGTTCACTTTCTTTTTAAAAAAAAAAAAGTTTTGTTTCATGTTTACATAATAACACCCTTATTCCGCCCCAATCCCCCACTATCTTTCTGTGCATGTGAATGCGCGCGAATGTCCGTGTGGTGAAAGCATGCTTTTAATGAAAACTGTAACAAAAATGTTTAGATAAAGAGAGACACACAGATACCGGAAAGGGAGAGAGAGAGAGAGAGAGCGAGAGAGAGAGAGAGAACGACGGCTTGGGTTACGGATCACACGCCCTCCTCCCCTCCTGTCCCCCCCCCTCCCCCTCCAATTTTGCGTGTGCTTTGTGCCTTGGAGGTTTGGTCACTGCTGAGAGAGAGAGTTCACAGAAAGCATAACAATCTGTCACACTTTTGCAAAAAGAATCAACACGGATATGAACAAAAATCTACATCCTGGACTGTAAGACAAGCAGAAGTGCTCAGTAATGGCATGCGACACATTATTAATTAAGAGAAAGAGCACTGGTGAAAGGAGAGCTCCATGTGCTGTTGACTTATCAGTTTCACCACTGCAGACTCAGGCGTACGCACAAGGATGTCGGTTGACCTACCCTTTTTCCAGGAATAAGGATTAATTCTGGCCGGCCACAACTACTTCACACCCCCCCCCCCCCCACATTTCCATTGTTCCTTTTAGGAAAAGACAAGTTGTTTCATATCAGTCGGAAGGATCTCTGTGTCTGTCTGCCTGTCTGTTTGTCTGTCTGTCTCTCTTTCTCTGTCTGTCTGTCTGTCTGTCTGTCTCTCTCTCAGAGAAAGAGTACTGGTAAAAGGAGAGAAACAGCTCCATGTGCTGTTGACTTATCAGTTCACCACCGCAGATTTAAGCCTACCCACAAGGATATCTGTTGACCTACCCTTTTTCCAGGAATAAGGATTAATTCTGGCCAGCTACACTTCCACCACCCACTCGCACACATTTCCATTGTTCTTTTCAATAGACGAGACATAGTTTCATATCAGTCGAAAGCTCTCTCTCTCTCCCGCCGTCTCTCTCTCTCTCTGTCTGTCATTCTCTGTTTCTGTCTGTCTGTATGTATGTATGTATGTATGTCTCTCTCTCTCTCTCTCGCTCTCGTTCTCTCTCTCTCTCTGTCTGTCTGTCTGTCTGTCTGTCTCTCTCTTCTCTGCCTGTCTCAGAGTTACTGGGAACCGACACAAGAATAAAGTTAAATATATTTCTTTTAACCAGAAATGGAAAGGTTTATAGAAACTTGGCATTATTCCTATACAAAACCCTTCACAGGGTAAAGGACGCTGTGTGTGTGTGTGTGTGTGTGTGTGTGTGTGTGTTTTGTGTTTTAATTTTCCCTTTGTTGCTCATTGAAATGTCATTTTTTTTAGTGTGAGTACCCAAATTTCTCAGATGAATGATATTTATAAGATTTCACCAACAATAAATGGGTGAAAATTATCTCAGCATTTAACACCCCGCTACTAAAAGGCTTTGTCTGTCTGTCTGGCTGTCTATCTGTCTGTCTGTCTGTCTGTGTCTGTCTGTCTGTCTCTCTCACTCTCTCCGTCTCTCTCTCTTTCTCTCTTATTTATTGTAAAGCATATCAGCTAAGATTTGATTTTGTATGTATAGATCAAGGCGTAGAAGGAATCCACTTGTTTCCGTGTGACTTTAAGGAAAGGGTTGTTGCAAACAGATAGCAAATAATGGTATTTTTATGTTAAACACAATGAAAAGTTTAATGTTATAGAATGTGATAGGATATGTTGTAGTGTTCCTTATCTTGAGACAGATTTGACAATGAAATCAGATTGACGCTTGAAGTTTGTAACTGAAAGGATTAGATTCGGTATCTCAGAAGTATAGCAGCATCATTATCAATACAAAAGACACACTGAAACGATTCTAATTTGTCCTCTGTGCAAGAATCCAAAGGAAGATGAAATTCATTAGTTTCTCTGTTGTCGTGTACTTAACAGCTTGAGAAATTGCACAAATTTTTAACTTAGTTTCGGCATTTTTTTTGTTTTTTTTTTTTTGTTTTTTTTGCATCTAAACATGAAAATATTGTTAGAAAATTTTCAGTTCGTCTTTTTCTTCTGAGGATTATACGTATGGGAAAGATTTTTAATTGCAGTTAAGACTTGAAAAGATAATCGTCAGCGTGGTTTCTGACTGTTGTCTCTTGTATAGCAGCATCATTATCGATACCAAAAACACGCTGTTGTCTCTTTGATTACATTTGGACATGATTTTAACGTGATGTTAGCTCTGATATGGCTCTAGTTGTTTGGCTAGGCTGTAAGCAATATGAACCTGAACCTGAACCTGAACCAGTCCGTCCGTCTAAAGCATCAGATCTGCGGTTTACTGTCATTTCTTTGACTTTCTGTACAATTGTCAGACGTGAAATGTGTGCACATATACTTTTTCTTGAGAAGCAATGACCTATACATGAATAAACCATCGGAATCTCTCTCTCTCTCTCTCTCTCTCTCTCTCTCTCTCTCTCTCTCTCTCTCTCTCAGTAAAAGGACTAATCACATCACTACTTTTACCACAACTACATGTACTACTGTAATACTACTACTACTGCTACATCTGACTTAAACAGCGCTTCATCTCACAAGAGCCGTAAGTGCTTCACAGAGGCAGACATCCCAAAAGCAAAATACATGTGAACCCTTACCGCTGTGATGAAAACAGATGAACTGTAATAATACAATGTACATATCAATAACAATCAATTATAAACCAGAAGAACAAGAAAACCAATGTAAGCGCGTATCGAACAAGACAAAACAAAACAAGCGCTAGAATGCAGTAAATAAAAACAAGACGTAGTACAAGACACTTATACAGATAAAACGCAGTCTTGGGGTATATTACAAGATCCAAAACAAGTTTGACTGCCCGCGCCCAAGCAAACACAAACCAGAAGAACAAGAAAACCAATGTAAGCGCGTATCGAACAAGACAAAACAAAACAAATATCCACTTCAATAGTAGTAGTAAGAAACTCTGGGGAGAGCTGACAGCAGAAGGTCTCCATAGGAAGAAACCCCGCTACTTCTGCCATTGCTTTTAGGACTCTGGACCTCTCTCTCCCAGAAATCGAGAGCTGTTTCATGAGGTCATGGGCTGATGTGCCTGTCAACCCCCTTGCTCCAACCTCTATGTCGAAGACTTTGGCTTGAAAACCAGATGTCCTCAAGTTGCTGGCTAGACTGCCGCACGTTTTGGTCTTGTAAATATGGTCTTCCTACATCCTACTTTCATACGGTACAGTGAGCTCGATCAGGATCATTTGTTGACTGGTCAGGAAAATACAGATAGGTGTGTGCATGTTTGAACACTGTATACACGTATGTATATATCTAAGCATACATGCATGACGGAATGATGAATGTGTGCATAGTGTACCAAATGTAATGGATGATGTGTAAAACCACCCTCATCAAATGTGACTATGGTCTCTTCTTAAGTGATTTTATGTTTTTCTTTCTCCCTCTCTAAAGGTTTTCATGATGGTCACAGAAAGGAAGATTTGGCAATGTTTGTCGAGAACCGCTTACACAGATAAGGATTTTCATATGTATGAA
>JAPXFY010000031.1:18668308-18683308 GCA_030674185.1 Monoplex corrugatus | reverse complement strand
ATGTTGAGAACTTGTAGACTGCATTGAGATTTCTGTCCGGCAATGATAGGTATGTGTGTGTGGGTGGTGGGTGTGGGTGTAGGTTTATGTGTGTGTGTGTGGGGGGGGGGTATGGGTGTCTGTGTCTGTTCTGTCTGAGTGTATGTGTGTCTGTCTGTGTGTCTGTCTGTGTGCCGTTCAGCCTATCTTGAACTACGTCGCATTAGTTCAATTCGTCATCTCACCTCAGCTAATACCAAAAAAACTCTGGTATCTGCCCTTGTCTTGTCAAAATTAGATTACTGTAATTCAATTCTATCAGGCTGCTCCAAACATTATCTTGATAAGCTTCAGAAAGTTCAGAATTCTGCTGCAAGAATGGTACTGAAGGCATCCAAATATGATCATGTACAACCTCTCCTCAAAAATCTGCATTGGCTTCCTATCCAAGCAAGGATTGATTACAAACTTTCAACTCTCTGCCATTCCTTTTTCTCTGGAACTGCACCTCTCTACCTCTCAAACCTTCTCTCTGTATACACACCATCACGTCAACTTCGTTCCTCTTCTGATTCAAAAATACTTAACGTTCCTCATGTCAGAACTGCTACCTTTGGACAACGTTCTTTCTCCTTTGCAGCCCCCAAAACATGGAATTCCCTTCCACGTGAAATTAGAGAAATCTCATCAACTCCGTCTTTCAAAAAAGCTCTGAAAACTCACCTTTTCAAGAAATACTATAACCTTTAAATTCTTCTGGCCTACCCTTTAATGTCTAGCTTATTTGGCTGTCTCGTGTGCTGCTTCGTGTTGTTTATTAAGTGACATGTTATTTAGTAATGATTGTATAATTAATCTCTTGTGTATGTATATCTGTGTTCAGGTTTGTATGTGTGTATGTGAGTGAGTGAGTGATTGAATCAGTGCGTGTGTATGTGTGTCTGTGTCTATGCGCGCGCGCGTGTGTGTGTGTGTGTGTGTGTATGTATGTGTGTGTGTGTGATCCTTTATCCTTAACTTAATGTTGCTTAGGTTTTTTATAACAAGTTACCAATGTGTTATCTATCACTATTTTTTTAATTTTGACTTGATTTGTACATCACTGTTGCTTGTCTATCATGGATTGCTGCTTATGATAACGTCTGTTAAGTGCACAGAGCTCTGGCATCTTGTTGGAGGAGTGCGCTATACAAATGCTTCATTATTATTATTATTATTATCTATCTGTCTGTCTCTGTCCATGTGTCTGTGAGTGCCTGTGTTTGTCCATCTGTGTGTGTGTGTGTGTGTGTGTGTGTGTGTGTGTGTGTGTGTGTGTGTGTGTGTGTGTGTGTGAGAGAGAGAGAGAGAGAGAGAGTGAGAGAGAGAGAGAGAGCGTGCGTATGTTTGTATGTCTGTGTGAGTGCGGGCGCACGCGCGCACGTGTGTGATATTAAATCAATATTTTGCGTCATAAATCTGTAGTATTGAGAACATTTAAACTGCTCCGATCTTTTCATATGATAAAGTAATGCTAGCTTGGTGTGCGTGTCTCTGTGTGTACGCGCTCGCGCGTGTGTGTGTGCGTGCGCTTACGTGTGTGTGTGTGCGTGCGCTTACGTGTGTGTGTGCATGCGTTTACGCGCGCGCGCGCGTTTGCCTGTATGTGGCTATGAAATCATTCCCTGTTAAATCTGTGATATTGAGAACACGTAGATTGTCTGGATCTTTTCATCATGTCTCTGTCTCAGTCTCTGTCTGTCTCTCTGTCTCTGTCTGTCTGTGTGTCTGTCTGTGTGTCTGTCTGTCTCTCTCTCACTAACTCACTCTGTCAGTGTGTGTGGTGTGTGTGTATGATATTAAACTAATATTTTCTGTATGAATTGTATGATAATGAGAACCTGTGGACTGCCTACAGCGTATTATCATGCAAGGTCTACAGTGTTAATCTCGGTAATAAAACTTGTCACATAACGGTGACACCTTTCGAATTCATACGTCTGTCAGTATTGCATGCATGGCTAGAGACTGAAATGAGCCCAAGTCATATTTTTATTCAAACTTTTCTATCCTCAATTCTTCGTCTGACAAACAGAATTTGACAAGTCATTTTCAGTCATGGAATACATTCCAGATTGGACCAGTGAATTGGGCGATTTCTACCACCAGACTATTCGTTCGCCCCCCTCCCCCCATTTTTTCTATTTATTTGTGATCAAAATTGATTTACAATTTCAAATTCAGATGCTGTCCCTATGAGAGCGGGTATGCCGCAGTGCAGATCCACCCGTTTTTTTCCTCCATTTTTTTCCCCTGTACATTGTATGTTTGTTTACCTATGCAAGTTATTTTTTCTATGGAATGTTGCCGTGGAATCCCTGACGTGCACAGTGAATACGTACTGCACACTGGACCTCGGTTTATCATTTAATCCGAAAGACTAGCACTCAGACCACCACTTCAGATTTAATGAAGGATGGAGAAAAATCTGCCCAACCCACGATTCGAACCCAGGTTTTTCGTGCTCTAGGCAAGTGTTCTAACCACTAGGCCACACACTCCACTAACCCCCACCCCCCTTCCCAAGTTTGTTCCTAAAGACCTCTCGCTCTCTCTCTCTCTTTTTGCATTACATCAATATATATATATATAATATAGTTGTATGTATTATTGTGTTATATACATATATATAATATATATGTATATATATTTACATATTATATTATCTAGTATATAGTATATGTATATTATGTTATATATACATGTACATATATATATATCATAATATATATGTATTAATGTTATGTAATATGTATGTATGTATGTATATACAAGGAAAGGAGAATACAGAAGAGAGAGAGAGAGAGAGAGAGAGAGAGAGAGAGAGCAAAAAAAAACAAAAAAAGAAATAAAGTTTTGAGCCCGATACTTCGGCGTATATGGCATTCCTCAGGGGACTGTTTATTCAGGAATGGAACACACAAATCATAAACCTTTTCGAACGAAAACTGCTCACAGAGTAATGCAAGTTATATATATTGGGGAAAATTTTACGTCGGCTTGTTGTCTTTTCTGTTCACATGCTGCTTCATTCTATATCTCTCTATCTCTACTTCTCTATATATATATATATATATATATATATATATATATATATATATATATATATATATACATATAATATACATACATATATATACATATATATACATGTGTGTGTGTGTGTGTGTAGTGTGTGGTGTGTGTGTGTGTGTGTGTGTGTGTGTGATAGAATAGATAGATAATAGATAGAATAGATAGATAGAAAGACAGGTAGATAGATAAAATATATAGTGTTTTCGGTTGTGGGCTACAGTCACCACGTGCACTCGAATATACACGAATATGCTTTTACGTGTATGGATGGTTTTTTTGTTTTGTTTTGTTATATTTGGTTTTCGGGAACGCGCATACCGAGTATTGTTCTGTTTCCATTTGCCACCGAGCACTGACACGGCTTACAGGACCTTTTAACTTAGGTGGAACTTCGCAAGCCATATACATATTCTTTGTGTGCATGCAAATGTATGCACGTTTGCGTACGTGTGTAAGCACGTACGCTTGTGATTTGTGTAAACTAGCAAAATCGAAATGCTATGTATATTATTAAAAGTAATACTACCCACCACCACCCCTCTCTCTCTCTCTCTCTCTCTCTCTCTCTCCTTCTCTCTGCCTCTGTCTCTCTCTTCATTTTTCTACGTCAGTTGAGTTCAACAAGACATATATGTGAGTGCACACATGCCAGAATAGAGAGTCCTTGTCTTTACCGTCAGGCTCAACTGATAATTTGCGGTCATCTTTTGTGGTTAAAGAACTTGCCGACAGTGATTTTTTCTGTCTCGCAGGATTCAGAATGTGTATCACAAAACTGACATGTGGTAAAGCCCAAAAAAAAACAAAACAGCAAACAAAAGCAAAAACATTACAACAAAACAATGTAAGCACATTCGGTGACAAAAAAGTGCTTGTAGTGAGACTTTTTTCGTGCATTTTGTATTTAAGGATGTAGAATACGGTGAAGACTTTGTCGTGCATTTTGCATTTTAGATGTACAAAACGATAACGATTTTTCATGCATTTTGCATTTTAGGTGTAGAATACGACACAGCACAGCGTGCCATAAACGAAAATTAGAGTTTGAAATTGATCATAAAGCTGTAATCCGTGATGATAATATTTTTTTGGATGGAATACATGTGTAGGTGACAGGCAGTGGAGCAGCTGGTTGAACTCAGACAGTCCGGCGTATGGTCAAGGTGACGATGAGACGGTTGAGAGAATTTACGTGGTGAGTAGAAGATGAGAGAAACATTTGACACACACACACACACACACACATGTATATGTATATATGTATATATATGTATGATACACACACACACACACACACACACACATATATATATACATATATATATTTATATAATTATATATATATATATATATATGTATATATATATATATATATATATATTTTGTGTGCGTGTGTGTGTGTGTGTGTGTGTGTGTGTGTGTGTGTGTGTGTGTGTGTGTGTGGTGTGTGTGTGTGTGTGTGTGTGTACTCATAGTTCATTGTCATTTTTTATTCGACGATATATTTGACTATTTAAAACTGTTTGAGGACTGCTATAGGTATGTTTATATCCTTTGTTCTTTCGTTTCTTTTTTGGACCATCATCAGCGGCTGCATCATTCATCATCATCAGGTGCCTTGCCGCATGGCGTTGGCGATCATGGACCTCCATCTATCTCTATCTCTTGCCGCCCCAAGCATCTCCTCCACCCTCCTCGTCCTCAGCCACTCCGCAAGTCCGTCTAGCATTTTCTCCCCTGGGTCTACCTGGTGCTCTCTTCCCCCCCAGCTTTCCCGTTGTGACCAGTGCTCCAAATCCCCCTTCCTCATAAAATGGCCTATAAATGTTGCCTGTCTTTTCCTAATCTTCCTTATGGTGATCTACTTGTGCCTGCCTCCTCAATACTGCTCTTTTGTTTTCTTTGCTGTCCTTATGAGTGATCTACTTGTGCCTGCCTCCATCAATACTGTCTCTTTTGTTTTCTTTGTGTCCATGGAACTCTCAGCATTCTTCTTAGAAACCACATCTGCTTTGCTTGTGTGCATCATTATGATCATAATATTTTTTTCATTTTTATTGTTATTTGTTTGTTTAGTTAAATGAATGAACAAAGAAAAAGGGAAAGAAAGAACATGGGAATGTAAAAGGATATTTTACTTCACCATGCTTTATACAATGAACTGATCTTTACAGAGGTCAGTTGCCCTGTCCGAACACTTTACGGTCAGAGCGCTAGAGGATGACAGAGGGCGACCTCTTGAAGCTGTCAGACCTCTACACGGAAAACATCCGAAGAATCATACAGTCTTCTGGCCCAACACTATCTCCTCGCCAAATGCAATCCAGACAGTTTACATATCATCACCGTGAAAAGACGATGAAGATCGATTGGTCACATTATCCAAAGAGAGCGGGATAAAAACACTGGGCTGCCCTTCACTGGACACCAGAAGGAAAAGTAGGAACACCCAAGAAACACATCTAGGTATCATAGGCCATGAAACATACACTTGGGGTGCCATACAGAGGCTGGCCCAAAACAGACAGGAATGGAGGATTATCGTTGCTGCCCAAAGTCAGTTGGTGGTTGTGTTGTCTATGTTTTCACCTGTCCTGAGGCCTTCGGCACTAACCTTGACTACAAGATTGGCCTTGACCTAAAGACGATCTCGTGAGAGGTTGACGTTACATAGACAACTCAACAACCGACAGACTTCCAAAATGGTCTAGTTATTTTAAGATGTCATAACATTTTATTTTCGATATTGTGCACTTTCTTTTTCACTTTTTGCTCTTCAATCCATGAAGACGCTGGGCTTGCCTTGCCGGCCAGAAGACGTGTCGGCCGTCCAGTGCCGACGTGCGGGCACCGACATGGATAGTCCGACAGACCCGTTCCAGTATCAGACTCGTCATCAAGGCAACGTGCTGCACGTGCCATGCAACACTTCAGGATTGCTATGTCGACACCTGGATCAGATGCCAGCCCAAGGCCCATCCCACCTCCACACTTGGTGTGCCGACTACGAGATCCGTGTGCTCTGTTATGACCGTGGTAAGTCCATTTTAACGAGGTTTTGCTGTTTCAGTTTTCGTATGATGAGTCGACTGGTTCGGTCGATAGACTAAAGATCTAATAACTCAAATTCGGTCCCAGCCCGCAACATGAAAACTGATCTGTTTGCTGATCATCGTAATACTTTAATTTCTGGGGTGTCAGCGTAGTGTTTTATGGGTCCTGTACCCATCGCTACTGACCATGTCCAATCTTGCCAATGCATCGGGCTTTGTGCAGACTCGAGGAGATCTGTTATTTTCATCTCTTACCTGTTTATTTATTTACATACTCCTTTATTTTGTATTTATTTATTCACCTACTTACTTCTTATTCACTTACTCACTCACTTACTTGCTTGCTTGCTTACTTCCTGCTTACTTGCTTGCTTACTTAATTACTTACTTACTCATTTACTTACTTATTTACTCATTTACTTACCTATCTATGATTAAGAAAATATTGGCTTTCATCTAGTTAATAGATGGCTGAGCATTTGGGCATTGACTGGGGGAGGGGGGTCAGTCATGTGAGACAAGTTTATACAGAATAGCTAGTTGTGTTGTGATTGTGATTCAGACATTTAATCATTTATTTATTTACTTCATATACATGTTCCTTTTTGAAGGTAAGATACACACATACACATGTCATTTACATGTAACCAAGATTATTCCAGTGGTAGGCTAATAAAAAAAAAACAGTATAAATATAGACTAGGTAAAACATAGTCTAGGTAGGGCCTCAAGATCTGGCCAGCTCATGGGTTTATGTGCAGGCTGAATGCATGTGCCACGGTCACCATACCTGTGACGTTAGTGCATATGGAAATCGTTCCGAGCGCGGAGACGTCATCTTGAGAAACTGAAACTGAAACTGAAGAGATCTGATGGTTCTGCCTAACTTGAATTCTATGGAGAGAGAGAGAGAGAGAGAGAGAGAGAGAGAGAGAGAGAGAGTGGTGTGTGGTGCTGTGTGTGTGTGTGTGTGTGTGTGTGTGTGTGTGTGTGTGTGTGGTGTGTGTGTGTTGTGCTGCCCTGGTGTAAAATATAGGAGAAATGGGTTCATTTCCCAGGTCCCTCCCTTGAAGGCCAGCTAACCATATTGCCTTTCTGGAGTCTTGGTTAAAAGAAAATATGGGTGGCGCTACTCTGCGGCGATGCCGTCTCAACGGGAAGACCATCTCGTGTTTCAATGATGAATCCATTGTGACAGAAAGAAATGACCATGAGAGTTTCTGCAGAGAAGTGTGTAGGTGTGGTACCATGTTTACCTACCAGTATTACCGTACTCCCATGTTGCACTGTTTGTTGTCACCTTTTCAAAGATGGCGATATGTAATAGCACCATATGTGCCCGTCACTATTACCATATGACGATATGTAATGACACTACCTATACCGTCAATATTACCATATGGAGATATGTAATGACACCACCATACCCGTCAATATTACCATATGGAGATATGTAATGACACCACCTATACCCGTCCTATTACCATATGGACGATATGTAATGACACCACCTATACCCGTCAATATTACCATATGGAGATATGTAATGACACCACCTACCCGCCAATATTACCCTATGGCGATATGTAATACCACCATCTATACCCGCCGGTATTACCATATGGAGATATGTAATGACACCATCTATACCCGCCAATATTACCATTGCATATGGAGGTATGTAATGACACCATCTATACCCGTCAATATTTCCATATGGAGATATGTAATGCCACCGTACCTTACCCGCCAATATTACCATATGGTGATATGTAATGCCACCATCTATACCCGCCAATATTACTATATGGCGATATGTAATGACACCATCTGTACCCGCCAATATTACCATATGGCGATATGTAATGACACCATCTATACCCGCCAATATTACCATTGCATATGGAGGTATGTAATGACACCATCTATACCCGTCAATATTTCCATATGGAGATATGTAATGCCACCGTACCTTACCCGCCAATATTACCATATGGTGATATGTAATGCCACCATCTATACCCGCCAATATTACCATATGGCGATATGTAATGACATCATCTATACCCGCCAATATTACCATATGGCGATATGTAATGACATCATCTATACCCGCCAATATTACCATATGGCGATATGTAATGACATCATCTATACCCGCCAATATTACCATATGGCGATATGTAATGACATCATCTATACCCACCAATATTACCCTATGGCGATATGTAATGACACCATCTATACCCGCCAATATTACTATATGGCGATATGTAATGACACCATCTGTACCCCCCAATATTACCATATGGCGATATGTAATTACACCATCTATACCCACCAATATTACCATATGGCGATATGTAATTACACCATCTATACCCGTCAATATTACTATATGTAATGACACCATCTATACCCACCAATATTACCATATGGCGAAATGTAATGACACCATCTATACCCACCAATATTACCATATGGCGATATGTAATGACACCATCTATACCCACCAATATTACTATATGGCGAAATGTAATGACACCATCTATACCCACCAATATTACCATATGGCGAAATGTAATGACACCATCTGTACCCACCAATATTACTATATGGCGAAATGTAATGACACCATCTATACCCGCCAATATTACTATATGGCGATATGTAATGACACCATCTATACCCGCCAATATTACTATATGGCGATATGTAATGACACCATCTATACCCGCCAATATTACTATATGGCGATATGTAATGACACCATCTATACCCGCCAATATTACCATATGGCGATATGTAATGACACCATCTATACCCGCCAATATTACCATATGGCGATATGTAATGACACCATCTATACCCGCCAATATTACCATTGCATATGGAGGTATGTAATGACACCATCTATACCCGTCAATATTTCCATATGGAGATATGTAATGCCACCGTACCTTACCCGCCAATATTACCATATGGTGATATGTAATGCCACCATCTATACCCGCCAATATTACCATATGGGGATATGTAATGACACCATCTATACCCGCCAATATTACCATATGGCGATATGTAATGACACCATCTGTACCCGCCAATATTACCCTATGGCGATATGTAATGACACCATCTATACCCGTCAATATTACTATATGGCGATATGTAATGACACCATCTATACCCGTCAATATTACTATATGACGATATGTAATGACACCATCTATACCCGCCAATATTACCCTATGGCGATATGTAATGACACCATCTATACCCATCAATATTACTATATGGCGATATGTAATGACACCATCTATACCCGCCAATATTACTATATGGCGATATGTAATGACACCATCTATACCCGCCAATATTACTATATGGCGATATGTATACCCGTCAATATTACCATATGGCGATATGTAATGACACCATCTATACCCACCAATATTACCATATGGCGAAATGTAATGACACCATCTATACCCACCAATATTACTACATGTATATGGCGATATGTATACCCGTCAATATTACCATATGGCGATATGTAATGACACCATCTGTACCCGCCAATATTACCCTATGGTGATATGTAATGACACCATCTATACCCACCAATATTACTATATGGCGATATGCAAGGGCACTATCTATACCCGCTTATATTACCATACAGCCGTGCTGCACTGCCTGTTTAGTGGGTTTGTTGTTATTGTTGTTGTCGTTGTTTTTATCAAAGATGGCGGTATGTCAGGAAAAGGTGACTTATGGAACTCAGCATTCTCTGTGTGTGCGTGCGGGTGTGTGTGTGCGTGTGTGTGTGTGTGTGTGTATGTGTGTGTGTGTGTGTGTGTGTGTGTGTGTGTGTGTGTGTATGTGTGTGTGTGTGTGTGTGTGTGTGTGTGTGTGTGTTGTGTGTGTGTGTGTGTGTGTGTGTGTGTGTGTGTGCATTGTTTGTTCTGTTCCTGTAAACTGCAGCGAGCAAGTTTTTGATATGGACTGTTTGCGCTATAGAATTGAAACTGTTATTATTATCATTGTTATTGTTACTGTTATTGTTGTTATTATTATTATTGTTATTATTGTTCTTCTTCTTACTATTATTATTATCATCATTATCATTATTACTATTATTAAAATAAAATCACGAAATGGTAACCACCAATTATAAACAAAACCAGTGAATTCAGCCACAGAATGTATGATTCGCTATCACAGGGACTACTGGACTGGAGTCATAACAATTACTTACAATACTGTCATCCACAGCCACAGCAACCAACACAATACAGCGAACAGAGTGGTTACATTTTTAAGTACTCGCGGTGAGTCCAAGATTCGTGATCAAACTGACTGTTGGACATGACAAAAGAAATACATCAGAAGTGTTTTCAGTAATAATGTGCAAACGCAAATGCAAAATCAAACTGTGATATAGAAACAGAAATGCAAGTGCAGGTCATGAAGTTAGGCATTTTAAAAGGCTGCCATGTCTGATACATCTGATTCATGCTTGGCTAAACTGTTGAACACCCATAGACATTTTAAAGGCCTGTGATTCTGATAGATCCATTTCACGCTTGGCTAAACCGTTGAACACCCATAGACATTTTAAAGGCCTGTGATTCTGATAGATCTGATTCATGCTTGGCTGTTGTGTCATTTACGGGTTCCCGTCGCAAATGGGTAACAAAACGAAACACGCATACAGACATAATAAGTGATGCCCGCGGCATGAAGCAACGTTCATCTCTTACAGCACAAAGTATGTGTTATTCAGATTATAAATCATCACCAACACCTCTTGTAAATTGTGTATCCTTGCCTTTTTGCTCACAGAGTTGATTGTCATTCACCAAAACATGTAAGCGAAAGATCTTCTGTAACGAGTTCCAGTGTTCTTGACGGTCGGCAGTGGCCATGTTCCCTCTGTTGCCATCCCCCCCCCCCCCCTTTCCTATAAAGGAGCGGAGTTTAGCGCCTCGCGGTGCCTGGAGTGCATTGATCTTGTCTCTTGATAAAACTAGGGAGTGTCATTTTATGTTGGAAGTCTCGACTGAACTTTTATTTTATAAACTTTTATCTATCCATGCCTGTTTTATCGCGTTAAATCAGTTTTGATGTAGAAAAACACGTGTCACTAACTTCTAAAATAATTGCTAATTACTCTGACGTCAGATTTTATAGTTAAACGTTTTGTTCCCACTTGTGACAGTGGTTCCCGTTAACTACACAACACTTGATTAATTAAACTAAGCTGTTGAATACTGATAGATATTTTAAAGGTCTGCCAAGTCTGATCTGATTCATGCTTAGCTTCATCCTTGAATACCCATAGACACATAAATGAATCTTGACGGTCACGATAGTCAAGTGGGTAAGACGTCATTTTTCCAGTCAGAAGGTCTGAGGTTCGATCATGCTAAGTGCCTTCTGTCTGGAAAGATACAAAAGTGTCCAATTTTCCGATTTCTTAGTTAATTGTGCAGCCCTGATAGTATGTAAACCCCCTTCATGTGTACACACACGTGCAGACAAGCACAGTAGAGATCCTGTAAGTCATATCATCGTCTGGTGGCTGATAGAAATACAACATCCTGCACGAATGTTCACCATGGATAGAGTTTGCAGACTGCGTAGCAACATATTGCCTGTACAGTGTGGAAATAACAACTTGCCCACATGCATCCAAGAAAATGGAACGCCTCAGAAAGTGAACAAAATGAGAGAGTGCTGTATTCTCTTGGTGGTTTTCCAAGGGGCTTTCCCTAGAGGGCCTACCTGTCCTTGTGTTTTAGCATGAAATCTGTTTATATGTTATCATGCTTTTGACTTGTTGGATGTGGTTCTAGGTGTTCTGTTCTCATTCCATAGATCGAAGTGATTCAAAACTTCACAGAAAGAAATTAGCTCAGGACGATTTGTGCTCTGTAAGGTTCTAGGACTGAAGCAGTATAAAATACACGCTGTTCAAGTGTTAAACTTAGTACAGTAAAAGGCCGTGATTTTCTACAAGGTTCTGCATGTGTAAATACTTGTTGTTCACATGTACTAGTATACTTCGGTAAATTCTTAGCTCTGCTATTCTGTAGAAGCCTTGTATAAAATGTATATTCACTGCCGTTTACGTGATAGTACAATATATTCTGCGTGCTCTCTTAAAATTGTAGGGTGATATGATAGGCACTTTTAATATCAGCGCCTTTTGTAACTGTATGCCTTGATGTTTTTAGAAAGTTTTGGTAGGAAGCTTGGGACTCAGAGAGACAGAGAGAGAGGTGAAGGGGGACGAGAAAAGCATTGGAGAAAGGACAAATGCGCTGAAGCTAAGTTTTCCAATCCATATGCAGTGGTACTTGCGGTATTCCCATAAATGTAAGTTACACCCAAGTGAATCAGGAACATTATGTTTTGGCATCCACATCACTTCAGACTTCGTTTCTTAAATAATCGGATTTTTGTTAAAATATCAAAGCAATCTATTATTATAACCAACAAACAGGTTTATATAATACTAACAAGACTGATCGCATACACAGTACAGCATCAAGTGGCCTTACGTCAACGCACGTTGCGTGCTGATTGTGAGATCCGCGTGTTGTTTTATCGTGCAGTTATGTACCCACTACAAATAGGATGCAAGTGTACCTGTCTACCTTTACTGGGGTGGGGTGGGAATTGTGTGACGGTGTGTGTGTGTGTGTGCGTGTGTGTGTTGTGTGTGTCAGACAGATACAGAGAGACAGAAGGTTCATGCGCGGCCTGCCTTGAATGTGGATGCATTTGTGCATTCTTGCGTTCAATACGCCCGAGCGCTTGGCCGCATTTCGTAACGTTTGGCAGGAGGTGGGGGTGTAGGGATAGGGATGGGGATGGGGGAGGGCGGCTCACTCGGATAGTGCTGCGTCATGATCTCATTGGGGTCAGGTGTCAGTTGATCTTTTGTTACGCCCTCTCTGTGCTGAACATTGGTATCACTCGTCTGTGCGAGCTGGAAGAGGGGCAGGGGAAAGGTGATGGTTCTGCTTGTTTGTGATGAGTACTTGACATTGATTGTGCGTGTGTATGTGTGTGTGCGTGCGTACGTGTGTGTGTACCTACTTCCAAGTGTGTGTGTGCGCGCGCGTGCTCATGCATATTTGTGTTAGAAAACAAGAACAAAAAAGAACAAGATGTTGTTTTTTCAGGGCATAAGCAAAATGATCTTTTCTTTTTTTAAATCCAGGCTTCGCTGATAAAGGGTCTATGCTGAAACAAATGATAATGATAATAATGATGATGACAGTGTTAATGATAATTAGGATGATGAAATTGATAATGTTGATGATGACAGTGATAAAGACATCGATAATGATAATGACAGTGTTAATGATAATAATGATAATGACTTTGATATGTTGATGATGACAATGATAAAGATACTGATGATGATGATAATGACTGATAACATACAATACATACAAATTACTAAATCAGTTAGTCAATGTTGATAAGGACAACAACAGCAGACTATCACTAGTCCCCTTGCTACTGGGTCAAAAAGACAACAACAACAACAAAACCAAACAAAATGGCATGCATATTTATATGTGTTTGTTCGCACGTGTGCACGCTCAATATGTGTGAGCGCCTGTGTGGGTATGGAAAAGAAGGGAGGGGAGGGGATCGATAAGATACTGCTGTGTCATGATCGCCACTCGTTCACCCAACAGTTAGCTTTTGACATTGATATCTACCCACCACACACACACACACCACGCGCCACACACACACACACACATATATATATATATATATATATATATATATATATATATATATAACATACACACACACACACACACACATCATCATCATCATCGTCATCATCATCACCATCATCATCCAAAAGCATATATGTGAATAGACGTTAAAAGAAATAACGAACACACACACACACATACACACACGCGCGCACACGCACGCACATACACTCACACACATATACGCACACATAACACACTCACATCACACATACACTCACACATGCACACTCACACACGCGTGCACGCACACACCACAACGCGTGTTTGCGTCTAAGTGTCGTTACCTCCCTCATCACTGTATTTTCGTTGTGTATGTTCGATATTGATCTTCTCTGTGTATTGTTATGAGGAAGGGAGAGGAAGGGCTGATGGAGGAATCATTTTAGCTGACTATTTCCCATCGATGGTCGATATTGCGACCGAGACCCAGATATTCGCCTAGTTTCATTTTGAGAGTAGTTGTTAAATTGTCTGCCATTGGCACTCTTTAGTTTAGAAGTCTGGCGTGCAGCTGAATATAGTTTGGTAATAATTTTTCATATGGCTTAATATTCTCAGGCGTGGTTTTGAACATCTATCAAAGTTCAAAAACTCAGGTTTAAAAACATCAGTAAGCCCACAAATAGACAAAGGTAGGATCGAAGCGCTACTTCCTGTATGACTTCTAGTTTTGGTGGTGTCAGAATTCACCAATGGGAAACCAGCCCGGTAAAGTTACAATCTGTTGTCTGTTTGAGATTCGCCAAATGAAAGGGACATCAAATCGCCATATGGCCTCCTGCATGAGGAGATTCTGCACTGCTGCTGAGTCTCTTCGATGGAGTTCAACAGTGTCTGCTCTGATCCAACTGACTAAGGACACTGCGTGCTAAGTCACTATTGATGACTAATTCCTCGGTCATGGAGCCACATCAAGTGAGCGACTCTGGTAAGGAAACCAACACCACGGCCTCACAACGACAGATTCCATGGACTCCTGATAGCAAAATCCCCCAACTGGAAGACATCTTAGGTAGAGGAAACCGAAACTGAGGTCATTT
>JAPXFY010000031.1:18635808-18663308 GCA_030674185.1 Monoplex corrugatus | reverse complement strand
GCGTGTATATATATATGTGCATGTAGGCCTACGTATTATATATATATATATGTGTGTATATACATATATGTATATAGATAGATAGATAGATAGATACGTCTATATATACGGAAAAAGCTAAAAGCAAAAATTCAAAAGTAATAAAACCTGAAGTCTCCGCCCTTCAAGAATACATTTCAAATGACTGAACTACAAGATCTTTGAATGACATAACAAACTTTGCTGTTTTCAAACCGTCAGCTGATTAATCATTGATAAATCACTCGAGCGAGACAATCAGTGACATGACAGAACATCTGTGTATAAGATGAATTAATTGTTGTGATGAACAGTCTGTCTGTCTGTCTGATTGTCTGAACGTGTGTACAATTTGCGTGATGGGTAGGTACATCATGAGAGTGTGTGTGTGTTTGTGTCTGTTGTGTGTGTGTGTGTGTGGTGTGGTGTGTGTGCGGTGGTGTGTGTGTGTGTGTGTGTGTGTGTGTGTGTGTGTGTGTGTGTGTGTGCTCAGAAGTTGGCCACTTTGTGATCTTTTTTCTGGCTTCGAGACAGAGCGATTATTGTCGCTGATAGGGATGGAGCTCAATAGGCAGTATGCTTGGTAACCTAAATGACATCACGTACCATTGAACTGCGCAGAGGTGATCCATTGACAATGCAGGGTCTTTCTGGTGGGTGGTTCAACTGCGGCTTTATGGACATTGCTCACACACGTTGGCTTCTCCGTCCCGAAGCTTCGTGTCAATGATCTTGAGGTTGTAGTGTGTTGATATTCATCAAAGGGCATAACTCTTGAGAATTATTTCCCATGTTGTACTTCTCAAATCTAAAACAGTTTGCGCTACCCATTCAGCTAGCATAGAAGCAGATACAAAGTACAAAAACAGTAAGCTCAGCACACTCCTCTAAAAAGGAGCGCCCAAGCCTACCTTTATACTCTGCAACTACCCTACACACAACTATGAGAGAGGAGAGAAATACATACAATAT
The DNA here is from genome assembly GCA_030674185.1 of Monoplex corrugatus. Classification (NCBI taxonomy): domain Eukaryota; kingdom Metazoa; phylum Mollusca; class Gastropoda; order Littorinimorpha; family Ranellidae; genus Monoplex; species Monoplex corrugatus. The sequence continues at coordinate 18,662,318 of JAPXFY010000031.1, read as the reverse complement.
ATTGGTCTTATGTTCAAGATTGACATAGTCTTTTATTCTTGAACGACCAAACACACACACATAGACAAGACAGAACATATACAGGGTTGCTTCCAAGGCATATAGGTAATACCAAAGAAATAAAAGGGAAGCAGGGAGAATTTTTATAATATTAATAGAAGGACATACCTCTTGAGAATTCTGTAGTGTGTTGAATTTAGATTGAATGAATTTAAGGATAATGATGTCTTGAATTTAGACTGAATGAATTTAGTGGTGTCATGAAATTAGTCTGAATAAACTTAGGGTCAGTGGTGTCTTGAATTAAGACCTAATAAACTTAAGGTTAATGGTGTCGTGAATTTAGACTGAATGAACTTAAGGTTAGGTGTTTCTTGAACAACTGAAATGGGCAACATGAGAGCTATGCCACCGGAGCGGCGCAGAAGATGGGGCAGAAGAATATCAAACAACAAAATGAAACAAAAACTTTGTCACTTTATCTGAATACATGCTCTAATTCTCTTTTTGTGTTTTCTCGTTCGTATTTGTCAATTTATGTCTGTAAATAGATATTTACCACATACCCGGCCCAGCGTAAATCCACAAATGCATGTCTGAATATATATGACCATGACCCATTGTTAATGCGGGCTTCATTGACAATGTAAACAAACAAACACGGTTTTACGATGTACTGTATCTGTTGTTTATTGACTGATGGTTACCAAATGTTTTTTGTACCAGATGTATCATTGATTACGGTGTTGATGTGTTTTGTTGATGGTTGTATTGTTGTTGTTTCCGAACTGGGATTGTGTAAACGAAATGAAATAATCTTCCGTTTTTGTGTTTGTTTTTAAATGGAAGTTCAGAATTGTGTAAAGGTGCGAGACAGGGGACATTGGTAATGTCATGAAAATGGCCTGACCATCTTGTAGTGTATCATAACAGCTCTCTATGTCTCTGTCTTTCTCTGTCTCTTTGTCTCTGTGTGTCTGTCTCTGTCTCTCTCTTTTTTTTGTCTCTGTCTCATCCCCCCCCCTCTCTCTCTCTCACTCACTGTCTCTGTCTCTCTCACTGTCACTCTCTCTCTCTCACAGTGTCTCTTTCACTCTCTCTTTCATCCCCTCTCTCTCTCATTCTCACCCTCTCTCTCTCTCCCTCCATCCGTCTCTCTCTCCCTCCCTCCTTTTTTTCTGTGTGTGTCTTTTGACACTTTCTCTACAGGCATTGTTTCATAACGTTGACTAAGTGAACTGCTCATAAATGTCATTAATAAAGGAACCTGTGTTCCCCACATATCTCTGTGTGTCGTCAAGTCCAAGGACAGAAAGGACTGCATGTCACTATCCATTTGTTTCTGTCGGTATGGAGAAGTAAGTGCTTACCTATAACTCGAAGTCGAAGGAGAGTAAAATGAATTAACATTTGTGAAGATCAAACAGGCTTTGTTGCAAACAGATTCCTCGGCGACAGTATAAAACTAATGCCTGATCTATTCATTTACTTAGATATAAAACATTACTTTGACTCTTGCTTTGCGTCGATTTTGAAGAAGATCGTGATTCCTAGCCTGGCATTTTCTATTGAAAGTTCTAAAAGGCGTATGGGTTTCGTGAAAATATTTGAAAATTGATAGGACCGTTTTATATAAACATAAAATCAACAGTTATTGTTAATGGCCAAACTACAAACTGGTTTGATGTAGAGAAGGGATGTAAACAAAGTAACCCACTCTCTCCTTGCTTATTTGTATTATGCATGAGATCATCAGTAATTATGATACAAGAAGATAAAGATGAAAAGGCAATATGATAATTATTTATTATAATGCAAAGAACGCAAAATATCTCAATTTGCAGATGACACTGAGTTAAGAATAACGGAAATATATTGTCTCTGGAGAAATCTATACACCTCCTTTTAGAATGTAGAAATGTCTCCGGGTTTTATGTGTGTTGAAAAAAAACAACCGGTCTGGTTAGGAAATAAAAAGAGGTCAAATGTAAAATATATGTAGCATCTGAATATTCACTGATATACCAAAATATCTTAAATTTTTAGATGTGCTGTTTACAATCAACTTGAAAAGATGTTAAAAAATAGATAAACTAAAAAAATTGTCTGAAGCAAGAGCTTTATTTCAAATTTGGATGAAAAGCATAACGCCTTTGAAAAGAGTTGCAGCGCTAAGAGTGAGTAATCTTCATAAAATGTGTTTCCATTTGTTTGTAAAGGCAGAAACAATAGAATCAGCTGTAAGACAACTCCAAATAGCATTTAAAATGGAGGTGTAAACGCGCTGGATACTAAGAAACGTATTACAGCCTTAAAACTGCCCCGGTTGTACAGCCTTTTAAAGCAAACAACAATTTCTGTAAAAACATAAAATTTAAAACGCAGACAGATTTATTTACAAAACTTATTTTATTTGATGAAAAAAATCAGTCTACTGGTTGGATTGAAAAGGGAATTTATTGTATTGCACAATTTCGAATAATGATAATCAATCATTACATACGACGACTTAAATAGAATATGCGAAACAAATATTAATTTTCTTGTCTGCAATGGATGCAGAGTATCAGTTAAGAAATAGATACGAGAAACAAAAAAACAAACATAACAAATGGATGTGCACATTCCTACTGCACTGAAAATTATTTACTCTGTACCACTGGGCGCACAACTCCACTGTAATATCTTAACAATAGAAGATACACTTCCAAGTTCTTGTTCTAAATCGGTATATAAATTGGGAACAAACTTTCCATGGAAAAATCTTTTAATGAAAATTTGTAAAATACAAGAATCTAATTCAAAATTGTTTAAAGTACGCATTATGTATATATTATTCTGGAAATTAATATCATATTAAAAGAAGTAGGACGCGTAAATAACTTTCGCTGTGACTTCTGTTTGGAAACGAAGAACAGTGTTGATCAAGTATTTTGAAAGTGTATACATGTCAAAAGACTCTGGGAAAGATGAATTGTTGAGGTCAAAGTGTGTCACTGATGCTAACAAGAGATTATAATAATAATATAATATATTTTATTTATATAGCGCAAAATCTTGATAAAATCAAATCTAAGCGCTGAGCGTATACATGCATACATACCTACATACATATGAGCGTATACATGCATACATACATGCATACATACATACATACATAAATTTAAGCTGAGCGTATACATGCATACATACATACATACATAAATCTAAGCGTATACATACATACATACATACATACATACATACGTACGCACATGCATACATAATAATTACAATATTTATATAGCGCAAAATCTCGACAAAATCAAATCCAAGCGCCGAAAAGACACACACGCACGCACGCACACACACACGCATGGCCACAAATGGGGAGAAAGAATAAAAGCAATAAAAGCAAGAATAAAAGCAATGGAAAACCACAGAGAGCACATCATATACAATTATATATTAAAACAAAGTGATTTCCCTCCGAGCGGAGACAGGCTGCAGAGGGGGGTTGAGTGAGGTTAGGATTTTATGCAGAGGAGAAAAGGTGAGTTTTGAAAGCGGACTTGAAGGAGGCAAAAGTAGGTTGCTGACGGACTGAGAGAGGAAGTTTGTTCCAGGAGAGTGGACCAGAAACAGAGAAGGCTCGTGGACCATAGGTATTGAGCTTAGTGCGTGGAAAGCGAAAAGTCAGAGGATCGGAGGCAGAGCGGAGGGTACATGAGGGAACATACATCTCAAGTAGGCTTGACAGGTAATCGGGGGCTACGTTATTGAGGCTTTTGTAGCACATGGTGTCTAGTTTGTACTGTATGCGCTTTGATATAGGGAGCCAGTGAAGTTGTGCCAGGAGAGGAGATATGTGGTCAGCTTTTTCTTTTTGAGTACAAGGCGTACAGCATTCTTTTGAATGCGCTGTAGGATGTGAATGGTGGAGGCAGGAAGACCAGACAGGAGTGAATTGCAATAGTCAATGCGAGACATTATGAAGGAGAGAACGAGTTTTGCAGTTGTTTCGACAGAGAGATACTTCCTGATCAGGCTTATACGATGGAGATGATAGTAGCAAGATCTGGCAGTTTGAGAAACAAAGTTGTTCGTGGACAGGGTAGAGTCAATGCAGACACCAAGGTTTTTAGCTGAATCAGAAATTGGGACTGATGTGTTACATAATGGGAGAGAAAGAGGAGGCAGCTGAGAAAGTTTCTGACGGGTGCCAATGAGGATAGCTTCTGTCTTGTCGTCATTAAGCTGAAGTTTGTTGAACGTCATCCAGTTCTTAATGTCCGAGTAACACTCAGTGGTGCGAATCAACAGGCGCTGTATATTATCAGGTGAGTCACTGTCTTGAAGTTGGGTGTCATCAGCATAGAAGTGGTGTTTTATAGAGTGGGAGTTGATGATGATGGACAGGGGGGAGGTATAAAGAGTGAAAAGAACAGGGCCAAGGACAGATCCTTGTGGAAACCACAGGTCAGGTATGCAGGTTGAGAGTAAGTGCCATTGATGAAAATACCTATTTGGTATTGATGAAAATGTGGGCACAGGCTCAGTGTTTGATTTGATACTTTTTCTGGCAAAATGTATATTTATAGAAGCCAACCCAGAAAAAAGTACCAAACACTATTTCTTTTGCAAGATATCTTACCACGAAGTACAGATGGAAAAACATAATTCAAAACTTAACTGGTACTTGCACTTTATAGAGAGAAATGGCTGCCGTATCTATCCCTAGTTTCAGATGAAGTTTAAATCCTTGTTTGTATATACCTGCCATGTGACTCTGATAAACTAAAACTATGCCTTTTTAACGCTCAGTCAACATGTGCAGATGGCAAAGCCGATGTCATTGCTGACTTTATCGCAGATGAGCATATTGATATTGTTTTTATCACAGAAACATGGCTTAACCCCCTCGGTCATGAACCTATACATGCGAATCTCACTCCGAGTGGTTACAGGCTTGCTTCTTTCCCTCGCTCATCCCGAGGTGGTGGTATCGCCATCCTCTACAACGACTCACTCCATTCCCGCCTATCTTTCTCACAGTCTCTGCCTTTCTCCCATCCTTCTTTCGAGCACGTTGAAGTATCCTTCCAATCCACCCCTCACCCCATCACCTTCTCCTGTGTCTATCGACCTCCACCTAGCTCTGCCAACAAGCTCACCACATCCATGTTTCTCTCTGACTTTGACCAACTACTTGATTACTACTGCCTCTTACCTGGAAATCTCATCATTCTAGGTGACATCAATGTCCACTATGACAACACTCACCGTTATGACACAAGACATATCATCAACTCTCTGTCCAATCACAATATGACACAACATATTTCTGAACCAACCCATCAAAAAGGTCACATTCTTGACTGGATCATTTCTCGTGATCACCACAATTCAGCTACTGACAACTGCCTAGTTCTTTCTACCCGTCTAACTTCAGCCCTTCCATCTGACCACTCTGCAATTCTCTGTTCTCTTGACATTTCTCCTCCTTCCCGTACCACGCGCACAGTGACTCGACGCAATCTCAAATCTATCGACCTCTCCACATTTTCATCTGATGCCTCCCGCCTCCTTTCTGAAAAGTCACATAACCTTGCCGATGAATTCTATACTACTCTCCACCATCTTCTGGACACTCATGCTCAAGCCACAACCCGTCTTTTACCTGACCGCCCCCCTACCCCCTGGCTTACTCATGAGATTGCCTGTGCAAACGTGCCCGCCGCAGAGCAGAGCGCCGCTGGCGCAAATCCAAACTCACTGTACATAGGCAACTTTTCCAAGCCTCTAAAACAGAAGTATCCACCCTCATTGCATCTGCAAAAACAAGCTATTTCCAAACCAAAATCCTGAATACCTCTTCTTCAAGAGAACTCTTTACAATCATGAATCATCTCCTTGGCACACGAAAAGATTTACCTCTCCCAACAAAACACACAAATGAAGAACTCCCATCTGTATTCTCCAAGTATTTCACCACCAAAATACAAACTCTTCGTGACAGGCTTGACAGGACACCCTGTCAACCATGCCCACCTGACCCTTCCTTCTCTGGCACACCTCTTACTACTTTTACCCCAGTCTCACAAGAAGAAATTCTCAACACAATCAGATCCATGTCGTTCAAAACCTGCGAACTGGATCCTCTTCCAGGTTCTCTCTACTCTGACTGTCTCCTACTCTCCTCCCATTCATCACTGACATCATCAACACTTCTCTTCAAACTGGAACTGTCCCAGATTCTTTCAAGTCTGCTATTGTTCACCCTCTCCTCAAGAAATACAATTTAGACCCAAATGAACTGAAAAATTGCCGGCCTATCTCTAATCTCTCTTTCTTGTCAAAACTCCTTGAAAAAGTTGTCCTCAACCAGCTGAACTCTCACCTGTCTGCCAACAATCTCCTCAATCCTTTCCAGTCAGCCTACCGCCAGTGCCATAGCACTGAAACTGCCCTGCTACACATTCTCAACAATCTCCTCCTTGCAACTGATACTGGCAAAGTCTCTCTCCTTGATCTGTCTGCAGCCTTTGATACCATTGATCATGGTATTCTCCTTTCTAGACTTCATCATACTTTTGGCATCTCTGACATTGCTCTCTCCTGGTTCACTTCATATCTATCAAACAGAAAACAAACTGTCCTCTCCTGGCTCCCTGTATCAAAGCGCATACAGTACAAACTAGACACCATGTGCTACAAAAGCCTCAATAACGCAGCCCCCGATTACCTGTCAAGCCTACTTGAGATCTATGTTCCCTCACGTACCCTCCGCTCTGCCTCCGATCCTCTGACTTTTCGCTTTCCACGCACTAAGCTCAATACCTATGGTCCACGAGCCTTCTCTGTTTCTGGTCCACTTTCCTGGAACAAACTTCCTCTCTCAGTCCGTCAGCAACCTACTTTTGTCTCCTTCAAGTCCGCTCTCAAAACTCACCTTTTCTCCTCTGCATAAAACCCTGACCTCACTCAATCCCCTCTGCAGCCTGTCTCCACTCGGAGGGGAATCACATTGTAATATATAATTGTATATAATATGCTCTCTATAATTTTCCATTGCTTTTATTCTTTCTCCCCATTTATAGCCGTGTGCGTGTGTGTGTGTGTGTGTGTGCGCGCGCGCGCGCGTGTGTGTGTGTGTGCGTGCGTGTGTGTGTGTGCGTGCGTGTGTGTCTGTTTTAGCGCTTAGATTTGATTTTATCAAGATTTTGCGCTATATAAATAAAATATTGTATTGTTGCCTGTGTATGTGTGTATATATTTATCTTATATATACTCCTAATCATAATTTAAGGGCCACTTCTTCCTTCCTCTCTAATTTTAAGTTGAAATAATTGACAATGTTTAGAATTGATTCTATGTTTTATTTCATCATTTCCACACCTGTTTTGGAAAAAGAAATTAGCACAATGACCCATTAGTGAACAGCACATGCATTTAAAGGAACATCCCCCCCTTTTCAAAAAACAGAAAGTGTCAGATTTGGCCAATCTGTTTTCAATATCGCGTGTGTCCGCCCCGAGCCTGGATGCATACTTCACAGCGCCGATGCATCGACCCCACAAGGGTACGGAGTGTGTCCTGAGGGATGGCCGCCCACTCGATCTGCAGGATGTCGACCAGCCTGGCCAGGGTGCCCGGTGGGGGGTGGTTGTCCCTGATGCGCCTCCCGAGCACATCCCAGAGGTGTTCAATTGGGTTCAGGTCAGGTGAGCACGCTGGCCAGGCCATACGGACGACTTCATGCTGCTCCAGGAAGTCGGTCACAAGGCGTGCTCGATGCGCAGGTGCATTGTCGTCCTGGAAGATGGCGCCTTGACCAAGGTCCACAAGCGCAGGCAGTGCCACGGCCGCCAGAACCTCGTCCCGGTACCGGACCCCGTTCAGGATGCCGTCAATGGGGAGCAGGGGGGTCCGGGTACCACGGCTCATGCCACCCCACACCATCACCGACCCGCCGCCGTACCGGTTATGCTCTTGGACAGTGGCGTCAGCGAACCTCTCCCCTTGACGTCGCCACACCCGAGCCCGGCCATCGTTAAAGGTCAGGGTGAACCTGGACTCATCCGAAAACAAGACCCGGGCCCACTGTTGCCTTGTCCAGGTCACGTGCTCCCTGGCCCAGGTCATGCGGCGCACTCTGTTGACCGGTGACAGCACGGGTCGGACGGCCGGTCTCCGTGACCTCAAGTTTGCCTCATGTAGCCGTCTTCTCACCGTGCTGCAGCTGATGTTAGCACCTGTTGCGTCCCTCAGCTGACCCCTCAAGGTCACCGCAGTGGATGCCCTTTCCCTCAGGACGGAGAGGGCAAGGTAGCGGTCTTGCTGTTACTCTGGGTCGACCCGTGTGACGCCTTTCCTGGACTGCTCCAGTCTCATTGAAGCGCTCCAGCAGTCTCTGGATTGTGGAATGCGACACTTCAAGTCGTCTAGCAACTTCCCGCTGCGCTAGGCCTTCATCAAGCAGAGCGAGGGCTCTCCCCCGCTGCTCATCCGTCATCCGTCGTCTTGCAAGCATGGTTAAAACGAACCAAGAACGGGTCCTTTTTATCCTCGTCTGCGGGCAACTTTGACTGGAGTAGTGTTCAAAAAGGGCTTGCCTTGCACGTGCAAAGCGAATTTTGTCGCTACCTTGCCTGCGTCGTCAGAGAGACCCTGCTGAAGATTCGACAATTTCGTGTGGAAATTGTCTTCCTTGGGCCGCCCATTGCAAATCGGCAAATCCCCAAACACGTGCCAAAAGGAAACTGCAATGTTGTCTGAGCTCTTATCCATTCAGTTACGGCAACGAATTGGAGAAAAGAGTAAGAGAAAATAGGTTATTTCTCCTTTCAAAAATTTACTCAAAAACGTTCCTGGCCCTTCAATAATGACGTGTAGTATATGATCCACAGTGACTGTTCTTCATGCAGACAGACCCTTTGTTGAAGATGTTGATGTCGTGCATGTTTTAAGTCTCTGATATCATTGATTCTGTTTTGCTTATAACGTTTGTCTTTGTACTTTCTCAAAAATGAATAAAAGTGGGGGGGGGGGGGGGGGGGGGGGGGGAGAGAAGATGAGAGTACCTCAACGTTTGTCGCAGCCGGCCTTATGTGGGCGGTGGAGTTACATTTTTTTTTTTTTTTTTATAAACTGCAACAGCAAACTAAATTATTTTGGGGGCTGTGGGTGCCACATCATGTGCACATGTTATTTTATTGGGAAGAAAACAAAAGCAAAGTATTTCAGCCGTTTCCTTCTCAGTTCTCGGTTTGTCATGAAAACACCACCAGCATCGTCTTCGTTCTCCATGGGAGGCCGTCTGACACAGGAAAATATTGACTAGGGTAGGAGACCTTGTCGTTGGCACCAGCGCTCTTTCGTTAAACCTTCATTCTCTCGTCATGTCCACCAGCTTTCCTCTATTTACTCTTTCACTCCTTTACCTGAGGAAATGGACGATTTCTTTTTTACCGGCAAGTGTGCCGTGTGCAAAATAGCAGCTGCCAGCGCCACCTAGGCTAATAGTTGGTGTGGGCACGTGATAAATAATGACGGGTTGGGCAGACCACTTTGCATTGGGCGAGCAGACTGGTGGTTGTCACACATGGGAGACGGGAGGGGCTGGGTCCACATGAAGCGCTTGCGCGCTCGCCCACACTCACACAAACACACTCACATACACACACATACACGCACACGCCCGCGCGCTAAAACCCACCAATAACAGGGTCTATGTTTAAAAGAGAATGTTAATTTGGTTCATTATCGAACAAACAAAAAACAAACAAACAAAAACAGATAACGAGATGGTCAAGCCTTCAAACATTTCATTTTTTAATGCAAAAATCATTACGAAAAATCCAGATTATGTACTTCTCGAGAATACTGTGACTTAGAAGAAGCATGAGATAAAATAAAACAACGTAAAATGAGAACAATGGTAAACTGTAAAATCTTGACGTAAAGTGAGGACAGTGATAAACTGTAAAATTTTGATGTAAAGTGAGGACAGTGATAAACTGTAAAATCTTGATGTAAAGTGAGGACTATGATAAACTGTAAAATCTTGACCTAAAGTGAGGACTATGATAAACTGTAAAATCTTGACCTAAAGTGAGGACAGTGATAAACTGTAAAATTTTGATGTAAAGTGAGGATAGTGATAAACTGTAAAATCTTGATGTAAAGTGGGGACAGTGATAAACTGTAAAATCTTGACCTAAAGTGAGGACAGTGATAAACTGTAAAATCTTGACGTAAAGTGAAGACAGTGATAAACTGTAAAATCTTGATGTAAAGTGATGACAGTGATAAACTGTAAAATCTTGACGTAAAGTGAAGACAGTGATAAACTGTAAAATCTTGATGTAAAGTGAGGACAGTGATAAACTGTAAAATCTTGATGTAAAGTGAGGATAGTGATAAACTGTAAAATCTTGATGTAAAGTGAAGACAGTGATTAACTGTAAAATCTTGACGTAAAGTGAGGACAGTGATAAACTGTAAAATCTTGACGTAAAGTGAGGACCGTGATAAACTGTAAAATCTTGATGTAAAGTGAGGACAGTGATAAACTGTAAAATCTTGATGTAAAATGAGAACAATGATAAACTGTAAAATTTTGATGTAAAGTGAAGACAGTGATAAACTGTAAAATCTTGATGTAAAATGAGAACAATGATAAACTGTAAAATTTTGATGTAAAGTGAGGACAGTGATAAACTGTAAAATCTTGACGTAAAGTGAGGACAGTGATAAACTGTAAGATCTTGGCCAAAAGTGGGGACAGTGATAAACTGTAAAATCTTGACCTAAAGTGAGGACAGTGATAAACTGTAAGATCTTGGCCAAAAGTGAGGACAGTGATAAACTGTAAAATCTTGATGTAAAGTGAGGACAGTGATAAACTGTAAAATCTTGATGTAAAGTGAGGACAGTGATAAACTGTAAAATCTTGGTGTAAAGTGAAGACAGTGATAAATTGTAAAATCTTGATGTAAAGTGAGGACTATGATAAACTGTAAAATCTTGATGTAAAGTGAGAACAGTGATAAACTGTAAAATCTTGGTGTAAAGTGAAGACAGTGATAAACTGTAAAATCTTGATGTAAAGTGAAGACAGTGATTAACTGTAAAATCTTGATGTAAAGTGAGGACAGTGATAAACTGTAAAATCTTGATGTAAAGTGAAGACAGTGATTAACTGTAAAATCTTGATGTTAAATGAGGACAGTGATAAACTGTAAAATCTTGATGTAAAGTGAGGACCGTGATAAACTGTAAAATCTTGACCTAAAGTGGGGACTGTGATTAACTATGAAATCTTGATGTTAAAATGAAGACAGTCATAAACTATAAAATATTGATGTTAAATGAGATAATGGTATGTCACAACGTGAAAACAGAATGTAAAAGATTATCTGGTACTGAGAAAGTGCGTGTTCAAACACTTTCTAAAATGTTTTGAATTCTAAGTACATGTTGAGCACAACACCAACTTAACACTTGCGAACGTCTCGATTGTCCAGAACGTCACATCCATAAACAGCTACAAAATCTTGCTATAACACTTTTTTTTCACACCTCACTCCTCTCTCCTGTCGATATGAAACAAGTAAGAAGAAATCATATCTAAAAGAACGGGGGGGGGGGGGGGGGGGGGGGGAGGAAGTAAAAGAGGAATAAGAATGTATTTTTCGGAGAAAAACAGAACATAAACTGAAAATAGTAATCGCGTCTCCAACAAGACAAAACAAAACAAGCGCAAATTTTCGGCCAACTAGCCTTTGTCAAGCGCGAACGCACGGTCACAGACAAATCACAGACACCAAACAATGGATAATAAAAACGGGACTAAAAACTTCCCTGCCGCCTCGTCCAGTGGGTAAGAGATGGAATGCCCATGTCATCATGAGCAGTAGTAAGAAAAGGGGAGAGGGGAGGCAACTGTGATGTCAAAAGGGAAGTGAGATAAGTTCTGCAATTTTGAGAAGTGGCCATGCTATATCGGTATAGCCCTGTTCTGAAGAAGGCACAGGGCAAGAGCCAAGAGATAAGGGAGTAGATTGTGCCCGGTGCCAAGAATCTGGTAGTCGTGGGAACAGGAAGAGACATGAAACGGCATGTCTGAATTTTGTTACTCATGGTTTGTCGTTAAGACCATGTGGTTTGCGTGTTCCAAGTTTATTTATGAGGTGGGATTCTCTGTCTTTCCTGTCTATGGTGCTGTTATTGTGTAGAAGCCACAGACCTTTCACTCGGATGTCATTGATTGAGTGGTCTGATTGGTTGAAGTGATTGGGGATAGTTTTATCCCTTTGGTGGCGGATATCAGCCAAGTGTTCTTTGAAACGTGTGTCAAGAGTGCGTCCAGTTTCACCAATATACAATTGGGAACATTTAGAGCAGCTGATCAAGTAGACAATGTTATAAGTTTGACAGTTGAAATGTTTTGTAATTCTCATATGAGATTTGGGGCCTTTGACTGTGGTGGCTGAGCACAAGAAAGGACAAGTCTTGCATTTAGGTTTGTTGCATGGAGAGGTTCCTGGAGGTTGGCTGACTGGTTTGCTGAGATTCGAATGCACCAGCAAGTCGCGGAGATTGGTGTCTCTCTTGTAGACGATCAAAGGGCGCTTGTCAAAGGTTTCACCTGTAGTGGGACTGGATCGCAAAATGTTCCAGTTGGACAAGATGATCCTTTTTATCTAGTCATTTCAACTGCTTTGTCCTGAAAATTGTCTTCGTCTGAGCAGAGACTACGACGCCTCTGCTCAGACGAAGACAATTTTCAGGACAAAGCAGTTGAAATGACTAGATTTTTCCTGCGCAGACATTACCCACCCGAGGTCATCAATGAAGCCCGGAAAAAAGTCAGCTCTGTCTCTCGGCCAAATGCCCTCCATTCAAAGCCCAAAGCTGTCACAGAGGATCGGCCAGTCCTCAGTCTAGTTTACCACCCGTCCGTGCACCTCATAACAAAATTCAGACATGCCGTTTCATGTCTCTTCCTGTTCCCACGCCTACCAGATTCTTGGCACCGGGCACAATCTACTCCCTTATCTCTTGCCCTGTGCCTTCTTCAGAACAGGGCTATACCGATATAGCATGGCCACTTCTCAAAATTGCAGAACTTATCTCACTTCCCTTTTGACATCACAGTTGCCTCCCCTCTCCCCTTTTCTTACTACTGCTCATGATGACATGGGCATTCCATCTCTTACCCACTGGACGAGGCGGCAGGGAAGTTTTTAGTCCCGTTTTTATTATCCATTGTTTGGTGTCTGTGATTTGTCTGTGACCGTGCGTTCGCGCTTGACAAAGGCTAGTTGGCCGAAAATTTGCGCTTGTTTTGTTTTGTCTTGTTGGAGACGCGCTTACATTGATTTTCTTGTTCTTCTGGTTTGTGTTTGCTTGGGCGCGGGCAGTCACTCTTGTTTTGGATCCTGAAATAGTAACTTTTTTGATATCATCGTTTCCATTTTGAATGTGGTGTCCACATCTTGTTTATTCATTTTTTTGTTTGTTCGTTTGTTTGTCTGTCTGTCTGTTTATTCCTTTTCTCACACTGGACGGAGCAGCAGGGAAGTTTCAGTCTTTTTCTTTTAATTTTTGTATCTGGTGTTTGTTTGTTTGTTTGTGATCTTACGCTTGATAAAGGCCAGTTAGCCGAAAATTTGCGCCTGTCTTGTCTGGTTGTATTAAATACGCGTTCTTATTCTTTTTTCGTATTTTTTCTGGTTCCTGTTTGTTTGAACGCGGGCAGGCACACTTGTTTTGGATGTTTATCTGTTTGTACACTGGACAAACGAAATTCTGCGTCTGTCTTTATTTTCAGTTAACTGTTCATATTCGAGTTGTATTTATGTATTTTTGGAGGAGGAGGAGGGGGGGGGGGGAGAAGCTGTCATTACGCGACAGCTACAGAGAGAGCTGCGTTTCTTGCTGTTAATGTTCATACTTTTTGCTGCTAGTTTTAGCTACGTTTTGTGTTATTATGACCGTGAATATAGTGTTTAAGATAATGTCCATAGATACACATGTACGTCACTAGATTTTCCGTTCGCATGCTATAATCTTTGATACATGGCTGATGTATTATGGCTGAGAACAGTTTTTTGTGTAACGATTAAGGCGACTGGAATTGTAACTTTCGTCGTCCTCATGAACATCGTCGTAGTCGTTTTCATCACCATCATTCGTGATTATGGATTGAGTTTTTGTTCCCTTTTTCTTGCATTTTGTTTTGTCTGTGTGTGTGTGTGTGTGTGTGTGTGTGTGTGTGTGTGTGTGTGTGTGTGTGTGTGTGTGTGTGTGTGTGTGTGTGTGTGTGTGTGTGTGTGTGTGGTTTTTTGTTGTTGTGTTTTTTGTTTGTTTGTTTGTTTGTTTGTTTTTAGCTTTGTTTGTCTTTGTTTTTCTTCTTCGTTGTCTTCTTCCTTCTCTTTCTCGGCTTCCTCTTCCTCTCTTTTTACTCCTTTTGTCTTCTTCCTCCATCTCTTCTTCCTGTACTTCTCTTCTTTTTGTTTCTTCTCATTCGTCCTCTTCATCTTTCTTCTTCTCTTTATCGTCTTATTTTATCTTTTCATCCTGCTCTTCCTGTTTCTCCTTCACCTTATCATCACTATTAACTTCTTCCTCATATTTGTTCTGTTCATTCTTCCGTCTTTTCGTTCTTATCCTCCATCGCCTATTTCTTCTCTTCTCTCTGTTGTAATCCCAGACGCGTCAGATCAAACCCATGTTCGTGTGTGTTGCAGGCAGCCATGACAGTCATGGAAACGCCAGCAAAGAGATCACCTCACACGGCGCCTTCATTGCTTCAGTGGCGGGAGGGTCTGTGGTACTCCCTCTGGTCTTTGTCCTCATCCTGCGCCTCAGAAAATCCAAGCGGGAACAACAGCAAGGTCAGCAACGAGCACAAGGTGCTGGTGATAATCCCACCAGGACACAGGATGAAGAGGAAGCTCAGGCGACAGATGTTGACGCTCCTCCATCTTATGATGCTCTCTTCGCCAGCTCTGAGCCAGTTTCCACCATATCTGATGGATCTGTGGCTATTGGAGAGACTATTGGTGATGAGAGGAGGAGCAGTACTGACAGACTTATCACCAGTGATGGTTATGTAGGACATGGAATTATTAACCATGGGCTAGGGTCGATAGGGGCGTTGTCTTCGGGTGTATCCTCAGCTGCGTCATCCACTCGTGTTGGAGCTTCAAGCTCTCAGGGTGTTTTGTCCAGCTCTGGCCTTCTGACTGTGACCACCCCAACCAGACTGGCCACAGCATCATCTGTTGCAGGTCTCAGGCGTATCTCGTCAGCCTCCTCTGCCTCCTCAGCCTCGTCCACTCATCCCCTCTTGACGCATGGCGTATCCGAAAGCGACGTCACACACACCGATCCTCCTCCTGCCTATGATTGGTCTGGGCCAATCACGTGACTGTCGTCATGCCAGCTGACAGGAGTGAGGTGTCATCTGAAGAAACTTCCAGTCATTCTTTCGCCAATCCCTCTTCCAGCGTTGACAGCAACGATCAGTCAACTTCTACAAGTGGAGAGCCACAGCGTAGAAGATTTCTGGGTATGCACCTGTCCATCTTTGATCTGATGGCTGTGATCTACCCGGACCCTGCCGCTACCCCACCCCCGACATATGATGATGCTCTCAAGATTCTGGGGGTACCTCAACAACCTGACGTCCAGGTATCCTGATTGATTGGAGAGAGAAGCAGTTGAACGAGAAATTATGATGGGCACCATTGTTGCCACTTCTACTTGAAAATGGTTTATGGCCATCACTACACTCATGTGACTTACTTCGCCGTGGAAATGATGAACATAGCAAAACAAGTGTTCAGTAATAATACTTTCCTTCCAATCTGTCTTTGTGTACAAGCCTAATTACTTTTTCTGGGGAAAACAGATATCTTCACTGATTGTCAACTGTGATCAGAACTATCTTAAGAACTCTCATAGAAGGAGCAATTGAATTGAATAAGGATTTATATTTCATGTTTTGTTGATTATGAGGCTTTTGCTTGGGTAAGACATGAAGAATAGATCATCCAACTAGAAAGGCTCAGTGTTGATGGAACGGATCTAAGAATAATAATGGGTATGATTATAAGGCTTTTGATCAGGTAAGACACGAAGAATTGGTCAACTAGAAAGACTCAGTGTTGACGGAAAGGATCTAAGAATAATAAGAATATGTATTGGGAACAAACAGTAGCAAAGAGAATAGAAAATGGTATAAGCTCTTTCCAAAATACAAAAGAAGGGTTAGGCGAGGTTGTGTATTGTCACCAGATTTGTTTTCACTTTAATGCGAAACCATCATGAGAAACGTAGAAGAATGCCCTGGGATAACTGTTGGAGGAAAAGTGTTAAACAATCTTCGTTACACAGATGACACCGCTCTAACTGCAGAGAATGAAAAGACCTACAAAATATTGTGAATGTAACAGAAATAAAAAGCAGAAATAAAGGACTGGAGCTATACAGCATGAAGACTGAAGTCATGGTAATCAGTAAAAAAACAAGAAATCCCCTCATGCAAAACAACAGCAAGTGGCACAACATGGAGACAAGTTGATAAGTTTAAATATCTGGGAACGGTCATCTTGCCAGACGACAAATACACATTAGAAACACCCCCAGCAGAATTTGCCAAGCTAAAATAGCATTCAAGAAATGTCTATCAATTAACGTCAGAAAAGAGTTCTTCGGTGTTATACAGAATCCATACTGTTGTAGGGATGCAAACCGTGGACAGTCAACAAGACTGAGGCAGCTGAAATGTGGTTTCTAAGAAGAATGTTAAGAGTTCCATGGACAGAAAGAAAACAAAGGAGATTGTCTTGAAAGAAGCAAATATAAAAAGAACATTAAGGAAAAAGATTAGAAAAAGACAAGCAACATTTACAGGATATTTTATAAGGCAAGAGAAATTGGAGCACCTAGTCACGACAGGAGCACCGGGTAGACCCATACACATGGCACCTGTGACGTTAGTGCATATGGAATTCCTTCCGAGCGTGGAGACGTCATCTTGAGAAACTGAAACTGAAACAGGAGAAAACGTTGGACGGATTCGTATAGAGGGACCATGATCGCTAACGCCATGCGGCGGGCACATGATGATCAAAACGTATTGCGTACTGCATCGGAACAGTCTTTTTGTCAGTCCCGTCTTTCTTCTTCTACCGTCATTGTTTTTCTCTCTTCTCTCCGGAAACACGTCACAATACTGAGAGACAAACAGCCCATGACCAGCTGCACCGATAATAGGACTGCCATCGACTAAGATAAGAAAAAAAAAATGTAGGTCATACGGATCTGTAGAATCAACAACGAAAAGCGAGAGAAGACTATATTGTCCATCTTGTACATCGCTGTCAGATGTCTCAAACCAAGAAGTCTTATTAAATCGAGATGTTTGCTACTGTGCCATTTTTAGGTTAATGGCTTTCAAAAGAAGACTATGAAAGGTTGCCATCATGCTTAGTACATGTAGTTAGTCTGTGCCATAGTGTTGTGGCATAACTTTAGATAAGCTCCACATTTTGTGAACTGTGCCTTACCAGGTTTGCTGTTTGATTTAGCTTCTATCATTCCATAGATTGCTACTTATCACTTTTTTTTTCACTCCGATCATGTTGCAACGTGTGTGTGTGTGTGTGTGTGTGTGTGTGTGTGTGTACGTGTGTGTGTGTGTGTGTGTGTGTGCGTGTGTGTACATGTATATGCACGCGTGCGCGCATGTGTCTGTGTGTCCGTGATTTGCTGCTGGGTGAATTATGTGTTCAGAAGTCATGGTTTCATGATCTGTATATATGATAATCATCATCATCATATTTTGCTTGTAAAATTGTGTGTGTGTGTTGTGTGTGTGTGTGTGTGTGTGTGTGTGTGTGTGTGTGTGTGTGTGTGTGTGTGTGTGTGTGTGTGTGTGTGTGGTGTAAGCGTTCAGTCAAAATAAAATGAAAATTTGTTCAAGATGAAGAAGTCAATTCATAGTCTTTAATTTGCGAGTCCACTGTCCGATTGAACGGGAGTATGTGCGCAGACAAAACACGAGCCAGCAGAGAACAAGAGAGAGAGGAAACAGATTTTTTCCGAAATGCATTTTGTAAATATTTTCCTTTAGTTACTTGCAACGTCTCCCTCTCTCTTTCTGTCTGTCTGTCTGTCTGTCTGTCTCTCTCTCTCTCTCTCTCTTTCTCTGTTTGTCTATCTCTATCTATCTAGCTAGCTAGCTCGCTCGCTCGCTCCCTTCCAGCTTTCAAATGGCTATTATCTTTTGTTAAACAAATTCCACACAAATACACGAACGTACACACATTATCTCTCTCTGAAGCTACAATCTTAAACGGAAAATGATGAGGCTATTAATTGCAAAATGATACTCGGTGTATTGAAATCTATTAACGTGTACAACAAGAACCATCCATTTCATTCAAAAAGAAAATAAAGGAGCACGACCGCTTTGATTATATCAAAATGGCTGAGCCATTCTAACAATGTCCCTTGATGTACAAAAACCAGTACAGAAAATCCCAGATTCTGTACTTCTCAAAGTCATGTCAGCTTACATGTAAATGTAATTTAACCCTTTGACTCCTGCAGCCTGCCCAACAGCATCCTTCTTTGTCAACCATGCTGGAAGAGCAAAAACTTAACCCTTTGACTCCCTCACCCTATCCACCAGCTTCCTGCAGGAAGCTGGTGGATAGGGTGAGGGAGTCAAAGGGTTAAGTTTTTGCAGTTGGTAGATAGGGTGCAGGTGGCAAAGGGTTAACATGCATCGAGGACAATGGTAGAAGACAGATTTTAAATATTGTCTGAGTTTCCTGACAATGTTGTTTACACACCTTCCACAAAAAATGCTGATTTTAAGGGGTTTTTTGTTTGTTTGTGTTCCCATTAGTCTGTGTGACCTTGACTTTTGACACCTTTTCCTCCAAACTTTGGCATTCACGCCTCCGTAACGGTCCACACCTTTGACTACACGCCTCCGTAACGGTCCACACCTTTGACTACAATCTTATAAAGCTCCAGCCAGAAACAGCTATGAAAATACATGTATTGTTGACACCGTTTGGTCTCTCTCTCTCTCTCACACACACACACACACACACATACACACACACACACATGGACGCACAGGCAGGCATGCACAGACGAAGCCTCCCGGGTAATATGAAATAATCTTTCTCCCATCCCCAACCCCACCACTTATTTTTAAAGCTAGACAGAAACGTGACTGATTTTCTGCCCTTAAATGTCTTGTTATTGTTATTGTTGTTTAAAGCCCAGCCGACTGCATAGAGCCATATCAGGGCTATGCCCTTAATGTCTGTCTTGGCGGTGAATCATGAATCGGTACTTCGCTATATAGTTGATACTGTCGTCTCGTATTTTACAGCACGAGACCGACTGTCTAGAAATAAATGACATTTATGATACATTGCTAAAAGCGTCACCGTTGAAGATGAAATCAAACTATACCAAGAGTTAACCCTGGTGAAGTCTTGTGTGCTTTTTTATGTTTTATTTTCTGCATTTCAGAACTGTGCATATTTTAAATGAAACAACACTCTTTTGACTGGGTGAAGGGCAAATGCAAAACTAAATTCCTAAGGTAAAATATCCAGGATGCAAGATGGTCAATTCCTTTTTAATGATCTCTTTTCTTTCCTGGAGGAAGCGACAGGTACCAAATTACGTTTAGGAAATAACAGTGACACAACGAAGATAAAACGACTTCCCCTGACAGTTAGTTCGGTTTAATGTCCGTAACTCCTGAACAACATTCAAGAAGATGAAAAGCATTCTTACCAACAAATGCCTATCAATTAAAATCAGGAAGAGAGTTCTTGAATGTTACATAGAACCAATACTGTTGTACGGTTGCGAGGCGTGGACAGTCCACAAGCAAACCAGAACAGGATTGAGGCGGCCGAGATGTGGTTTCTAAGAAGGATGCTGAGAGTTCCATGGACAGCAAAGAAAACAAACGAGACAATCTTCCATGGACAGCAAGAAAACAAACGAGACAATCTTAATGGAGGCAGACACTAGTAGATCATTCATAAGGAAGATTAGAAAAAGACAGACAACATTTATAGGCCATTTTATGAGAAAAGGGGAATTGGAACACCAGGTCACAACTGGAAAGCTGGAGGGAAAGAGAGCACCGGGTGGACCCAGGGAGAAGATACTAGATGGACTTGCAGAGTGGCTGGGGACAAGGAGGGTGGAAGAGATGCTTGAGGCAACAAGAGATAAAGACAGATGGAAGTCCATAATCGCCAACGCCATGCGGCAAGGCACCTGATGATGATGTGATGAACTCCTGAACGCACCTGTGGAAGTACGAACTCAGTAGGAGAGAGTTGGGAGAGGATGCACGCCCTTTACACGTATTCGGTACACTTAGCCGTAACGGCACAGAGACAAGTGTTTTTTAACACGTACATCCCGACTAACAACTTCTTTCCAGCCAAACATGTGAAAGTCTGACAAGAAGGGCCAAGACAGAAGCGCGCAAACCGGATCTGTTATCTCATCACTAGCACCGGTGGTCAGCCAGCGCCAATAGCCAGGCAAAAATTAAAATATCCATTTGGGCTTTCCGTTTTACAAACATCACAAGGCTGTTCATACAGAACGACATGAGAAGATATCTTTTTAGTCCACATTAGATTGAAATAGGGCTATCTACCGAAACATAAAATGGCTGCAAATGATTTGTTGGCGATGCAGAAAAATGTACATGTATTACCATCCACTATAAGAGCTGACGGAAACAGCCAAAAGGAGGTCTCGAGAGGGAGGCCAAAGATGATAAGGTTTTTCCAAAAGTGCAATTATAACTTAATTGTGACATTTTACTTTCGTTGTGAAACAATTATAATCTTCTGAAACAATAATTACGTTGAAACGTAACGCTTTAGTTTTCGTAAATATTGTTATGTATGCTGTTTTGAACAAAATATGCCGACACAGCTAAGTGAGCCCATAACGTGTTAGCACGCGCACCCTCGCATTTTTAAAATCTTTGTGCTGGTAGGTATACGGGCATCAACGTCACCAACAACTAGGATCGAACTGAGATACTGCTCGCAACAGACTAAGTTTGCTTGAACAACCCAAAACAGTTGTTGTTTAACAGAAGATGGACCAGCACCTGTGGAACCCCAGTTGGGATGGCGGGGGCTCTTTCAGTATAAACAGTGTCCCCACCTTCTGGAAATTCTGTGCAACAAATTTCCTCTTTTCTGTCACTCGCTTTGTTTCTTTCTTCTGCCGTTGCTTTCTGTGGCCTCTTCCTATCATTTTTTGCCTTGCTGGTCAATTCACCTTTATGTGTTCAATAAAGTCTTATCTACTTTCTCTTGGGATTGATAACTGGGTACATGTAGGCTACTAACTGCATTTTTGGCTGTAGGGAAATGAGATATGCGAAGGCAATTTTAGGTAATTTAAGCCATATGTATGGTTCAGTGTCCTTAGTTATGTTTAAATTTGTATTAAGGTATGGATTTTTTTTTAAATCCCCTGTGCCATAAAGTGGACGGAGTGGTCAACGCCAGGGGCACCTTCTTATATTATGTGTGCGAATGCACTGATATGTGTTCTTATTTTTTTTTTCTTTTCTGTTCTTTTTTTCCCTGTTCAAGTAATGTGTATGTTTTGAAGCGGTTATAGTCCTGATATGGTTCTGCGCAGTTGGCTGGTCTTTTAAACAACAATAACAATAACAATTAAAGCACCAGTAGAAAAAGATGTCTCGAGAATCGGTCTTGAATCCCTCATAAAGATCCTAAACAGATGATAAGTCCGGTATGACACTCATCCATCTGATCGACAGGAGAGTGTATCATCAAGACTTTAACTCCACGTGTGGCCTTTACAGTCAAGTGCCACACGTCAAACTTGGACAGTTTACAGTTAGAGCTTAATTAAAAGGGTTTCGTCGCACTCGGAAAAACTACCATGTATTTTGCACTCAATCTGCCATATGTTATGTAGAAAACACCTTGAGCCTGCGCAAAATGCTACGCGCTGGCAAGGTCTTGAAATGGATGGGGAAACAGGACTTCTGAAACACCAAGCTTACACATTAACCGGAGTGATTGGAGGATGACAATGGGCAGTAAACAAGCCAGTTTTTATGTTGCGGGCTGGGATTGAATTCAAGACATCAGTTCTTGTGTTCATGACTCCATTACAAAGCGTGCCAGCCAGCTTAAAAGCAAACAGAAAACTGTGGCAAGGCCGAGGGTTGAATCCACGGCCCCTTCATTGTCAGCATAACGTTATAACTGAGTGAGCTTGAAAGGCCCATAAAAAATGGATAACATTTAAATCATAGAACAAAGAAACTGACGATAATACCCAAGGCCGAGCATCGATTCAAACAGATTTTATTTCTGTTTTCTTTATTTAGGTAGCATTCGGAAGATTTAACAAGACACAGTAACAAATAGCATAAAATGTATCTCTGCAAAACATTACTGCTGTTCAATGCCCTGGTTTACACAGTATTTTAGAAAGACTGAGATGCGATGATGTACACACTTGTAAAAGATTTGAAACGATTTGTTGAGGGAGATACTGCGAGAGGCCTTCAAGAAGTTTTACACAAAGCCTTTGACACTGAAAATGCACGCACAAATGCACTTGTAGAGTTTTGCATAGAAATCATCATCACAAACAATTATTTGTCAGATTAAGATTACAATGGTACTCGCTTGTATAAGTACACACACACACATACATGCACATGCGCGCGCTTGTTGTGGCACACGCATACTGTACCAATGGCCAATAGCCGTACTGACTTTCTGCCTGAAAAGACGTAAAGCTCATTAGGGTTATAGTTTTTTGTTTAGCTGAATATCTCCACAATTTGGTTAGTCAAAAGCATAGTTTCTTGATTTGTTTCTGCTTCCTCTTTTGAATGTTTGTTTTTACTGCTATATCTTTCAGAGGTGTTAGAGTCTGCACATTTCGGCTCACCAAACCAACAAACCTACCAAAAATGAAGATATTATAAGAACTGGACGCACGAAGGGCCGCAGAATTTGGAATATATCATTGTGTAAAACTTGTGATGATTTGTGAGAATAAGCTGATAGTGCTGAGGATGCCGATTTCCACTGTGGATTGACACTGCATGACAGGCTGTCTCTACGTTTCCTTTCATAACATCCAGTTTATGTCAGCCTGACCAGAGAGATACAGACACAGCAGTGTCGGTCAGGAAATTTGAGCAATATCCTCAATGAAGCATCGGTAAGAGAATGACACTTGACTGTGTGATCCCAGACAACTCAATGAGCACACAGCTCGCTGGTTTCTAGGGGGGAGCCAGTCGAGCCCGAAAATGTTCATAATGATTTGGACACGGTGTGAAAATCTGAACCCACGTTTTGCAGTGTGTGTGTGTGTGTGTGTGTGTGTGTGTGTGTGTGTGTGTGTGTGTGTGTGTGTGCGTGCGCGCGCGCGTGTGTGTGTATGTGTATATGTGTGTGTGCGTGTGTGCGTGTGTGCGTGCGTGCGTGCGTGCGTGTGTGTGTGTGTGTGTGTATGTGTTTTAAGTATGCAGTCGTTTGCTATCTTAGTAGACACTAATAGGAAATGAAGGAGTCAGTACAACTACAGACATGAATACAAAAAAAAAAAAAGAAAAAAAAAAGACAAATAAATCACTCCTAAAAGCAAGCAAAATGGTCAAGCCATAGTTATTTCTTCACTTTAAAAAGTCATGTATGAATCAAATGTGAAAAAGAAAACTACCCACACAGAGCTGCATAACTTTCATGGAAAAAAAGTTGGCTTGCTGAGCCACTGAAGTGTGTAGATACCTTGCAAATACTTATTTATTTCCAACTTTAATGGCAAGAAGTTGGCATACTAAGGCACTGCAGAGTACGTATTTGCAGAGATTCATTTATAGGTCCTCACCTGAGCAACGTGACATTGAATTTTGACAGGAATAATCAGTCTCCCAAACCTTGGAAGTGAAAATCGAAAAAAAGGTATCTCTTAGATGCAAAGTTCATTTTCAATTATGTATCTATCTATCTATCTATCTATCTATCTATCTATAAATCTATCTATCTATCTATAAATCTATCTATCTATAAAATTTATCTGTCTATCTATCTATAAAATCTACCTATCTATCTATCTGTCTATCTATCTATCTATCTGTCTATCTATCTATCTACCTATCTATCTATAAAATCCATCCATCCATCCATCTATCTATCTATCTATCTATCTATCTATCTACCTATGTATCTATCTATCTATCGATCTATCTATAAAATCTATCTATCTATATATCTATGTATCTGTAAAATCTATTTATAGAATCTATCTATAAAATCCATCTGTGTATCTATGTATGTATATATATATATATATATATATATATATATATATATATATATATATATATATATATATATATATGTACGATGCTGGTGTGTGTGAGCCAACGATGATTTTTCGAATTATCACTGCAGTGTATAATTTTCGCCAATAAATGGCATCATCAGGATCATATCAATAATCTGAAAATAGAAACAGAACACCTTTTGTCGTGGGCAGGAGGTCATATACAGATGTGAAGATGAAACTGATCCAACTGAAACATCTTTGGAGAACACTTTCCCACGTTGTTCGTTGCACCTGTTGGACTGGCTGGACTGCCTTCTTTAGGTATCCTTTCTTAACCTCTTGTATCACCATGTCTTTTTGCTTTTCTGCCACCTTTGGCCACCATTCCGTTCTTGTTGATCACAATCGCTGCCTACTGGTTTGTGAGTGAACTGTGACAATAACTTCTGTGACCATCGGGCTTTTCTTTGCTGAATTCGCTGCCTCCTAGACTTTCACTTTCTTTCAGTCTTCAGCTTTGGCTGGATTGGTCTCACAACCTTACCTCCCGAGTCCTCAAGCATGTTTGACGATGGATTTTAGGTTTAGCTTCAGCTTTGTCTGGCAACACAATGGATGGCAACATCAGTGATATCAGGTTGGGACAGCAAACCAGTTCATGTGTATTTGTTGATTTTGACTTCCGTTGGTTCCATACGCTAGTACTGATACTGTATGTCAGTAGAGGCCAGAGGAATTTATTAGCATAAACTGCAGGCAACAGAGTTTTATTTGCCAAAGAGGCCACACCGGTCTTTTACTTAAAAACTTTAAGAGACCATACTGATCTTTTACTTAATGGGTCCCGTGCCCCTGTCCACTTTAAGATCTTGCCAGCGTATATGGTGTTGCGCTGGCTGAAGGCGGCTGCCAGATTTCTACTGGCTTATTTGGATGGGGCGCATATGAAATTGTCCGAGTGCGATTCCGATCCTCAGACTCCAAAACTCTCAGCAATGATTCCTGACCTTGCCATTCAAGACAAGATGCCAACATCGACCTTCATGTTAACCAAAATTGTCCGTTACTTGGAGATTCAGTTAACAAAATGTCGTTATTGGAGTTTCATGTTAACAATGTGTTACTGAAGATTTCATGTAGCACCACATTGTCCGTTACTTGGAAGAGTTCATGTTAACAATTGTCCGTTACTTGAAATTTATGTTACCAATGTCTGTACTTGGAAGATTTCATGTTAACCAAAACTGTCTGTACTTGAGATTTCATGTTAACCAAACTGTCCGTTGAATTGGAAGATTTCATGTTAACAAAACTTGTCCGTTGAATTGAAGATTTCATGTTAACCAAACTGTCCGTTATGAGATTCATGTTACCAAATGTCGTTACTGGAGATTTCATTTAACCAAAACTGTCGTTACTTGGAAGATTTCATGTTAACCAAAACTGTCTGTTACTTGGAAGATTTCATGTTAACCGAAAACTGTCCGTTAAATTAGAAGAATTCATGTTAACCAAAACTGTCCGTAATTGGAAGATTTCATGTTAACCAAAACTGTCCGTTACTTGGAAGATTTCATGTTAACCAAAATTGTCCGTTACTTGGAAGATTTCATGTTAACCAAAATTGTCCGTTACTTGGAAGATTTCATGTTAGCCACCACAATTGTCCGTTACTTGGAAGAGTTCATGTAACAAAATTGTCCGTTATTGCAAGATTTCATGTTAACCAAAACTGTCTGTTACTTGGAAGATTTCATGTTAACCAAAACTGTCTGTTACTTGGAAGATTTCATGTTAACCAAAACTGTCCGTTGAATTGGAAGATTTCATGTTAACCGAAACTGTCCGTTAATTAGAAGAGTTCATGTTAACCAAAACTGTCCGTTACTTGGAAGATTTCATATTAACCAAAACTGTCCGTTACTTGGAAGATTTCATGTTAACCAAAACTGTCTGTTACTTGGAAGATTTCATGTTAACCAAAACTGTCCGTTAAATTGGAAGAATTCATGTTAACCAAAACTGTCCGTTAATTGGAAGATTTCATTTAACCAAAACTGTCCGTTACTTGGAAGATTTCATATTAACCAAAACTGTCTGTTACTTGGAAGATTTCA
>JAPXFY010000031.1:18595808-18633308 GCA_030674185.1 Monoplex corrugatus | reverse complement strand
CTGCTGGTGTTGTTGCTGTTGTTGTTGGCGGTGGTGATGTTGTTGTTGTTGTTGATGTTGTTGTTGATGATGATGTTGTTGTTGGGTTTGAATTTGTACTATAAGATCTTGAGTCAACGGTTCTTTCCAAAGAACATACCTATCCGCATAAGTGAATGTCCTCATGGCGGATGACCTCGATAATGACGAAGATCGTCCAAATACACGCCATAGAACCCACTCCCCTACATGTAGAAAGGGGTCATAGTGAAACTGTCATAGCACAGCGACAAACTAACTCACCTGATCTAGCAGCTGGACTCCCCAGTGGTATGGAATGTGGTCACCGACCAGTTACCGCA
Organism: Monoplex corrugatus; assembly: GCA_030674185.1. Lineage (NCBI taxonomy): Eukaryota > Metazoa > Mollusca > Gastropoda > Littorinimorpha > Ranellidae > Monoplex > Monoplex corrugatus. The sequence goes on along the minus strand of JAPXFY010000031.1, from coordinate 18,632,967 downwards.
AGAGCTAGCACGTACTTGGATTATAATGACAGCGTTTTGAGTTTGAATCAGCCCCATCAGCTGAAAAGACAAGTAACATTTACAGGACATTTTATGAGTCAAGAGAAATTTGAGCGCCTAGTCACAACGGAAAAGATAGAAGGGAAAAAGAGCATCAGGTAGACCCAGGGAGAAAGTATTCGACAGTTTTGCAGAGTGAATGAAGACAGAAAGAATAGGAGATGTACTTGCATCGACAAAAGATAATTTCGTAAGGAGGGCCATGATTGGCAGCGCCATGCGGCAAGGCACATGGTGATGATGGTGATGATGGTGATGATGATGATGATGATATGAGTTTAGTTGTTACAAAGTCATGCACATAACGCAGGGTCTGTGGGTTCAACCCTCAGGTGGACCACGGTTATTTACATCTCAAGTTCAATCCCAGCCCGCAACGTTAACCCTTCGACTCCCGCACTCTGTCCACCAGCATCGCGCTTTGTCAACCATGCTCGCAAAGCAAAAACTTAACCCTCTGACTCCCTCACCATATCCACCACCTTCCGACAGGAAACTGGTGGACAGGGTGAGGGAGTCAAAGGATTAAGACTTTGCAGTTGGTCGATAGGGTGCGGGAGTCAAAGGGTTAAAACACTGCCATGTTCGCTGCCCATCTGTACGTTTCTATCATCTGGTGATATCAGTCTAGTGTTACAAAGGTCACTTCTCCACTCCACCTTCCCAGCTCACAATCTTGCCAACGCATTGGGTTTTAGAGAGTCTACAAGATAATTGCTGCTAGATTTGAGTTGATCGCGTATGGAATTGTTCGAGTGCGGTGAATCCCTTTTGAACAAACTCCAAGAATGGATTTCTGTCTTCAAGGAGCGACTGAGCCAAGTTGGATCGTTGTTCACATGGAACCCTTCTCCACACGTCTTCAGAGTTCTCATTTGAGTTTGTTTCAAGAGGACACGCTGCACGCGGACAATTCCACACGTGCTCCACTCAAAGCTGCCATCAATGATCTGGCAGACTCTTTGAGCCTGTGCCAAAACCTTGCTCCACTCAAAGCTGCCATCAAATGATCTGGCAGACTCTATTGAGCCTGTGCCAGACTTAAAGCAGGCAACCGGTGGATCGGACGTCTCAACGATTTAATCATTCATCGTCATCTCATCTCATCTCTAAGAGGATCTGCTTATATTTGAGGCATCCAACAATTTCTTTGACAACAATGTACACACTGCCATGGCGACAAATCAACAGAATGGCTTATTCCAGGGCAACAGCCATGGCAGTGGTCGTCACTACTTCAAAATATTTGTGAAATAAATCTAAATATTATGAAATAAATCGAAATCATTCATCTATTTATGTTTTTTTTTTAATGAAACTCGATATTTTGTGATCTACGACAAAATGTATTTAGATCTAGATGTTAGAAATTTAGATTGTGGTGATCGCTGCCTTGGAGCTTTACATAACAACAATCATCGCAATGATTTCTAATCTTAACTATTTATAAATTCCATTTATTTATCGATAAAATACTATACATTTACCTGAAATGTTGCCTCCAAAAAGGATACGATTAAAGTCGCTCCTTTTCCCTAAATTATCTGGCAACCACCAGATCAACGAAGCGGAAATAACGACTATCAGCGATGACGTCATTATTATGGGTGACACTTCCTAAAATAAACAAGGGAACTCAACTTTAAGGCTATCTTCGTTTCCTCATTATCACACTTGATTTACTGATCGGCGACAATTATTACTACTACTGTACTTTGTAATGTAGGATTCCAGGTTACTCTACACACAGTAACTTGAAAGGGCGAGGACACGGTATGGCATCAAAATAATTTTAAGTTCCATCTATAAATATGCTTTAGGAAAGAACAATCATTGTATGTAATATGGTGCAAAGGTTTGCCGAAAGACAATCAAGGACTGTCGCACACACACCGCAACCGCTGTGACTGGACCTCCGCAAAAGAAATAAATGAAATGCTGGAGTTGCTCCCCCTCTACCGCTGTTTCCGGACGAAAATGACGTCATTGTGCTCTTCCGCCATCTTCGCTTCCTGATCAGTGACACAGCCCATCCAAGTTGATGTTTACATTGATCTGCTACTTCAGAAACGTCCGGCTGTGACGGCATTCAGCTCCTTTTATTATTCTTAAGGTAAGCTTTGTGTGAGTGAATCACTGGGTGCGATTGATGCGTTTATTTCAACGAAATCATTAATCGTATCGACATTTTGTGACGAATGACATGTCAAGGAATGAAGACAATTTTGAAGACCAGGAAACCTAATTATGTTCAAAGCAGACGACATAAGATCAGTGCCTTTTATTCTGCTATTGGTTGACCAATTAAATCTGATGCGTGCAGATAAAATGCATTTATTTTTAGAAATGTAGATGCTTCAGAGTAACGATGATAATTTAGTAAAATAATATTCAGTCCGAATCAGTGATTCACCGACTGCTCAGCTTCTGGCAGTGTTAGCACGGGTATTAGCTGGTATACCACCCCCTTATTTCTTGATGAAGCATATGTCTGTATTTGTTGTCATTTTTAAGCATCAGTTAGTTGTGTTTGGACCAACAGAAAATATAGATTATATAGGAAAGTCTGTACTGCAAACTAGTTGTATACATTATGCACTGTGTGGTCAGTTTGTCACTGTGTAATGTATGAACAAATTATGATTAATATGGGCATACAGTGAATAGCCTTTGACTACATTATCATTCTTACTCTTACAGTCATAACATAATATCAGAGATACTATCCCCCCTCCCCCATCCTTGGACCTACACAGTGCAGTGTTTTCCCCCAAAATCTTTACTAAGGATTAATGCCAGATGTTCTTTGGTGCATTGACACGCCCACTCACACAAAATAATCACAGACACACACACACACACACACACACGCACACACACACAACACACACACACACACACACACAGAGAAAATACACTCTTTCAGTTTCACAATCGAATCACACACAAACATTCATGCTCTCATGTATGCACACACACACACATGTACATGCACACACACACACACACACACACACACACACACACACACACACACACACACACACACACACACACCACATTCATGCACTCATGCATGTGCACACACATACATGTGACACCACACACACACACACACACACACACACACACACACACAACACACACACACACACATGCACACACACACACACGCATGCATGCATGCATTCATTCATTGTCACTCACACATTCCATGGCTGTATAGTGTAGTTTTAAAATTTTTCATGAGATACACTAAAATAGCGGTCTAGTTCTTATTTTGATCCACAACTAAATTCTAGTCTCATTGGTTTGAAATTGCTCTTCAGACCATGAGTGCATTATATAATTATGAGTGTATGATATTTTTCCCGTATCTTTACGTAAATTCCAGTTTTTAGTGACTTCTTATACCCAGCTTTGCTATTTATTTCTATCTCAGCATGCATACTCTGAGGCCTTTCCCCCACCCCTATCCCTTAAGGATATTTTCTTCAAGTTAAACATAGGTAAAATTATTTCAAAATTGGTATGGTCTGCAACCGTTCGAACAATTCAAATAATATGATATATACATATTAATTTAATTAAATCATATTGATTTACTTTGTATTATGTTGCCCCTGACGTTGACCACTCCGTCCAATTTATCACACAAATATGCTAGAGTGAGTTAGAAATGGTGAATGTATTTTTTATATTACTTTTTTTTTTATTAGTTTTTTATATGTGCTATGAAATAGCTGCTGTTGGTTTTTGCATGGACTTGTAGTTGATTTTGTTTATTTGTATATTACTGCCTGTTAAATGATACAGCCTACTGCCTAGTTTTTGAAGATTTTCATGTTTATAAAAATCATTTGTTAGTAGGGCCTATTATTATTTTTTAAGATATTAGTATTATTACTTAAATTATTTTCTGTTTCCATTTGAAATATAAGTACACTCACAGTGGAGTCCGTTTGCAACAAAATTCAAGGGAGACAGATTTGTGTTTATCATAGCAGTAGTACGTAGTGGCTGTAACAAGTAATAACAAGCAATGACCTTAACATGGCGCTGATTGCTTTTTTGCTTTGCTACTGACTATGCACACACATACACACATGTACACACACGAACACGCTTACACATGACATACACACCTTGCTGCTGGCTTTAAATCACACTGATCACTGTGCTGTGCAGGCATTATAATGATTATATGTTGCAGGAATTGTATCAGTTTTGAGCACTTGTTTGTTGCATGCAAGGCTTAGATAGCAAGCCTGGTGTTTAGGAAAGAGTACCTCATTCTTCATACACAGATGAATATGTTATGCATGATATTAGATTTTGTTTGTTATACTTAAAGACAGTATTTGACTATTTCACAAGAGGAAAGCGAGAGTGGGCAGTGAAAATAAGAGTACTTTATTGCTGGAAATTGGTTTTAGGCGTGTTTGTTGTAGGTGGACTCCACTAATAGTATATGTCTTTTATTAATAGAGGCCTTCATTATAGCCTAGGCTGAACAGTTTTTATACAATGTTTTGTGTCAGTTACCAAAACCAAATAAACCAGCTCAGATAAAGTACAGTGGAGAGTGCCTACAACAAAAAGTAAGGATGTGTTTGTTACAGCAGTAGTTCATGGTTGACTATAAGTTTGAAAAATCAGTGACATCATGCAGTGCCAATTGTTGCCATGCTGATGGAGTTCAGATGTGCTGTATTCTCTTTCCTGTTTCATACATCATCATTGTTATGTTTATTAATTAGCTTTATGGCTCAGTCATTGAAATATTCAAAAAGAGACGTGCATTCACACACACATAGTGACACACACACACACACACACACACACACACACACACACACACACACACACACACACACACACACACACACACACACACACACACACATGGCATACACACATTGTTGCTTGCCTTACGTCACACTGCTTATTGCTGTGCAATGTATGATGTTGAGCAATTGTACCGATCTTGAGTGCTTGTTTGTTAGGGGGCAAGACTGCACATAACAAGCTTGGCCTTTGGGAAACATCCTGTTCAAAGAAGAATTCATTATGTGCAATTGTAGGTTTTGTTCGTTATACTAAAGGCAGTATTTTACAAGAGGAAGAGAGACGAAACTAGGCAGGGAAAATCAAAGAGTACATTATTGTTGGAAATTCGCTGTAGGCAGGTTCATTATATCTTAACTATTATACTTTGTAGTTATGTTTTCTGGTTGTGATGTTCAGCTAATTGAAAAAGTACTGACACTTACTTGAAGTGAAAAATTACTTAACAGCAGTAGGTTGTTGATAGTCAGGATAGTTGAAATTGTATGGATTCTCTTCACATTGTTGAGATCACTTCATGAGATGTCCAGAAATCTTAAGGCTATTTTACCCTAGTATTATACTTGGGGTTTAAATAATAACAGTAGTCAGAGTTGATTGTTTAGTTTGTCCACAGAATATATCATATAAACTCTGCTGTCTGGGCTGGGGGGTTCTTTTGTGGACACAAGATCAGATATCTTGAATTCAGTCCCAGCCCATAACATTAAAAACTGGCCTATTTGCTGCCCATTTTAATGTTTTATCATTCTGTTGCAAGTGGTGGTGTCAGCGTAGTGTTTTGTAGGTCTTTCTCTCCCTCCCCCCTCCTTTCCACATTTCAAGACCTTGCCAGCACATAGGGCTTTGCGCAGTCTACATAATTTTCATGATTGCTGGCACATTGTAGGTAGCGTGCATGTGGATTTGCCTGAGTGCAATGAATCCCTCTTGAACAAACTCCAAAATCTGTCCCATGTGCCAGGTACTACCTCAAAATTTTAACAGTACCTAGTTGTCCTGAAGTTGTCAGGTGATAGCCTGGCCTGCCAGCTATGGAAGGTTTTAGAGGTGATAGCAGGAAGCACCAGATATCCTTAGTACCCCCTGACTGATTCCTTGACTATGTCTTTCAGTAATGCCCATGAACTACAGCTACTGTGGTTTCTTCTGCACTACTGAGCATTGACTGACATTTTCCTCCTGAGCCAAGTCTGATTTAGTAATCATGCCGTAGTGAAAAGTATTGGGATTTGACAGACAGATACATGTGTGTCAGCTTTCTTAATTTGTGTTTTCCTTTTAACTTCAGCTTAATTTTTCTGCAAGGGATACATTGTAGATTTAACCGCTGAAGTGGTTTGCTTTTTCTCGTAAAACCTGATTTGTATTACACAAATGATCGAACCAGCACAGTTATTTTAGGTGCATCTGGAAATAGACCTTGTCATTTGCAACAGATGATGATGTATACTGGAATAGTCAGTGCCATGAGGGTATTCTTTGGTTATTTGTGTGAATGCAATGATATGTGTACTTAATTTTCCTTCCAGGTTTTCTTTTTTCCTGCTTCGTCGATGTGTTTAGATGTGTGTGTGTTGTTTGAGATGGTTATCGCCTTGATATTGTTCTAGGCAGTTGGCTGGGCATTAAACATTACTGCTAAGTGCTATTGTTACTATTTCTACTACTACTATTACTACTTTTAAAGATAATTTTAAATGATTATTATAGCAATAATATATCAGTAGTGATAAGTACAACAAGAACAAGAACAAAAACAACAAGAACAAGAACAACAATAACAACAACAAAAAATAATGATGATGATAATAATGGTGATAATTCTGTTAATAATAATAATATTGAGATGATGATAATAATAATAATAAAAATGATGATGGTGATGAAGGGATTGTTGATGATTTCAATTTTATGTATATGTTGAATTTGTATTGATAATCCATTCTGTTTGGTAGTCAGGGAAGCGTACTTTTGAATTCAGTTTACTTGGGCCACTTTTTGCCTGCGTGTGTGTTTTTTTTTAAATAGTGACCCAGGAAGTCACAGTACACTACTGACACTAGTGACAGTTGGGAAGATCTGAAATATTGTTTGATAAAATTAATAGTTACAAAAACAGAAACAAAACAAAACAGCTAAAACAACAGGAACAACAACAACAACAAAACAACAACAACAACAACAAAGCAGAAAAGTGAACACCCCCCTTTTTCCCCCACCCATGAACATAGATGGATCTTTACTGAATTGGAGTGTTGAAGACTGTTTAGATATTCAAATGTAAAAACAAGTGGCACATGTCATAGTAACTGTATAAGTCAGAAGGCAAAAATGCATTATAAAGACAACTAAATAGTGTGAGGAAAAGGAGACAAGGATCTTAGGGTTTTTGTTTTTAATTCATTGTTTTACAAAGGCACAAATGGGAGCAACACTAAAACTTTAAATCATGAAAAATTTTTGCTTATGCACATGAAAATAACACCAAAAATTAACAGTGTACAGATATGCATTTGAAAGTAACACAATGAAATGAATAAAATAATTATATTGGGATAGCTCTTGGAAAGAATAGAACTCTCTGTCTTGTACTTTCTCCCCCTCCAGTTAAAGAAAAAATGCAGATTGTCAATAAGAAATGGGATAAGTTTATATGGCTTGGTCATCATCATTAATTGTGGCTTATTCAGGAGAAACACATTTCTTGCAAAGAACAGTTGTTAGAACACTTCCACTGAACAAAAGAAAGAATGTGTCAATATTGTGGGTGATTGCGACTGCTGCTTTAAAATTATCAGAGAGTATTTGTTGCAGTGATCTTTGATTCTTCAGTTGCAGTGATCTTTGATTCCTCAAAATATCAAGCTTGTTGTCTGTTTGCGATGGGCATGATATGATGATAGGTGGATAAACGGACTTCCAGTCAGAAGGACCAGGGTTTGATGGCCTGGACACCTCTGTCTAGTGAGAAGATGGCGACGATTTTTTTGATCTTCTAGGTCAGCATATGTGCAGACATGCCAGTGCCTAAATCCCCGTTGTGTGTGTGTATGGATGTGTGCAGAGTATCAGATGTGCACATTAAAGATCTTGTTGTAAGTCGTGTTCATGGCTGGCACATATTAACGATCTTGTTGTAAGTCGTTTTCATGGCTGCCATTTGGAAACATGAAGACATCAATGCAAACAGTGACAAGTTTGAAAAATGGCGTATATATATAGGAAGCAGATCTGCCGTTGGAAAACAAGACTGTCGTCATCATCACGAAATCTCCCCTCTCGCTCTCTTTTAGTTACTGCTATTATCCTTCTATGCGTGGTATACGAATAGCATTCCTTCGACACTCTAATATTTTGTAGAGTATGTAGAATATCGGTGTCTGGTTCCTGGCGAAGCTGTGATTATCATACGATGCCTGGTGTAGCATTCCAGCAGTCTGTTTCTCCTCGGGTCTTCCTTCTACTCGCCTCATTTGCATTTGCATTCGCATTCGCATTCGACCCGTCGGCTGGCCATGGCTTCAGTGTCAAACGAAATATTCCGAGACATGAATCAGAGGCACATGTAGCGGACCATCGCTATGGGTTGGAGGAGGGAGGGCTAAAATAGGATTGCCATGGGAACCCCCTAACGTTGTCATGGTCATAAGTTGTCGTTCAGATTCAGTAAGGGATTCTGTTCATTACTGCTTGGCCAGTACAGCTGTAGTTTGGTTTTCTATATTTTTTTAAAAGAATTTAGAGTGCTTCAGCCAAATGTACATTATTGTATGGCATGAGTGTGCTTGTTTACATGCACACACGTATATACACATGTACCAAGTACGCATGTGAGCGCACAGAGAGAGAGAGAGAGAGAGAGAGAGAGAGAGAGAGAGAGAGAGAGAGAGAGAGAGAGAGAGAGAGAGACTCATACATATGCATGCACACACATTTTGCTTGAGCAGCACTCTGTCTTTGAAGTGGATTAGATTTGACAGTGGGGTCCGAAGTTTCCCCACTGAACCCATAGCACACAAAATATTTTTGTTTCTGCTCAACATCAAGCTGTAGGTAGTCAGTAGCACTCACGACCTCCCCCTCTCTCTTACAGTATGTATACCCCCTCCCCCCCCACCTTCCGATATCTCCTTCTCCCCCTTTTACTCAGTTACTACCGCTATCATACTATGCAGGGTTTACGAGCATTCCATCCATATTCCTCAAATACTCGGCAGAATATCATGTGTGATTCATAGGAAGCTGTCGTGATCATAGGACTTACGATACATGGAATAGCCTTCCAGTGGTCTGTTTTTCGTCATATTCTGCCTTTCCCCGTGATTTGCATTCTCCTTGTCGACTAACAAGCGCAAGTATGGTTTCAGTATTGGACGGAACATGCAGAGAGAGACATGACTCAGGTAAGCACGCATAATTATATTTATGCGTAAACTACGTGAAATGGAATTATATATAGTGGACCGTCACTGTTGGGTTGGTAATGGGGTTGCCATAGACGACCCCCTTAAGTTGTCATCAGTCAGAGATTGGCAAAATCTGAATGGCTTTGAAGCTGACTCATACCATCTCATAGGATACCATCGAGTTGCTATAGTGGATCCAGCCGTTTTCTGCCAATCTGATAGGTTCTGAGTGCTTCAGCTGCAGGTTTCAGAACGTAACCCACCAGGTTCAGACTTATGAAGAAACATTTTGCATATGCACAGTCATGCAAATGCATTTTTGCATGTGTGCGTATGCTTGCACTCACACACATACATGCACGCAGACTCACAAACGCACGCACATACATGTACACATGCGTACCTGCATACTCATGTACATAATCATGCATGTATGCATGCACACATGAATAACAATTTGTAAGCATGCATGTACTCATGCATGCATGCCCCCCCCCCACACACAAACACATACACACACATGCATGTGCACACACACATAATAACATATGCACACATGTTTATCTATCGGTCTGCATTTGATTTGGGTCCTTGGGTTAACAGGTCAGATACACTTCACTCTTGCACTTTAACAAAAATTTGAATAAAATGTATGAGCATATGTCCCAGTGCCAAAAAGAGTTTGCACATGAGGGCCCTTCATTTCAGGAACTTGTCTTTAGCTTTGAAGAAAAAATAATGGAATATGTTGGGTTCTTTTCAGGTATCTGGGCCAACATCATTCTTTTCAGGTATCTGGGCCAACATCAAAGTAGAGATGTAAAAGGGGGGAGGAGGGGATTGAATGTGGGGAGGGAGGGGAGAAAGCTGAGCAAGGGAGCTGAGTAGGAAAGGAGAGAGAGGAGGGGAGGGGAGATTAGCAGGCGAAGATGAAAGGACAGAAAGAGAAGGGGAGAGGTGGGGGGGGGAGGGCAGAGAGAGGAGATATTTACACACACACACACACACACCACACAACACACACAACACACACACACACACACACACACACACAGAGACTTGAACACAAACGCACGTGCACATGCGCGCGCGCACACACACACACACACACACCCTTACTTCAACCCGAACCCTTGCCAACAGAAAATGAAACTAGTCCCACCCCCACCCCCACCCCTTTTCAGGGGACAGAAAATAAAACTAAAGCAAAGCTGGAGGGTTAGCAAGAGGTGATGGCAGATTACTTTAGAAGTGGATTTCTTGGGGTTAACAATTTAAAACCAATCCACCATTGCGCTTTTCCAATTATTATATAAAAATGAATGTGTGTGATGCCAAGAAGAGCTCTAAGCATGTGAGGCCTTCATTCCACGAACATAGCTTTAGCTGTAAAAGAAAACTTCAGAGGATGTTTTGGGTTCTTTCCAGGTTTTTGGCACACATCAAGAGAGAGAGAGAGAGAGATGGAGAAGAGCTGATGGGTTTGAGAGAGGGGACACTTTTTTATGCCGACAAATATACATCACGCATGCACACACATGCGCGCGCGCACACACACACACACACACACACACACACACACACACACACACATCACACTCACACTCACACACACTCACACTCACACACACACACACACACACACACCACACACACACACACACACACACACACACACACACACACACACACACATGTATTATACATACATATATACACACACATGCACACACACACTTGTGCACATTGAAAGAAAATCTGAAAATTTGTTACCTAATTACAAATGAAATTATAAAAGAATGTCTCCCCACCTACTGAAATGTGAAAATTTGTTACCTAATTACAAATGAAATTATAAAAGAATGTCTCCCACCAACTTTCTTGGTTATCAGAAAACTTTCACAATGTTACTCAGGTAGCCTACATACTGGATGAATGGAAACAGGCAAGCATCCATATACCTAATTTAAGAAATGGAATCCACTGAATTTAAACAGTTACGAACAGATGACATCTAACAGTTCTCATGAAAATTTCTGTTATCAAATTCTGAACAATAGAAGAAATGATTATGGTGCCTAGAACTAGTAGAAGAACAACCAACTGTTGACAAATGAACATGCAGGCTTTAGAAAACATAAGAACTGCTGGCTGTATCATTATACTGGAAAACTTAATTCATGATGTCATCAAGAAACTGAAAAACTTAAGTGAAGTCATTAAAAAAAACCGAAAGCAAACAAAACCAACCAACCAACCAACCAACCCTCCCCCCCAACCCCCGGCAAACAGACAATGCAGCTGCTTTGTTGATTCCAAGAAGCTTTTGATAATGTGTGGCATGAAGTTGTCATGTTGAAATCATTCAAAATTGGAATCAAAGGTGACTGTTTCAAAATTTTGTGGTATATGAAAAAGCTGCAATACCTACATAGCCTACGTGAACTACAGATGTCTTTCTCCCAATATAACATTATAAAAAGGATTTTTAATTACACATACTGTACCGTGGCTCACTGATGCAATAAGTGGCAGCGATTTGCCATTCCTGCCTCATAAACAATAAAGTCCGAAAGGACCATAACTCTGAGAGTGTCCATGTCTTGCGCATGCGCTCTTCCTCTTTTCTCGGCAGCCATCTTCCAGCTTGCCTCGTATGCTCTGAGCAGCTAAGTATTTTGTTACTTTGCTTGCAATCGATCGATTGTCATTGCTGTTTTGTATTGTCTTGCCTATGTTTTCGTGTAATGGAGAAACTTACGTGAAGCGTTTGGGTGGCAAAGCGAGGGTTAAGAAGATTTCGTCCACGGAATTCTCCAACCCTCAGACCGGAGGTTTGCCCGGTGCGCCAAACCCGCTCTTTCTTCATCTTTGTCTCTCCCTCCTCTGTCTCCTTCGTCTACTCTCTCTCACTCTCTCGAAGTCATCGCAACTCAACTGCGGTTCTGTTGCGGTGACCACGAGCCCTCAACTCAGCTGCGGTAATGTTGAGTTTTCGTCATTTTGCGGCCTTCACACTGCCCCTCATGATAATCGACTCAACTGCGGTTCTGTCGATTCCATACTCGCCCCCTGCGTGCAGCTCAACTGCGGTTCTGCTGCTACGTTTCAGCCCCTATGGCTGAAGGGCGACATGGGTACGGGTCTCCTTTGGGAGACAGGAAGGCCAGCATTTTGTCGGAAAAACGGCTTGCCAGGCGAGTCGAGGGAGGCAACCCTGATGTGATGGGCGTCAGACTGTAGGTCCGCCCCGATTGCCTCCCGTCCTCCATTACCAGCGGGTTGACTTTACGTCATCTTGCGGCCTTCTCGTAGCCCCCCACGGTAATCGACTCAGCTGCGGTTCTGTCGATTCCGTACTCGCCCCCTGCATACAGCTCAGCTGCACACACTTCAGCCACACTGGCTGAAGGGCGATCTGCTCGCCCCCTGTGTGCAGCTCAGCTGCACGCATTTCAGCCACACTGGCTGAAGGGCGACCTGGGCACGGGTCTCCTTCGGGAGACAGGAAGGCAAGCAATTTGTTGAAAAAGGCTCACCCCCTGCTTAGCCAGGTGGGTCATGGGTGACAAACACCCCTGTCGCGGGCGTCAGACCGTAGGTCCGCCCTGGCTTGGTCATCACAACTCAACTACAGTTCTGTTGCCATGACCATGAGCCCTCAACTCAGCTGCGGCTCTGTTGACTTTTTGTCATTTTGCGGCCTTCACACTGCCCCTCACGGTAATCGACTCAGCTGCGGCTCTGTCGATTCCGTACTCGCCCTCTCAGTAGAACTCAATCCCGGTTCAGCTGCTACTGTTTCAGCCCCTATGGCTGAAGGGCAACATGGGTATGGGTCTCCTTCGGGAGGCAGGAAGGCCAGCACTTTGGCAGAAAATGGCTCACCCCCGGTTCACCAGACGGGACACCCCCTGGTTCGCCAGGCAGGCCAAGGGAGACAACCCCCCTATTACGGGCGTCAGATCATAGATCCGCCCAGGTTGTCTCCCTTCCTCCCTGCAGCCTGTTTGTGTCCTCAACGCAGCTGCAGCTCTTACGACTTTTCGTCATTTTGCGGCCTTCACACTGCCCCTCACGGTAATCGACTCAGCTGCAGTTCTGTCGATTCCGTACTCGCCCCCTCCATACAGCTCAACCCCGGTTCAGCTGCTACTGCTTCAGCCCCTATGGCTGAAGGGCGACAAGGGTATGGGTCTCCTTCGGGAGGCAGGAAGGCCAGCACTTGGGCAGAAAATGGCTCACCCCCTGGTTCGCCAGGCGGGCCAAGGGAGACAACCCCCCTATTACGGGCGTCAGATCGTAGATCCACCCAGGTTGTCTCCCTTCCTCCCCTGCAACCTGCTTGTGCCCCCGCTCCAAGCTCTCTGTCCCATTCCGGACAGAGTGCTTGGTTGCCTTGGCAAATGCCAAGCGACCCACTGCGGGCTGGCACATCTCTGTCCCATTTGGACAGAGCGCTTAGTCGTCTTGGCAAATGCCAACCGACCCCCAGCAGGCTGGCCCCTTGGGCACTGGGGATCCGGGGATTCCATGGGCTCAGCTCATGGCACCGTACATGGCATCGTACATGGCGCCATGGCAGCACTTCCCATCTATGGGATTTCCCCTTGCCTCGTCCGCAGGGTATACTTGGTGGCCCCGCTTTATGCCTGGCGCTCCACCCACGCAGGCGTCTGCCTTGACCACCCCTTTGGACACCTCCCCCCCGGTCGGATTTCTCCCCAGGGGTGCTCCCCGGGGCTTCTGACCCCAGTCCGTTTGGAGTTTGCCCACACTCGGGCACTCCACAGTCCATCGCCTCCTCTGTAGGCGGGCCGGGGGACACTGACTCGAAATCGGATGATGAGGGCTCTACCCCGCTTCCTTTTCATTTTCCGTAGCAGTGCAATGGCTCACCTCACACCTGCCTGGAGCCGTGTCCACTGCACAAGAGGCCAAGGCTCCCTGCCCTGCCGTGGCAGAGCTCGCCTTGGTGCCCTTCCTCTCTCAGCCCCAGCCTCCCCTTTTCTAAAAGAGTCAGGCTTGGTGGCTGACTCGGTGAGGAGGGCCCAAAGCAAGGTGAGAGGCACTGAGGCATGGACATCCTTCCAGGTTCCGTGCCCGACTTCCCTGGGGCTCTGGCTTACGGGAAATTTCTGAGGCCAGAGAAACTCCCTTTCCACAGAGCGGTCCTCACGGCCCGTGAGGCCATTCCAGAATCGCCACTCTCCCTCACACAGGATAACCTCTTAGCGCAAGAGAGGTCTCGGGCCCAGCAGCGGCATATCTCCCTCTCGCAGCGCTGCCTGGCAAACTGGGAGGAGACTGCCAGGAGGGGTCTGGAAGTGGATCTAGTGGTGGATTCCTTCTCGGGTGGTCTGGTGTCCGCTCTTCAGGACCCAGACTACGAGCCCGTTTCTCTCCGTCAGTCACCTGTCTCCCCCCACAATGGTTGCTTCCATACAATCCATGGCGGAAAGACCTCAAGTACTCGGCTGATGCCCTTCGCCAGACTGTACCTCAATTCAGTCCTGTCAAGGCGAAATGCTGTACTCTTACCATCTTCGGTCACCCGCTCTTCATCTGCCAGAGCTTCCTCGAGAGCTGTGCACTTAGGTCTGGTTCCCTCTTTGGGACCCACGTGCAGCCCACTATCAAGAGTCAGGACGAAATTAGGAGGGACCTCGCCCTTCACTCCGGTCCCGTTCGCCCCGCGGCAAGGCGCCCTGCTCCGGCGGCTCCCCCACCTTCCCAGGGGCCTCCACAGGAGACGTTTCGCGCCTCCTTCAGCCCCAAAGGGGCTAGGGCAAGCACCCCCCACAGGCGATCCTGTGGGCAGTCTGTCCCGACACATAGACACTTTCAGATGGAAACCCCTAGGTCCATCTGTGATGCCTTGCACCCGGACGACTGGGGGATGTCCATTGATCTCAGAGATGCGTATTCCCATCTCCTTATTCACCCAAGGGTCAGGACGTACCTCCAATTCGTTTGGAGGAACCGATTCTTCCAGTTCAGGGCTATTCCCCAGGGTCGCTTGGGTCCAATCATCAGTACCAAATGGCACTCCCGGTCCCGGCTAGCCCAGGGAGTCCCTATCACACACCCCCCTCCTCAGCGGACTTGTTCACGGATGCGTCCTAATCCGGGTGGGGGGGCCACGTGGGCCCACTGACAGCAGCAGGTCAATGGTCACAAGATCTCCTTTCCTGTCACATCAACATGCTGGAACTGGAGGCAGTTTTTCAAGCCCCCAGAGACTTTCTCCCCTTTCTTAAGGGAAAACATGTTCGCATCGACACGGACAACACTACTGTGGCTTGTTACATCAACAAGCAAAGGGGCGCCCGCTCCCACTCCTTGTCTCAGAGATCGGAACAACTTCCACTCTGGTGTGTAGAACAATCCTTTCGGATCTCAGCGATGCATGGTCCGGGAAAGATGAACATACTTGCGGCCTCCGTCAGCAGCTCCCACAGGATTCTTCCTTCAGAACGGGCACTGGTCTGTGCAGTTCTGGAGCCAGTGTGGGCAGCATGGTTCAAATCACAAGTGGACCCGTTTGCCACCAGATTCCACCACCGCCTTATCTGTATGTTTTTCCAGTCCCGGATCCTTCGGCTTGGCCCGTGGATGCTCCGTTCATCCCACGGTCAGTCCTGTCGGGCTATGCCTTCCCTCCATTCCCCTAACTGGGAAAGTTCTGCGGAAGGTGAGGGCAGACTCTGCCACGATGGTTCTTGTGGCGCCTCAATGGCCTGCCCAAACATGGTTTCCAGAACTGCTGCACCTGTTCCATGTGCCTCCAATAAAACGCACTGTGACAGGCCGGTCCTTGCTTCAACCAAGGTCATGCATTCTGCACAGCAATCCAGAAGCTCTAAACCTTCCTGCTTGGCTGCTGTGCAGGCCTCAATGTCTTCATTAGGCTTGTCCCCGGCAGTGATCGGCCCTGTGGAGCAAGCGCACAGACCAGACACTCAGGGAATGTTTAGTGCCCACTGACACGGTTGGCCTTCTGGGTGCTCCTCAACTTTCCACTCACCCTCTCGTTTGCAGTTGGCCAACTACCACGGCCTTCTTCGTCGAGGAAAAACCTTTTGTCCTCCTCAGTGAAGGGACGCAGGGCAGCCATCTGCACCACTATCAGCCAGTCGGGTAGTCCTTCCTTTGTGGACGACCCTCTCCTGCGGGATATTGTCCGTGGGGCTTCCCTTCGGGAAGACCTGACCCCCCGCCGCACCCGGCCGGGGATCTCCTTCTCGTCCTCTCCTCCCTGGGACTTCCGCCTTACGAGCCCATCAGGGAGTGTTCTCGCAAGTTCCTCTCATTTCGTACAGCCTTTCTACTCCCTCTAGCGTCGGGGAGGCACTGTAGTGAAGTGCACGCTCTTAGCGGACTCCCCGGGGATGTCGCTTTCGAACCGGAGGGCTCAATGTCTCTCCCCTACTCCCGGACTTCTTGGCCAAGAACCAGTTGCCAGGTTCTCCTACTCCGTCTATCTCCATTCATCCCCTGACGTCTATCCTTGCTCCGGATGACGAAATCTTCTCGCCAGAAGCAGCTCCACCTGTTTCTCTCTTACAACGAAAGAGTTTTTATAAAAAGGATTATTTCAAAGACCCCCCCCCCCCTGGGAATGCCGGGGCTCTTTCATTAGAAATAGTATCCCCACCTTTGGAAATTCTGTGCTAGAAATTTGCTCTTTTCTGTCACTGTCTTCGTTTCTGCCTTGCTCTTTTGCTTTCTGTCATTTCTTTATATCATTTTCTGCCTTGCTTGTCCATTCACCTGTATGTGCTCAGTAAAGTCTTAATACGTTCTCACACGATTGATAATTGGGTGCTTGTATTAAGAGCGTGTTTGGCTCTAGGGAAACGATATATGCGGAGGCAGTTTTAGATAATTAAGCCTGTTTTTATATATGCTTTAGAGTCCTTAGTTATGTTTAAATTTGTATTCAGGTGTGTTTTTTAAATCCCCTGTGTGATAAATTGGACAGAGTGGCTAGGGGGATTTCCTTAGATTATGTGCATGATTGCATATATGTGTGTGATTGCATTGATATGTATACTTAATTTTCTTTTCCTTATTTTTTTCTGTTGAAGTATTGTGTATGTTTTGAAATAGTTATATCCCTGATAAGGCTGTACACAGTCGGCTGGGCTTTAAACATAAATAACAATAACTGTTTCAAGGACAGACACTAAGCCCGATATATTGAATATATTTGTTAATGACTTAACAAAGTACTTACAAGACAATGATTCACCATATATTAGTGAATCATAAAAGACAAAAATCGCAATGTCTGTTCTATGCTGATGACCTAGCAGGTAGAAGAAAGAGCTAGCCTAGTAGTCAAATGATGTTAATAATGCTGTCAGCTTAGCGGCATTTTTCAAAGCTAGCTCAGCAGGCGATGGCATTTTTACCTCCACCTCGGCACTACCATCCTTACCCCACTGCTACCCACAAGAAGAAAAGACAGTGTTCAAGAGCTGGAAAAAGATGAAGAAGGTGAAGAGGAGGATGAGGAAGAAGATGCCTGATTTTGTTATTGTTTTCTGCGGGCTCCACCCAGTTTGTTGAAGGACTATACTCTGTACAGCACAAAATATCAGTTATCATCAAACAAGCAGTCACTATTATTACAGACATGATTTCATTATCCCCTCAAATAAAACCCAGCAGTCTGCTTTTTTCCAGTCATTTTCGTGTTTCTTAAAATGTTGTTGTGTTCCTGTGATTGAGTCATGGTGACATTTGTTCCAGTCATTTTGGACATTTTATCTTGTTGCTCTGGAATTGCAGCTTGTTTCCATCACCATTCTGCAATAACACTGAAAAGGTTCAATATGTGGTGTGTGTGTGTGTGTGTGTGTGTGTGTGTGTGTGTGTGTGTGTGTGTGTGTGTGTGTGTGTGTGTGTGTGTGTGGTGTGTGTGTGAGTGAGAGAGAGAGAGAGTGCTTGTGTGTGTGAGTGAGGGAGTTGTTGGTGTGTGTGTGTGTGTGTGTGTTGTGTGTGTGTGTGTGGTTGTGTGTGTGTGTGAGAGAGAGAGAGAGAGAGAGAGAGAGAGAGAAAGAGTGAGTGAGTGTGTGTGTGTGAGAGAGAGAGAGAAAGAGAGAGAGAGTATGTGTGTGTGTACACTCACACATGTGTGCATATGAGAGTCAATTGTTGATTTAATGTCTAAAATATATGTGATTTTAGACTCTCTCTCTGTCTGTGTCTCTGTCTGTCTGTCTGTCTGTCTGTCTCTGTGTGTGAGTGAGATGCTGTGCATTATATGTTTGTATGTGTGTGTCTGTGTGCATGCATTTGTGCATAATGTTTTCAAATGTTTGTTTGGTGTATAGGTGCAGAGGAAAGGAATATCACAAATAGATGACAAAGAACAAGAGCCATTTTAAAGGGGGGTAGGGGGTTGTACTGGTCAGACATGTAAGCTTGAGATTATCACATTTATTTTCACTTGTATATTATGAAGAAAGATGGTTAGGCCTTTGTCTCTTTACCTGATTTTCCTCCTTATTAAATTTTATTGGAGTATTTACTTTAATTCTCAAAGATTGTGTGTGTGTGTGTGTGTGTGTGTGTGTGTGTGTGTGTGTGTGTGTGTGTGTGTGTGTGTGTGTGTGTGTGTGTGTGGTGTGTGTGTGTGTTTTCTTCTTCCCTTCTCCTTTTTGTGTTTTGTTTCATGTGTGTGTGTGTGTGTGTGTGTGTGTGTGTGTGTGTGTGTGTGTGTGTGTGTGTACGGTGGGGGGGGGAGAGTAAAAAAAAATAGTGGATGAGAGATGGGCGGGTTGGATTTGGGGCAGAGGGGAGACAGAGTAAGAGACATAAGTAAGTGGGAAAATAGAAAAAATGAAACAAGAACTTAACACTAACAATTAACATCAACAATGTAAAGGGAAAATTTAACACTTAAGTACAAACTTCATAAACTTAAAGTAATGCATTAACAGGACTGTGAACCAACGATTCTGAAATTTTAACTGACAAAAATTGATCGGAAGTTACTTCTGTAAAATGAGTTTCAGAATAGTTTTCTTGTGTAAACATTTTTGGTAAAAAAGAACATAGTATTTTACAGTAAAATAGAGAGTGAAACTGTGTGAATTGTTTGCCGCAAATACACTTGACATTTTTACAGTATTTTGTTTTCAATGCGTTTAGCTGAATACGAAAATGAACAGCAACAATCGATCTCAAATGATATATGGAAGAATACTGCAATTTTTTTACATACATTTTGAAATGAACGTTTTATCATTTGTTGCGACACAAACTTTTCATGGAAATGTTCATGAAAACGAATCCATGAGGCTGATTCTAACAAGTTGCAAACTTCTTTTACGGAAGTATTGATACGTAATTCTATAGTATTATCAGAGTTGTGTGCACCTTGCTTAGCTGCTCTGTCAACTACTTCGTTGCTGTGAAGACCAACGTGAGAAGGTTCCCAGCATAAACTGAGATCTGTACCTTTTATCCTTAGACGATGTATAAGATGATTTGCCTCAGTAATTGAATCAGGTCTTGTATCTGTATCAAAAGACTGTAAGGCATATGATACAGATTTTGAATCAATGAAGAGAACTACTTTGAAAAATACATGTGTATGGTTTACTAGATAATGCAACGCTTGTAAAATAGCGACCAATTCCGCTGTAAATGTAGATATATTTGCCCCAATGAAAAATGACTTTTTTGTTTTAAATTTTGGAACCTAAAGTGCTGCTCCAGCAATTTATTTTCTAAGACTGATCCATGGGTAAAAATATGGAGGTGGGTACGGTATTTTTCATCGACGTGTTCTCTTGCTGTGCATATCGAAATGTTGACGTTTTCATATTTCTTAGCATCTGTGTAATCAATATGAAATGTGGCTTTTAGCATTTCCCATGTAGGGATAGGTGTTGTGTTTCAGCTATTTCATCCAGATTTATGTTAGACTGTTTGACCAAGGCAGATACGTAAGTTGCAACAGTCATTTGTGATGAAATGTTCTTTGCTGATTTTAATTTCCTTGCTCACAAAATTGTCCGTTTGTGAAGAAGTTCTAACGGCAAACTTTGCTGTTGCTAACTCACGATAGTTATTCAGAGGCAGAATTCCAGCAACTTTGTACGTTTCCAGATTAGAAGCATGGGCTGGTACACCTTGTGCAATTTTAAGACTTTTGCAGTCTAAGCTTTGAATCTTCTTTAGTAAATATTTTGGTGCACTGAAGAACACTTCTTGCGCATAGGATAATTTAGATCTTACAAGTGCTGTTGACAGATGAAGTGGTATGTTTGTATCCATTCCCCAGGGTAATCTGCTTATTATCTTTAGAAAATTTAGGGCTTTCCTTGCTTTTGTGAAAATATAATCAAAATGGACATTCCAGTTTAATCTCGATGTTATAAAGACTCCCAGAAATTTTACAACCTGCTTGTAATGTAGCACTTCACCATGCAGTCTGAAAGTAGGCAAGTGACTTAAAGTACCACCAGGATTAAATAGCATCATGTTAGTTTTTTCTGCAGACAACGACAGACCATTTTCTAACATGTAGTTTCCAAGATTATCAGGATCAGACTGATACAACTTCCTGGTGTAATTGTGTGCTCTCTGTGGAGTTGTCTTCTTTAAAGTAATATTCATCCAAATACGTATATCATCAGCATACTGTACCAAAATAACACGATTTGAGAGTGCAGTAGGAAGGTCCTGTATAAGGATATTAAATAAAATAGGTGCTATCACTGAATCTTGAGGAATTCCCATATCAAGACGTCGTGAAGTAGAATAACTTGTTCCCACTGTTTGCCTGAATTGTTCTATTGGCTAAATAGGACTTAATATAATTATACATATTGCCAGATAAACCAATAGATTTCAGCTTGTACAATAAACGTGTATGCCAGACTTGATCATAAACTTTTTTCACATCAAAAAAAGTTGCTAAAAGACTTTTTCTGCAGGCAAACTGTTGTTTTATCTGAGTTGTAAGTTTAACCAGGTGCTCAACTGTGGATCTCCCTTTACTGAAACCTGCCTGGTTTACCGGAATAACGTTATTTTTATCACAGTAATGTATAAGTCTGTTTAGTACCAATCTTTCCATTAGTTTGCTTGTATAGGACGTCAGAGCAATAGGTCATTAAGTGTTTTTGTTCTTTTTAGGCTTTCCTGCTTTTAATATGGGTATAACAATAGACTTTTGCCATACCTGTGGTACAGTTCCACTCACCCAGCAATTCTGAAAAAAATTGTGTGAGAAAATAATATAGTTTTCTGGAAGATGCTTAATCATTTCAGTTGAAACTGCATCAACACCTATCAAAGTCCTTTTGTTGTGTAGAGACAAAATTGAGTTTCTTTTTTTTTCTTTTATTTTTTCAGCTCTTCTAAGGTGATTGGAGAATTAAACCAGCGATCATTCTGAGGTATTGGATCAGTGTGGATAGGGTTGTTAGCTGCTATCTCTCTGTATTGTTTGCAGTTAGGAGACAAACCGTCTACTTTACTATTTTCAGCAAAAAGTTCCACAAAAGTTTCAGCTGTGTCCGTGTCGGAAGGAAATTTGTGACATGTATCAATCATTATTGGACAAGTAAGTAAGCTGGCTCCTTTTTTTCATTTGATTCATTTTTGTCCAGACTTTATGGAAATCCTTAAAATCTGAAATTTCTTTGGTGCAGTATATTGCCCAATAATCTTTTATTGCTTCAGCGATGATTTTATTACACTGGATGCTAGCTTTTTTCATTTCCATATGATCTTCAGGGTTTCTGCTCGTGATGTAGACTTTGAATTTCTCTTTTTTATACTGAACTGCTTTCTCGCATGTCTCTGTCCACCAAACATTACCCAAACTGTTATTGGACTTAAAAGTTTTGAGTTTCGGGATTGAGAGGTCTGCAACAGCTAGAACTGACTCCTGGAATTTAGAAAACATAACGTCTACATTTTCACATTCATAATGTTTGTATTTTTGTTTAGCAAGAGCAGTCTGAAACAAGGACCAATCAGCATGCGTGTAATTATATTTTGGTATAATATCAGGAGTGCTGTCTTTCATCCTGATGTTTGCATTAGTTATTGTTATGATGATAGGTAAGTGATCACTTTCCAAAGTATCTCTGCGAGTGTCTCAGGTACAGCATGGTACTAATTCTGGTGATATTAAAGATAGATCGATGGCTGTTGCCCGGTGTTTGGAAACATCAAGAATCCTAGTGATACTCCCATCATTCAAAAGGTAAAGCGAACTGTCAACTATATTTTCTACCAAACGATTGCTTGTAACAGTACAACAGTCTTTTTCCCAGAACGGGGAATGGGAATTAAAGTCTCCGACTATTAGCCATTTACCGTGCTGCAGATCCGGAATCGTACGCAGCCATTCTGTGTTGTGGTCATTTGGACCTGTTGGCAGGTAGACTGACAAAACGTTCAGGATTAATGAATTACTGAATTGTACTGTGGCGGCATAAGCGTGTAAGTCTTCAGTTGATGTTAAAACTGGGGAAGTAAATATGTGATACTGTAACTCTTTAATTAAGTATGTATATCGCAGTGGCTACCTTCTTCCTGGGATTCCCAAAGTCATATATCAGAGGATAATAATAATTTTGGAAATTGGGAAGTTTGGTTGGCTTAACATTAAGCGACTGCAGAATCAAAACTTCTCACTGATTTGATGCGAGGAAATGTTCCAGGTATGCGGAATTGGTGGAAATAGATCTACAATTCCACTGTAAAAATTTGATTTGTGATGTCGGGGCATTTTCATTGTTGGCTAATCTCTTATTTTAAATTAATGGTTATTTGTTTGATAATCACAAATACTTTGGTTTTTCTGTGTACAAGAAAAATGGCCAGTGTGGTGTTTGTGTGTGAAGACTATCACTCATTCACAGCCACTAAACATCACTGAACACAGCTTGTGCATTCAAAGAAACGAACTTATTATTTCAAACCAAAAGAAAGAATGACAACTGGACATGGCTGCTGCTGCTGCATGCTCAACGATAACTAATCACGAACATCCGGGCTCCCGTCCTTCCGCTCCTATGACGTAGCAACCGCACCACAAACAATATGGCAAATCAAAGGAATAATGGGAATCAAAACAATCAACATTGAAAAACACTACAGCCAGAAAGAAAACATTAATTACTTAGACCACTAATGAAGGGTAGAAAAAAAATGTAGTTAAAACAAAGGGGAAACGTCCTTCTAATAGAGATAAGAGTTAGATTCAGAACAGAAACAAATAACATAAATAAAACAATGGTATACATGCCTTCAAATGTACAGAGAATATAGTCTGACTGAGTCCTGATAGTCTGACTAAATCCTAGCGTTTATAAACTTTCAACAAGAGAATTGTCAGAGATGACGAGGGAAAAAAGTCCTTTGACATGAAACGTTGATAACTGTAGATCTACTAAAATATATTATATGGCAGCTACCACGGTTCGCAGTTGTCAAAATGGTGGAACTGTCCTCAGGGGGTCTCCAAAAACAGATCCCGAACGTGCCTTCCAAGGTTCCCCGCTATCAGGCTGCTTCCTCTGGCAGTGGGGTGAATATTGTCGTGAAGAAACTGCTGGTTAGTACGAATGTTTTCATGGGAGACAAATGATATGGTTTTTTTTTATGTCAACAAGCTCAGCAGATAAGAATGCGTTAAATTCCGCTGAACCTCCATACGTGCATGTCGTGCAGGGGCGACCTTGCTGATGATCATCTTTGAGTTTGGGTATGTTTGTACTACATGTTTGATGCTAGAAGCGAGATTGTGAGTTGTTGCTGCGATATCTTTGTTAATAGGATATGTTTGTGCTACATGTTTGATGCTAGAAGCGAGATTGTGAGTTGTTGCTGCGATATCTTTGTTAATATTCAATTCGTGGACACCACAGTGGAAAACAATACAGTCTGCAGGATTGCCTAATTTGAATAGTGTCTTGTCTAAAGAACTTTTTATATCATAAATGTCATTCACAGGACACGAGTCTCCTTCGAAACTATAACTGTATAAGATCGTCCCAGTCTTCTTGAGTTGATATCTGTCAAAACCGAGTCGTGGATAGTCAGAACATACGGAAGGTCGTGGTTCTTTTCACGTCGTTCTGATATCTTTTTAGGGTGTGACGTTGCACGTTTTTTTCTGTGAGGTGACGTCTTTAACTTTTTTGATGTCATGATGTTGTTCTTTCCCGTTTTTGGTTTTCTTTTCGGTCACTATTTTCGCTCGCTTAGAGTTATTGCTATTGCTGCTAGTTTTTGTTGCGTCTGATTTTTGTGGCTGTTGGTCGGGCTGCCTGCGTGTGTGTTGTTGTTTGAGAACGTCTGCGTACGTGGGATTTGTTTCAGTGAGATCTGTCTGTGTTTGACGGTTGCTGGTTACCTTGGTTGGGGCGGTTGCTGTTGACTGGACCTCGATCTGCGCAAGCACAGTCCTTTCTAAGGAACGAACTCGGTTGCGCAGATTTAGTACGATATTTTTCAGATCAACAATCGTACTCGCGAGGTCCGCAGAGCTCAGTACAGGTGTGGTGTTAGTTGTCCCACTCTGCGTGTCATTGGTAACCGCGGTCGAATCGCCATTTGTAGGGACAGTCTCAGCCTTTGTGGTCTTGTCTCCCTCATCGCTGGTCGATGGCCCCTCCTGATCGGCCAATCCCGCTGACGCAACTTCTTGTTTCTGTTGAGCAGGGCGGCCTCGTCGTGTCCTAGTCATTGTGGACAATTCCGCGTTGTCTCTGACTGCTGAAATTTTTAACCAGTCAGGTGTCACCGCCATTTTGAATCCGTGTGTGTGTGTGTGTGTTTTCTTCTTCCCTTCTCCTTTTTGTGTTTTGTTTCATTTGTGTGTGTGTGTGTGTGTGTGTGTGTGTGTGTGTGTGTGTGTGTGTGTGTGTGTGTGTGTGTGTGATGTTGTTTTAATGGTTGGAATGACAAACTAGTATGAATTGGCTTGTTAAACATGACTGCTGATTATGGGGTGCAAATGATAAAGGGTTAGAATGATAAAGCAGCATGGATTAGCTCTCTCTCTCTCCCTCCCTCTTTCCTTCCCTCCATCTCTCCCTCCCCCCCCCTCTCTCTCTGGCTCTCTCTCTGTGAACATGATAAGCAGCGTAGCATGAGCGTTGGATCTCTTGCAGGTGTAGAGTGTCAAAAATTCGGTTACAGCGATAAAAACTACTTGACTGAAAATAGCCTTCACAAGGTAGCCTACATGGAAGTACTTACCACTAGCTGTAGTTCTCCATCTTCCCAATCGTCACGCCAGATAGATGGCTGCAGATACAAACTTTTCCACATGTTGAGTTGGGCGGAAGACTGCAGCTGGAAAGCGAAACTGTAAAAGAGTTGGGAAGATAAGGACTTGACTGTAAGAGATGAACAAGAGAAGGACATGACTGTTGAAAAGGCATAACCAGAAAAGGACGTGATAGTTGAAAAAGATGAAGAAGAAGAGGACGTTACTGTTAAAGATTCAACAAGAAAAGGACACGACTTAAAAAACCAATCAAACAAAAAACAAACAAACAAACAAACAAAACACACACACACAAAAAAAACACAACATAAAAAGATTAAGGAAAGGACATGAGTGTGAAAGATTTAACAAGAAAAGGACATGACTAAAAAAAAAAGGCTTAACAAGAAAATGACGTGACTTAAAAGATTAACAAGTAAAGATTGAACAAGAAAAGGACATGACTGTAAAGGAGATTTAAGAAGAAAAGGACATGACTTCGAAGATTTAATAAGAGAAAGACATGACTGTAAAGGAGATTTAACAAGAAAAGGACATGACTTCGAAGATTTAATAAGAGAAAGACATGACTGTAAAGGAGATTTAACAAGAAAAGGACATGACTGTTCGAAGATTTAATAAGAGAAAGACATGACTGTAAGGGAGATTGAACAAGAAAAGGACATGACTGTAAAGGAGATTTAACAAGAAAAGGACATGACTGTTCGAAGATTTAATAAGAGAAAGACATGACTGTAAGGGAGATTTAACAAGAAAAGGACATGACTGTAAAGGAGATTTAACAAGAAAAGGACATGACTGTGTAAAGGAGATTAAAAGGACATGACTATTAAAAGATTTAACAAGAAAAGGACGTGACTGTAAAGGAGATTTAACAAGAAAAGGACATGACTGTTAAAAGATTTAACAAGAAAAGGACATGACTGTTGGAAGATTTAATAAGAAAAGGACATGACTGTTAAAAGATTTAACAAGAAAAGGACATGACTGTTGGAAGATTTATTAAGAAAAGGACATGACTTAAAAGATCTAACAAGAAAAGGACATGACTGTTGGAAGATTTATTAAGAAAAGGACATGACTGTTAAAAGATTTAACAAGAAAAAGACATGACTGTTAAAAGATTTAACAAGAAAAGGACATGACTGTTGGAAGATTTAAGTTGAAAAGGATATGACTTAAGTAAAGATTGAACAAAAAGACATGACTGTTGAAAGGATTTAACGAAGAAAAACAAAGTGATGAAAAGATTTAACAAAGAAAAAAAAAATCACTCACCACACACACACACACACACACACACACACACACACACACACACACACACACCACCACAAATCCCCCCCCACCCCCACCCCCGTGCTCCGCTCCTTCCAACTTTTCTTGGAGCCAATGTTAATTGATTAAAATGGCGATGATCAACTCCTCTCCTTCACAGCTGTACATTTGCCAACCCCAGACAGGAAACCAAACAAAAGACAAAAGCGAAAAATAAAAATAAAATCTAAACAGAGAGAGAGAGAGGGGAGTGGGGGAGAAGAGAGAGAGAGAGAGAGAGAGAGAGAGAGAGAGAGAGAGAGAGAGGTATGGAGGGAGATTAAGCATGAGAAAGAAAAACTTTCTTCAGTATAATGAGAAAAAAGTACACTGGATGGTTGACCACATATACAAATTGTAGTCCTGTGCATATTCTAGTGGTCAGATTGATGACAGAGTTATTAAAGGAAGACGTGTGTGTAAAAAGGATTGAACATGCAAACTTTGTAAAAAATACGATAATCAAGAAAATCTTCCAACAGTCATGTCCTTTTCTTGTTAAATTTTTCCAACAGTCATGTCCTTTTCTTATTAAATCTTCCAACAGTCATGTCCTTTTCTTGTTAAATCTTTTAACAGTCATGTCCTTTTCTTGTTAAATCTTTTAACAGTCATGTCCTTTTCTTTTAAATCTTTTAACAGTCATGTCCTTTTCTTGTTAAATCTTTTAACAGTCATGTCCTTTTCTTGTTAAATCTCCTTTACAGTCATGTTCTTTTTTGTTAAATTTTTTAACAGTCATCGTCCTTTTCTTGTTGATTCTAAATCAGTGTTACGTAGCTTGAAACAAACAGAAAATGTAATACGAAATGACATTATATGTGAGATCAAACATTTGATACATTGTATTTCATCCAGTGGTGTTGGTATAAATTTTTGCTGGGTTCCGTCACATTGTGGACTTTATTGGAATGAAGTTTCGGACAAATTAGCAAAAGACGGTTCATCCAATAATGCAAATACCGTAACTTTCCATAACATACGACTGTCAGTTCATGAACTTGGTTCTGTGTTAGAATGTTCACTTTATACAAATTTTTCCAATACCCAAAGCCTGATACCTAACTGCCCCAGACAGCTAGCGTCCTTGATACACAAACTAAGGCTTAACTCTTGGAAAACAAAATATACACAGAATGTATGTATTTGTTCAAAAGCATTATCTGTCCACCATCTGCTCTTTGAATGTCCTATTTTACTTACGAATATAGAAATAACAATCTCGATTTTTCATGTACTGATTCTAGAGATATCCTTTACAACAAAAATAATGATATTATTTCGGTAG
Organism: Monoplex corrugatus; assembly: GCA_030674185.1. Lineage (NCBI taxonomy): Eukaryota > Metazoa > Mollusca > Gastropoda > Littorinimorpha > Ranellidae > Monoplex > Monoplex corrugatus. The sequence continues at coordinate 18,604,775 of JAPXFY010000031.1, read as the reverse complement.
TCCAGCTGATTCTCAGATCCCATGTTGGCAAATTGTTATGAAGAGTTAATTAATTGTTGTCTGTTATTAATTGTTACTGTTAACTTAATGTTCTGAATTCTTAATTGTAATTGTTCCTCTTCTTACATTCAAACTCCCACTACCCCTTCCCATCCCCGTCCCCCACCCCCCTTTTTTTTTTTTTTTTTTTGCTCCCTGTGTATGTGTGAGTGTGTGTGTGTGTGTGTGTGTGTGTGTGGGTGTGTGTGTGTCTAAAATCACTATTGTGAACAGACATTAAATAAAGATTCCATTCCATACGATAATCAAGGAATATGCATGGCAGAGTTGACTATAATGTAAAGAATATAAGGATAGAATTTGAGTTTATTTGTGGTAATATTACCAAAAGAATGTCGCTACAAGCTTCGATGTTGTAAGAAAATATTAAACAAGAAAATTTGGGTGTAAATTTAAGGAGAGAGAGAGAGAGAGAGAGAGAGAGAGAGAGAGAGAGAGAGACTTAGTCTATGAAGCTAAAAGACAACACATGAAAACAATAGAATGTAAAATTATGTGTAAGATGGAATGTAGACAGACTTGATTATTTACCAGGGCGTGGAGAGTTCTTTAATTATGTGCTAGGATTATAGGTCTGACCAGTGACCACGGTTTTGCCTTCGTGGCTTTTATCTATAGATACGGGTAAAATCATAACGACTGACTAGTCTAGGTTTGGAAAGCATCCATACGCCAATACCCACCCTTCTCCTTTTCTTTCTACATTTTCTACATATAAGCATGCGTGCGCGCACGCGCGCCACACACACACCACACACACACACACACACACACACACACACACACACACCACACACACACCACACACACACACACACACACACACACACACACACACACACACACACACACTGTAAGTTGTGTGTTCGATAGCAAGAGTTGCAGAGAGTGGAGCTCTTGATAATGGCAACTACAAGATCAGTAACCAGAACATTCCATTTTGGCATCAAAGAAACTCTTCATGTCATGGACGCATGGTGGCAGATATATTTGCACGTGCAAAATTGAGAGATAATGTTGCGTAGGACCGAGGTCTTGTCCTCTACAAATTCAGTAATTAGCAGGACAATTACTTCTGATCATCGCATCAAAAAGATTTCTCGGCCATGACCATGTAGTATGGCAACGGCAGTGGTGTAAAGTGTGTTAGTATCGCAGTTAAGACTAACAGTCACAGTTTTGCTTTCATGGTCACTGTTTCAAATTTTGCCTTCACGGCTTTCATCTGTTGTTACAGTACATGTAGTAATGACTTGCCTAATTCGGAATATACCCATACAGTGGTATCCACCCCTCTCCTTCGGGCTTCTCCATTATACGCACACACACTGGCGCGTACAGGCACGGACAGACATACAGACACACTCATACATGTATACATGCTTAACTCTTGCACACATACACACACGCACGCACGTCGCCATGTCTGCTTTGACTATTTACGCGTAGATGAACATTCTCTGTTACGTGTGTTATGATTCGTATTGAAGGGTCTTTGACATGTGGCCTGAGTGTTCACACCTTTCATCTGTAGATAAGATGATATGACTGGCTACTGCTGATAATCTCTCAGCCTTTTTCCCTGTCTGTATCTTCATGCACAGGCATACGTGTGTTCGCACTTACACGAATGTGTGACCCCCCCCCCCCCCCCATACACATGCACCCACACCTCCCTTACGCATCCACATGCATGAACAAACACACACAAGTATGCACTCACTCTCGTAAAAAGTGTGTGTGTTGTGTGTGTGTGTGTGTGTGTGTGTGTGTGTGTGTGTGTGTGTGTGTGTGTGAGTGTGTGTGTGTGATGTTTGTGTGTGTGTGTGTGTGTGTGTGTGTGTGAGAGAGAGAGAGAGAGAGAGACGGTGAGAAAAGGCCTTGATAACTGTTCTATACATCAGTAACCTTGATAGTTGTTATAACAGTAACCTTGATAACTGCTTTATACATCAGTTACCTTGATAACTGTTGTAACGGTAACCTTGATAACTGCTTTATACATCAGTTACCTTGATAACTGTTGTAACAGTAACCTTGATAACTGCTCTATACATCAGTAACTTGATAGTTGTTATAACAGTAACCTTGATAACTGCTTTATACATCAGTTACCTTGATAACTGTTGTAACAGTAACCTTGATAACTGTTGTAACAGTAACCTTGATAACTGCTCTATACATCAGTAACCTTGATAGTTGTTATAACAGTAACCTTGATAACTGCTTTATACATCAGTTACCTTGATAACTGTTGTAACAGTAACCTTGACAACTGCTCTATACATCAGTAAACTTGATATTTGTTGTAACAGTAACCTTGATACTGCTCTATACGTCAGTAACCTTGACAACTGCTCTATACATCAGTAAGCTTGATAGTAGTTGTAACAGTAACCTTGATCACTGCTCTATACAACAGTAACCTGGATAGTTGTAACAGTAACCTTGATAACTGCTATACATCAGTAATCTTGATAGTTGTTGTAACAGTAACCTTGATAACTGCTATACATCAGTAATCTTGATAGTTGTTGTAACAGTAACCTTGATAACTGCTATACATCAGTAATCTTGATAGTTGTTGTAACAGTAACCTCGATAACTGCTATACATCAGTAATCTTGATAGTTGTTGCGCTTAGATTTGATTTTATCAAGATTTTGCGCTATATAAATATTGTAATTATTATTATTGTTGTAACACTAACCTCGATAACTGCTATACATCATTAACCTTGGTAGTTGTAACAGTAACCTTGATAACTGCTATACATCAGTAACCTTGGTAGTTGTAACACTAACCTTGATCACTGCTCTATACATCAGTAACCTGGATAGTTGTAACAGTAACCTTGATCACTGCTCTATACACCAGTAACCGTGATAAAACTGCTCTATACATCAGTAACCATGATAGTTGTTGTAATAGTAACCTTAATAACTGCTTTTACGCATCTATAACCTTGATAACTGTTGTAACAGTAACCTTGATAAGTGCTCTAGATACATCAGTAACCTTGATATCTGCTGTATACGTCAGTAGCTTTAATAACTGCTCTGTGCATCTGTAATCTTGATAACTGCTGTATACATCAGTAACCTTGATAGCTACTCTACATCAGTAAATAGAATAATAGTCGTTCATATTATATAACACAACAGTTGTCCAAGAGGCCATTCAGTGTCATAGTAAAGCTGCAGTGCGTGCACGCGCAACAGCATAATGATAGTTGCAAGGACAAGAGAGATTTACAGGTGTAGCATCAGTAAATCAGTATATGTCGCATGGTGTCAGAGAAACGCATTGCACACGTCATGGAACAGGCAGAAACCCTGGTTCAACACTCGAGACCTGTGATAGTTCCCAGACATACATGTTGAGATTAGCATTTATGTGTTTTGAAAGTTGTAAAAACGATAAGAATTCACATTTCTTCATCCTTCTCTCCATCTCTGTCTGTCTGTCTCTATCTCTCTGTCTGTCTGTCTGTCTGTCTGTCTGTCTGTCTGTCTGTCTCTCTCTCTCTCCTCTCTCTCTCTCTCTCTCTCTCTCTCTCTCTCTGTGTGTACACCGCTTATCTACTGTCCATAGGACTGAAAATTTAATAGTGCTAGTGTCATAATTAGTATTGTCCTTTCCGTCTGTCTCACTCTGCATGGCACTAAGACGTTTTTGTGTATATAATATGCCAAATGTTACTTTATTTTCTAAATCCATCCCCTTCAAATGGGGCTGGGGCTTTTCTGGATAAATTTTAGCATTATCTGTCTTTGTCTGTCTGTCTCTGGCTCTGTCTGTCTGTCTGTCTGTCTGTCTGTCTGTCTCTCACACACAAACACACACACACACACACACACACACACACACACACACACACACACACACACACACACACACACACACACACACACACACACACACACACACACACACGCACGCACGCACGCAGGCTCGCCTGCACACAGCATACACATTGTATGTGTCTGTCAGTGAATGTGTATAGTATGTGCGGGATTTTTTTTTTCTGCGGTGTTATCGTTTCTGCTAATGGACGTGAAGGAATCTGTTGTCAGTGCCAGGAGACGGTTAAAATTGACAAGAGACCGTTATCTGTGCGCTTGAAGTGTGTGTGTGTGTGTGTGTGTGTGTGTGTGTGTGTGTGTGTGTGTGTGTGTGTGTGGTGTGTGTGTGTGTGTGTGTGTGTGTGTATGTGTGTGTGTGTGTGTTTGCAGAAGGGAACGAGAGGGGTGGGGTTACTTTGGTAGTGGAAAATTTTTCGTTTTGGCACCACTGTAATTAAGTCGGTAACTAGTTGTATGATATACATTCTAGTCAGGTATTTTGTTTCATAATAATCCCTATATGCACACTTACATGTGTGCACGCACAAACGTAAGCACACGTACAGGAAATCTCTCTCTCTCTCTCTTCTCTGTCTCTGTCTCTCTGTCTCTCTCTGTCTCTGTCTTTCTCTCTCTCTCTCTTTCACCAGAACAAATCAAAATAAAACTAAACAGAAAGTCCTAATTGTGATCTCCATTTTACAGTTGTTTTATAACATCAGTTTGTTTTACCATTTCATTATTATTGCATGTATATGTCCAGAATGTCACAGTGAATTAGGAACTTAGACATCATCACCATCAGTAACGGTAGCAAAATAGAGCAGCAGCTTCAACTGAACCACCGTTCTGATCCCCCCCCCCCCCCTCCTTTTCCAGTTTTCTCGTTTTCCGCATGTTTCTCTTTTCTTCTTTTTCTCATTATTTTCATCTCACACCCTCGAAAACGGCGGTTGTATGTTTTTTCTAGACTTTGAAGTAACATTTGTTTCCATCAGTGGAGGTATTCTGTGACCAGTTCTGTGAAACAGTGATGTCTGGAGAAAGTTTATTAGATGTGTACTGAATAACTATGAATGTGTGAAAGGGGAGTCAGATGTGGAAGACATTTGACCGATTTTGCTAGTGTACTTGTGATGTAAAGTAATGTGCAAAGTGCTGTCCTATTCTATTATTTACTGTTTATTAATGAATTAATTAGTGAAGTGGTCATTTATAGAACGGTGGTGTCCAGTTTACTAATGATAATTATGTTGAAATTGTTAGTCCGTCTTTTGCAGATGATTATATGTTACTATCTGAAGCAGTCATCAGTCTACAAATGCAACAAAACTGTGTATTGATCTGCAGCTTCTCTTCAGTTGAAAGTAAATAATTTCCTAAAAAGCAGTATTCTTGAATTTGGAAAACATGTGTACCTATTGCATGGTATGGAGTTAAACTGTAGGGCCTAGATATGCTGTACTATATTGCAAAACTTGTATTTCCTAGTGATATTTTGTTAATGTCAATATAAACACTGATAATGATCATTTGAGCCCATGGTGAGACAGCAGTATCCACTGTACATCAGTTCTGTTGTCAGATGTGTCAGTTACTGGTTGAGACAACTCGGAACAGTCAAGACTGCCATAGAAAGCAGCTTGGCTATCACACAAAGCAGTTCCTATATGATTTGGATGTCAGGGAGAAGGCTAACTGGGTTTCAGAAGTGAGGATTTTGTTATTTTAGATTAGGAAATAGGTATAGGTATGTGTAGATTATGAGAATGTGGTTGACAAAAATGCCTTTATATAATTCACATTAGACTGAGTGACTGTTGGGGGCCAGAATAGACCATCCATGTTTAGAATGGTGATTCAGCTGATTAGTATGATTTCTGTACACTGTTTAGATCATCACACTATATCCTGACACACTTATTGATGAACAATAAAGAATAGACATATAAGATATGACTGGATTTAGACTTGGAGTTCCGTAGATTTATGTCCACTTACAGATAGCATCATTCTTAAGAAATTACTTGTCCATATGTCAAGGAGCAACAGAAAATGACATTTTTGTTGTGTTGTGTTGTCCGATTCTGGCAGTCTTTGAAAACTGTTGCCCTTCTTCCTCATTTAAACTGTTTGCTTGTCATCCAATCATAAAGAACACGTCAGACGATTTGTTGTTTTTGCATGTAGTCTTTTTGTAGAGCATTGAAAGCCAGAAGCTTATATAACAATTGATGCTTCGTCTGAATGTTTGTTGTCATTGTTTTGAATGTTGATGATTGATGTTGTGTATGTTATTATTGTAATGGTAACTGTGCTACGTTTTTTTCTGGGGCTGTTCACTTCATCCCTTAATGAAGGGCTGTAGTCTGTATTGCAAAAAATTCACGCATGTAGTTACCCTTTCCTCTTGGTATCCACCTCTCCCCTCTCTCTTACTGCCGTACTCACATTAAAGCCATCAACTAGCAATCAGTCAGTTGAGCAGTCAGCCTGAAATGGAAGCTCGTCATGGCAATTTCAAGTTAGGCTGAAGCGCACAAATGACACAGCTGACACCTCCCCCCCCCCCCCCCACCACCGCCATTCTTGTACATCACGATCACGTTGCTTGTTATCCAGGTTCGATAGACATGAATCATTTTAACTCTATGACCGCCTCACCCAGTCCACCAGCATCCTGCATTGTCAACTATGCTAGCAAATGAAAAACTAAACCTTTTGACTCCCTCACCTAATCCACCAATTTCCTGCAGGAAGCTGGTGGATAGGATGGGGAAGTCAAAAGCGTGATTTTTGATCTAGGAATTGCGCCTGTCCGGAAAATCCATTGGCCAGAGTGTATGATATGTGTATGTAAGATCCCAACCCCCTACCCAAACACACATGCAGACACGCACATGCCCACATGTGCACACACACATATCTTGTACATGCATGCATGCACACGCGCGCGCATGCACACACACAGAGGGGATGAGAATTATGTTTATAATTATGTTTTCCGTACAGTGTATTGTCTTGCAGTTAACTTTAGGAAAGGCCTGTAGAAATAAATCAAATATACATCAGTCTGGATGAAAAAAATGAAATGCATGATGAAATTTCTCATCACCTTTAGTGCTAAAAAGACAGTGGGTTTTTCATGTAAAGTTTAGGTACACAGCTGAGCTGAAGCTAATCACGCATGCCTATATACTTAGAGTAATAAACTAACTCTCCAAAAAGAGTAGTCTTAGTCTGAATTCTAAGTAGTACTGTAAGAAAGAAAAACAAAAACATTAAAACATTTCATAGATCATCTTGAACTGTGCTTTCCTACCGGTCACTGTTGTGCAGTGATTAGGGTAACAGACTACTGACTGGAAGATTGTGTGTTCAAATCTATCAGTTATGTCAGAATCATAACTTTGTGTGATCCCAACTGGTCCTGCCAAACTTTCATGTATTAAGGGCTCATTATGAAGACTGGGACCACACAGTTGAGTCTCATCCACTTCACAGATGTGTCATTGAGACTAGAGTGTTACATAGATCTATTGACCAACACAATGTATCTGTATCTCTCAGGCCTGGTTGGTGCCAAGATATATTATGAAAGTAAGCTTAGAGTAAAGCCTTGTCACACAGTCTCAGTCCGAAGTGGAGCTGCACAGCATTATGTTTATCACCCCCATTATCATCATTATCGTCATGGCATGGTAAAAAAGACACCCAGATTCTGTGGCTATAGTGTGGTGGAGGAAGTTGGATAGGAAAAAAAAAGAAAACGTATGTTTCTTCTGAAAAGAAAACAATAACTTATCGGAATAACCCTGGAATTTACCTGTCAACTTGGTGAAGTAGTTAATACAGTGGACTACAGACTGGAATGTCATGAGTTCAAACACTCATCAGTCAAAAATGATATACGGGATTTTTCATTTTGACCTGGTTCCTACCCAGAATTGAGCATGTTGTGGGCTTGTTGGCACGACTGGGACCACACAGTGGAGTTTACCACTTTATGGGTGCTTTGACCTCCAATACCACCATCACATTTTTAGTGGCATCTTACAGTTAAACCAGATATGGCATCATTATGATTTTGTGTATATTAACCCTTTGAACCTCGCACCCTATCCACCAACTGCAAAAACTTAACCCTTTGACTTCTTCCATCTTTCCACCAGCTTCTAGCAGGAAGCTGGTGGATAGGGTGAGGGAATCAAAGGGTCAAGCTTTTGCTTTGCTAGCACGGTTGACAATGCAAGATGCTGGTGGACAGGGTGTGGGGGTCAAAGGGTTAATAGCACAAAGAGTATCTTTTATCAACACAGTTTAAAAATAATTGGTCTAAACATTTCAGAAGTGATAGCCTAACTGACAAAACTTTTGGATCAGCCCTGGTAGACTTAAATTAAAAAGCTAACCGTGTGGGCTGATTTGTAACTTTGGCTTTTAATTAGAATTGAAGTTGTTTTGAACATAGTGTAAAAATGCTGTAATGTCCATAGTGGTTGTCAGGGTTCTTAGGAATGCGATTTCGATTTAAGCTCTCACTCTGTGTGTCGTTCTCACGTTCACACACATACGCTCACATACACTCACACACACACACACACACACACACACACACACACACACACACACACACACACACACACACACACACACACACACACACACACACACACACACACACACACACACACACACACTCACTCACACACTCACACACACACTCACACACTCTCGCTCTTTCTCTCACACACACACTCACACATTTACACACACATGCATTTACACACACACACACACACACCACATACACACACACACACACACACACACACACACACACACACACACACACACACACACACACACACACACACACACACACACGCACGCACGCACACAAAGGCATGCTTTTTCTTAACTGCGGTAATAGCTCATCAGATTGAGGTAGCCAACACTGCTTGAAATCCTTTGCTGAATTAAGGAGTTCATCTGCCTTATTGTCAGGTGAAGATATGGATTCTAGCATCCAAAGAGACTTTCCCATGGAGAGGTTGTTTTC
>JAPXFY010000031.1:18578308-18593308 GCA_030674185.1 Monoplex corrugatus | reverse complement strand
GCTGTCTCATTCGCCTGTATAGATGTGGCATGTACGTGTGTGAACGTGCGTGGAGCGTGGGGCTTCTCTCTGTCCCATCCCTGACGTTTCTTTTTCCAGTACGCTCTTGTCAGTATGCTTGTACAGTTGGACAGAACCCCTGTGCTCTCAGTTTTTTTTTCGCTCCACGAGCAGTGCCATGTTGCCCGTGCTAAGCTTCCCACGATGTCTGTGGTGCTAGCCTAGCGAAGCGTGCCAACTGCATGTGTGCCGGCTGACTCTGCTGCTACCTGAAAAATAACGGGGCCTGCCTTCCTGCCATCCGGCCAGAGATAGAGAGCAGAGGGATAGATACATTGCCCTTTGTCCCGTGACCGTATGTATATATATATACACACATCTTACTCATTGTCCCGTCTTGTCAGGGCGGCCCCTTGCACGTGGCACGAATTGAATTTGTCACTTGGTTTACGAAAGATTCATTGCACTCGAACAACTCGGTATGTGCTCCACTCAGATCTGCTGTTATGACCTCGCAGATTCGTGAGCCAGCGCAGAGCTCTACCTGCTGCTTAAAAAAATAATAGGCCTGCCTTCTTGCCATCAAAGCAGAGACAGGAGAGGAGAAAGAGATATGCAGGCGAATGAGACAGCCAACTAATTCACCATGTTTTTCTCTCTCTGTTTCACAAGTGAAGTATCTCCTTCCTTCCTAACTTCTGCAGCCAGGCAGACGCCTTGATCCTTCACCAGACCATTTGCACTGGTGAGATCTTGAAATCAAAATGCAAAGTAGGATTTTTTAAATACTAAGCTGACACCATTAAACTAAAGTGATTGCCAAATTTTAGATGGATATTGAAGAAGCCAGGCTGGGATTGAACTTGTGATATCTGTAATTGCCATTGTAATTGAATACTTGGCTCAGTCAGCAGAGCTATTGTAATTGAATACTTGGCACAGTCAGCAGAGCTATTGTAATTGAATACTTGGCACAGTCAGCAGAGCCATTGTAATTGAATACTTGGCACAGTCAGCAGAGCTATTGTAATTGAATACTTGGCACAGTCAGCAGAGCTATTGTAATTGAATACTTGGCACAGTCAGCAGAAGCCATTGTAATTGAATACTTGGCACAGTCAGCAGAGCCATTGTAATTGAATACTTGGCACAGTCAGCAGAGCTATTGTAATTGAATACTTGGCACAGTCAGCAGAGCTATTGTAATTGAATACTTGGCTCAGTCAGCAGAGCCATTGTAATTGAATACTTGGCACAGTCAGCAGAGCTATTGTAATTGAATACTTGGCACAGTCAGCAGAGCCATTGTAATTGAATACTTGGCACAGTCAGCAGAGCTATTGTAATTGAATACTTGGCACAGTCAGCAGAGCATTGTAATTGAATACTTGGCTCAGTCAGCAGAGCCATTGTAATTGAATACTTGGCACAGTCAGCAGAGCTATTGTAATTGAATACTTGGCACAGTCAGCAGAGCCATTGTAATTGAATACTTGGCACAGTCAGCAGAGCTATTGTAATTGAATACTTGGCCAGTCAGCAGAGCTATTGTAATTGAATACTTGGCACAGTCAGCAGAGCCATTGTAATTGAATACTTGGCACAGTCAGCAGAGCCATTGTAATTGAATACTTGGCACAGTCAGCAGAGCTATTGTAATTGAATACTTGGCACAGTCAGCAGAGCTATTGTAATTGAATACTTGGCTCAGTCAGCAGAGCCGTTGTAATTGAATACTTGGCTCAGTCAGCAGAGCTATTGTAATTGAATACTTGGCTCAGTCAGCAGAGCCGTTGTAATTGAATACTTGGCTCAGTCAGCAGAGCCATTGTAATTGAATACTTGGCACAGTCAGCAGAGCCGTTGTAATTGAATACTTGGCACAGTCAGCAGAGCCGTTGTAATTGAATACTTGGCACAGTCAGCAGAGCCATTGTAATTGAATACTTGGCACAGTCAGCAGAGCCATTGTAATTGAATACTTGGCTCAGTCAGCAGAGCCATTGTAATTGAATACTTGGCACAGTCAGCAGAGCTAGTGTAATTGAATACTTGGCACAGTCAGCAGAGCTATTGTAATTGAATACTTGGCTCAGTCAGCAGAGCCATTGTAATTGAATACTTGGCTCAGTCAGCAGAGCATTGTAATTGAATACTTGGCTCAGTCAGCAGAGCCATTGTAATTGAATACTTGGCTCAGTCAGCAGAGCCATTGTAATTGAATACTTGGCACAGTCAGCAGAGCCATTGTAATTGAATACTTGGCTCAGTAGCAGAGCCATCCAACACATGGTCTCATGATAGTACAGTATATTATTAGACGTTTTGTGCTTGTGCTGATTGTAGAACCATTCAAATCGATCAGGCAAGACCGTGGTCCAAAGCGAAATCATGCATTGCCGATCTCTCCATCCATATCTCTGGTCCGTCCGTGCAGGCACGTTCCCCTTCTCTCATTCTCCAGAAGCTCTGCTCTCATGCTGCCTACCTGAGTCTCTCAAATTCTGGAGCCTTGTCTGTGGGACTTTCACCTGCTCCTGCGTTTGTGTGTGTACAGACTCTTGCAGGCCTGATGGTTTATTTGACTGCCGTTCAGCCCTTCAGACTTTTGTGTCAGGCTGCTTGTGGTGGGAGAAGCACCGCTGGAGCCTTCTCTTTTGAGTGTGTATACATGTGTGTGTGGTGTGTGGTGTGTGGAGTTTTTCAAAGTTTCGAAGTGCATGGTGCCAGAAGCGCTGGTATTTTTTCGAGCTGTGCCAACAGCAATTGTTGTCGTGATGGTGCTGGAGAGACTGCGCTGTGGTATTGAGTCATAGTTTGTTGTGTTAAAAAGTGGATGATGTGTGCAGTATTACAATTGTGTTTTGCGCCTCATCATGTAGCTGGGATTTTGTGCTTTCGAATCAGAAATCAGTGAAGATCTGTGACTGTCGCAAGGAAGTGCTGTAAATTTTCGGTGCTGACTTCGTTTTGTCAAGACGATGTAGCCGTTGTTTATATTTGTGCAGGGTTATTGTGGAGGGCCAGTACTTGGTGTTGAATAGGGTTGTGAACAAACTGAAACTAAGACTTTTGCACCACCATCCTCCATCTCTCTCTCTCTCTCTCTCTCTCTCATCGTGTCTCTGTTTCTGTGTCTGTCTGTGCTGGCAGGTTTTGTGGAACTAAGCGATAGGGGCTGTGTGTGTGGTGGGGATGGGGGTGTAAAGATGTCTGTGGTGTGGTGTCTCCCTGGAGGGAGGAGGGTGGGTTGATAATTAGTAGTTTTAAGGTAGACTGGTAGTTAAGCGTAACTGTGATTCTCTCTGTCTCTGTCTCTTGAGGAGTGTGGGTGGGTGATGATGAGTTGACTTTCCATCTTATGGTTCAGCATGCATGCATATGCTCTCTATAATTTTCCATTGCTTTTATTCTCTCACCCCAATTATAGCCGTGTGTGTGTTGTGTGTGTGTGTGTTGTGTGTGTGTGTGTGGCGGCGTCGCGCGCGCGTGCGTGCGTGCAAGTGTGTGCGTGTGTGTGGGTCTGTTTCAGCGCTTAGATTTGATTTTATCAAGATTTTGCACTATATAAATATTGTAATTATTAATTATTAAATTATTATTATTATAATTATGTGTGTGTGTATGTATGTGTGTTGTGTGTGGCGAGGAGGTGTGTTATGTGTGTTTGAGTGTGTATGTGTGTATCATCTGTGCCCCCATCAGTTTCTCATTGTCTCTCTCAGTCTCTTTGAGGTGGGGCTGGAGGATGGGGTATGAATAGTGAGCTGATTTTGAAGTTTTGCTTTTTATATGTTCGTAGGTGGCAGCTCTTGTGTGCGCGAGAATTACGAATTGGCTCTTACAAAGATGGTTGGGTTTTTTGTTTGTTTTGTGGTTGTTTTGCTATTGTTATTCTTACCTGGCTATGGGACTCATACATTACATTGACATGGTTGATGTTTTTAGTGCATATCATACACACAAAGGATGTTCAGACACCAGCTGATGTACACACACATATGTTGTTATTTCATTATTGACCTGTGATTGGAACGATCCCTACCCTTTACCCACCTGGTGGTACTCGAGCTGGTTCAAACCCCATTCTCCTGTTTGAAAGACAAGCATCTTAAATCACTGGAATGATCTACCCTCCAAGCCTACCGGCAGTCTCAGGGAGATAGGCGAGCGGGCAGGCCAGCAGGCAGGCAGGCAGGCAGGCAGGCAGCAAGCAGAGACACAGGAAGACTTAGTGACTAGTCTTAATTAAACCATCTTAATCGCCAGAGACTTAGTCTTAATTAAGCCATTTTAATCACTGTCTCCACCCCTGTCCCCTAAAACTTTCACTACTGTCCCTTTTTGTAAGGTTGGAGGATGATGTTGGATTTGACATTTTAAAACTGTTCTCTCTCTGTGCCTTTCTCCCCTCCTTGTCTCCCTCCTCTCTGTCTGTGTCTACATCTGTCTCTCTCTCTCTCTGTGTGTCTCTGTCTGTCTGTCTGTCTGTCTGTCTGTCTGTCTGTCTGTCGTCTTCTGTCTCTCTCTCTCTCTCTCTCTCTCTCTCTCTCTCAGGCTTAATCTGAAACAGTCACTCGCATTGGTTCCTCATGCACCCTCATGACCGTGTCTCTCTCCACACCTCTTATCTCCTCGTTCCGTAAGATGTCTCGGTCTCCCCCCCCCCCCCCCCCCCCTCTTTCTCTGTCTCCCCATTCCTTTTGATATTTCCCTTCCATTCGGTACTCCTGTCTATCTCAGCGTCTGTCTTTCCATCTCTAGGTGTTTGTCAGTTTGTGTCTACTCAGTATGAGTTTACTCTTTCTCACACTATCCTCTTGGTTCTCTCTGTCTTTCTCTCAGTCCCATTCACTGTCAATCTCCCCTTCTGTTCCTTGTATCTATCTTCCTTTCCCCCATTGTCCTTCAGTCTCTTTCTCTGTCACTATTAATGATTATTATGAGTATCATGGGTCTCATTGCTGCTGTTGCTGCAGCTCTCTCTCTCTCTTTCTCTCCACACACACACACACACACACACACACACACACACACACACACACACACACACACACACACACACACACACACACACACACCTCTGTTTCTGTCTGTCTGTCTGTCTGTCTCGTCTGTCTCTTGGTGTTCTCTGTCTTGGTTTTAGTCTCAGCCTGACTTTCTGCTTCTTTCTGTCTCTTTGAGTCTTCCTTTATGCTCTTTCAGTCTTTGACTCAGTTTGAGTCTATGTTCTGTCTGCTTCCCTGTTTATAAACGGGCATGCAGTTCATTTTTATGGTTTACAATGTAGGTTCCTCCCTTTTCTTCTTAAGTTCATTCACATGTGCTCATCACAAATATATATGTGTGTGCACACACAAAACACACGCTCTCTCTGTCATGTCTATCTCTGTCTGTCTATGTTTGTGTGTGTCTGTCTTTCTCTCTGTCTCTGTCTGTCTGTCTCTGTCTTACACTCAATACAGTTTCACAGTATCATTCTTCACGTTGTAACACTTTATGATTTAACCGGCTGAAATTCATCCCTAAACCAACAATGTAGGCCTACCACATGTATGGAAAATGGGGGAAGTTGGAACACATCATATACACACTAACGGCAGCAGTCCTTAGCTTAGTAAGCAGTTGATGCGTCCTGCCCCCAGCCAGACTGCAGTTTAATAAATGGTTTGACATTTTGCCTGTGAATTTGGAAGAGAGAGAGAGAGAGCACTCTCCTCATTTTCCCTCTCTTTTAATATACTATCATTGCTATTTTACAAGTGTAGTTGTCGAGTGGGAGAAGTGCATGTATGCATACGTGTGTAGTGTAGTCTTTGCTTAGTTAAAGATTGAAACTGAAGATAACGCTTGTGCTATGTTAGGAACCGAAGACATTGATGTGGGGTGTGAAGGTGCGAAGGTTTCACAGAATTGGACCTGCTGTATCCCGGGTCTTTTGTGTGTGAAAGGAGACCATTTTGCACAGTCCTACGAAATGATGTGCAGCTGTTCAGGTACTAGCTACTACAACAGTAGAAGGGGCACAGGGCATGGGTGCTTGGATTTGGAAACTAATTATGTGTAGTCAAGGGAAAATCCTGAGCACAGAGTTGGAGATTAGGTTGAAGTGAATAGTCATGTAATGTCTTTATCTACAAGCTTACTGTCTGGATTTGGTGTTTGAATTGTGAGATAGGTAATTGGCAGATATGATATGGGTTTTGAAGAAGAGTTGGGATAATTTTTCTGCTCAGTAAGTTGGTACAAGATAACACTTGTTAAAGAATTACAGAACAGCTGTTTTTTGTTTTTGTTTTTTTCATTAAAACCAAACGTTATTATGAATGTTGCGATTTTACATAGTTTGTTTTGCGGTTGTGTTAGTTTTTCTATGCGTCAGTCAGTGAACATTGGAAGAGTGTTCTAAGGAGTCATTCATTCATTGAAAGGAATGGTTATGTCAGTTTAGATGCTAGGTTGAGAAAGGAGGATATGGGTTAAATGCTGTAACCTCATAAGAAGCAAGGTTATGGCCTCAGTGGGTCTGGCTGGTCTGTGGGTCAGCATGATGGGCAGGTTTGACCCACAGTTGGACAAAAGAGTTTCTGTGATGTAACCAGTGCTTCTACTGTTCTAGCCATCTTAGAGATTTAAGGAGCTGTTTTGATGTTTGTGTCAGGTCATTCAGCTCTGTGGTTTGTTACCAGAGAGAATGTTTTCTCTGATGCTAGTGACAGTGACTCTGCTTGTCTGAGACTGAAAGATAGGCAACTTGGGATTCTGTTTGTTCAATTACTATATTACACGAGTCAAAGCTTGTACAGTTAACCCTTTGACTCCTGCACCCTATCCACCAATTGCAAAATCTTAACCCTTTGACTCGTGTACCCTATCCACCAATTGAAAAATCTTAACCCTTTGACTCCTGCACCATATCCACCAACTGCAAAATCTTAACCCTTTGACTCCTACACCCTATCCACCAACTGCAAAAACTTCACCGTTTGAGTCCCTTATCCTGATAGGGTGAGGGAGTCAGAGGGTTAAGTTTTTGCTTTGATAGCATGGTTGACAGTGCAGGATGCTGGTAGATAGGATGTGGGAGTCAGAGGGTTAATTTACAGCATACAGCTTGTATGCTCTTCCTTTGTTTCTTGTCCATTTTTTGGTAGTTAAGTGACATACTTTCCAGTGTATAGTGCAAACAATTCATGTGGAAAGCATGCTTATTGCACTTCACAGTAACAGAACATTCTTAAACCTTAACCCTTTAACTCCCTCACCCTATCCACTTGCATATTGCATTGTCATCAGTGATAGCAAAGCAAAAACTTAACCCCTTTGAGGGAGTGAGGGAGTCAAAGGGTTAAGTTTTTGCAGCTGATAGGGTGTTGGAGTCAAAATGTTAAGCAGTTAACAGTTGACAGCATACAATATCAACATATGAAATGAAAACAAATATTAGGAACTACTAGTTACAAAGATTAGAAGAGAGCAGATTGAGTTAAATAAATGCAAGTCTTCAGTCTTCACAATACAGGCAGGCAGACAGGCAGGCGGACAGACAGACAGACAGCAGACAGACAGACAGACAGACAGACAGACTAGACGCATACACATACACATACACACACACATGCGCGCGTAGACACACACACACACACACACACACTCACACGCACACACAGAGGATGAAGAGCTAGGATTGACTCAGTCTGTCAGAGGGTAACTGACACATGTGACCTACCCAAGCATACCCATGCCCACAACCACTTCCCAACCACCCACCCACCCACCCACACACACACAGGGGATGAAGAGCTAAATTACGAGCAGTTTGTCAGATATATTATCATTTGCCTAAGTTGTCATTTTCTCTTTTGGTTTCATATACACATCTCACAAGTATGCATACATGCATACACATACATGTATGTATGCAGCCGCATGCTCAAACATACACTCACATGCACGCACGTACGCACACAACGACACACACACACACACACACACACACACACACACACACACACACACACACACACACACACACACACACACACACACATGATGAAGAGCTAAGTACACTCTCCTTGTAAACACAGGTTGACTTAGGTTTTAGTACATTTAAAGCAGAAAGATTCAGCAAAACTTGTCTGATTACTGTATGGAAGTTTTCATGACTGCAATTTTGTCAGTCAGGCAGCTGACTGAGCTTGGTGCCAGTGCTTTCTGGAGATGTGTAAGAATGTAGTACAGGAAAGATTGTGCACAGACACACTTTTCCCATCTGTTCATACCCATTTCCATTTGGTGCAACAAGTTCTGTGTTAAATTAAGTTTTGCAGCAGTTGGTGTGGTGGCCATCAGCAAATGGTGCCAACGTATCAGTGCTGATTGGTTGTAACTTTAAAGGGCATAAGTCCAGATTGTTTTTTTGATGCTGACAATGACAGGGTGATCTGCTTTGTACTTGGTAACATAACCATAGCAAATTGTGCAACATGATAATGTTAGAAAATGGGATTTGTGTGCCAACGAGACAGCTCTTTTCATATCTTCATGTCAAAACAAACAAACAAACAAACCCCAAAGACTTTTAAATATTCATTAATATGGATTTTTTGGCGTATTGTTTGTCTGCAAATTTATTTCCTGCAGTGGTGTTACATGCATGGCTAAACCTGGCTTTATCATATCACTGGTTCATTAACTTATTAAGAGAGGACTATCAAGAATTGCTTACTATTATGATATTAGCTTTAGTAGTACGTGGGCATATTCAAACAGATGAAGTGGAAAAAAATTTCGCTAAAAGATAAATGAGTCAGGTTAGTGGTGAAGGATAAATGAGTCAGTGTTAGCAGTGAAAGATAAATGGGTCAATGTTAGTGGTGAAGTATAAATTAGTCAGTGTGCGCAGTGAAGGATGAATGAGTCCGTGTTAGCGATGAAGGATAAATGAGTCAGTGTAAGTGGTGAAGGATAAATGAGTCAGTGTTAGCAGTGAAAGATAAATGGGTCAATGTTAGTGGTGAAGTATAAATGAGTCAGTGTGCGCAGTGAAGGATGAATGAGTCCGTGTTAGCGATGAAGGATAAATGAGTCAGTGTAAATGGTGAAGGATAAATGAGTCAGTGTTAGCGGTGAAGGATAAATGGATAAATGGGCCAATGTTAGTGGTGAAGGATAAATGAGTCAGTGTAAGTGATGAAGGATAAATTAGTCAGTGTTAGCAGTGAAGGATAAATGAGTCAGTGTTAGTGGTGAAGGATAAATGAGTCAGTGTAAGTGGTGAAGGATAAATGAGTCAGTGTTAGCGGTGAAGGATAAATGGATAAATGGGTCAGTGTTAGTGGTGAAGGATAAATGAGTCAGTGTAAATGATGAAGGATAAATGAATCAGTGTTAGCGGTGAAGGATAAACGAGTCAGTGCTACATTAAGAAGTTTTTTTTTCTTTGGCTTTTAACTGATGGAGGGTGAGACTGGGATGGAGAAAGATTGTCCACAGTCAGGTAGTGAATAGGTGTTGCTCCCCCAGTTTTCTGCCCCTGTCCCTTCCCCCTGCCCACTTTGCAAACATAGCATCACATCTACGGTTAGTTGCAAGTGCATGGGATTGTTCTGTACCCAACTCTAGTGTGTTGAATCTGGATGTGACCATAATAAAGTATTTCCGAGCCTGTAGACAATTGCCCTATCGTTTGCCATTAAACTGGCTTGTTACATGTTTTGGGTGTAACCCATGTCAGTCCTGCTTTCGTTGGGCAAGAGTGAGTTGCTAGGATAAAGAAAAATATGTAATACACATTTGTATACATTTACACTCGCACAAACATGCTTTTTTGCATGCTTAATACATTGACATAATATTTGAGCATGCATGTATATAATGTGCACTGACAGCTATGCACTCAGTCATATATTATACTGTCTGACTGTGTGTCTGCCTCCCTCTCTCTCTCAGTCTCAGTCTCTGCCTCTGTCTCTCTCCATTTCATTGAGACTGTGATAGGTAGGAGGGGGGAGAGGGAGAGAGAGAGAGAGAGAGAGAGAGAGAGAGAGAGAGAGAGAGAGAGAGGAGGAAATGTATCACAACTGCTTGTAATAGCCTGTAAGAGTATGAAAAAAGCTGACCACATATCTCCTCTCCTGGCGCAACTTCACTGGCTCCCTGTATCAAAGCGCATACAGTACAAACTAGACACCATGTGCTACAAAAGCTTCAATAACGCAGCGCCCGATTACCTGTCAAGCCTACTTGAGATCTATGTTCCCTCACGTACCCTGCGCTCTGCCTCCGATCCTCTGACTTTTCGCTTTCCACGCACTAAGCTCAATACCTATGGTCCACGAGCCTTCTCTGTTTCTGGTCCGCTCTCCTGGAACAAACTTCCTCTCTCAGTCCGTCAGCAACCTACTTTTGTCTCCTTCAAGTCCGCTCTCAAAATTCACCTTTTCTCCTCTGCATAAAATCCTGACCTCACTCAATCCCCTCTGCAGCCTGTCTCCACTCGGAGGGGAATCACATTGCAATATATAATTGTATATAATATGCTCTCTATAATTTTCCATTGTTTTTATTCTTTCTCCCCATTTATAGCCGTGTGTGTGTGTGTGTGTGTGTGTGTGTGTGTGTGTGTGTGTGTGTGTGTGTGTGTGTGTGTGTGTGTGTGTGTGTGTGTGTGTGTGCGTGGGTGCGTGTGTGTGCGTGCGTGCGTGCGGTGCGTGCGTGTGTGTGTGTGCGTGCGTGCGTGTGTGTGTGTTTCAGCGCTTAGATTTGATTTTATCAAGATTTTGCGCTATATAAATATTGTAATTATTATAATTATAAAGCAGTCACCATATTAATCATGGCAGTGCTGCTTCTGGTGTCTTTTTGTCTTCCTTGGTCAGGTCCTTGGCCAGGGACATTAGTCCAGTGATGTTGCAATCTTTTGTGATACATTTCCTTGTTTCCTATATCTCAGTGTGTGTATGTGTGTGTGTGTGTGTGTGTGTGTGTGTGTGTGTGTGTGTGTGTGTGTGTGTGTGTGTGTGTGTGTGTGAAGGAGGGGGGAAGAGAAGAGAGAGGGAGAGAGAGAAGAGAGAGAGAGAGAGGAGAGAGAGGTAGAGAGGAGAGAGAGTAATGTATTTCCAACAGTAGAAGCCATTAGCTCAAGGCCATTTTTCCACACTTGCCATGGTTTGCATACTGGGTGTTTTTATGTTTCCAAAGTGAGCCACTGACATGACTACACTTACAGGATCTTTAACTTGCGTATTTGGTATTCTACGTGCTTATACACACAGGGGAAATATAGGCACTGGCAGGTTTACATACATGTTGTCTTGGGAACTAAGCAAAATATCCACCCTTTACCCATTAGGTGGAGATGTCCAGGCAGGATTGAACCCAGGATCTTCTGATTGGAAGTCTGAGTTTACCCAGTGGACTAATATACTACCCATCATAAACATAAGCTCATTAATGCTGGGGTGAGTGGAGAAAGAGAGAGAGAGAGAGGGGGGGGGGGGGCTCCAATGTGTAGGAACTGTCACTACTCCAGTACTATTGTTTTTTTGGTTATTGATTTTAACACAGAAAGAATACAGTGTCTTACAAGAGATTGACCATTGGTCATTAACAATACTACATATTGAGTCTGTGAAAGTTAAATAGTGTCGTACATGTTAAAGTTCATGTATTGCACAGTGATATTTGCTGGCAGTCCTGCTTTAAAATGTGTTTGAGAAATGCAAGACAAGGTCTTTCGTAAAGGTTTCTTTGTTTTGACAGAATCTTACTTGGAAGAGTGTCCCAGAGTAACTTACTTGAGAACCAAAGACTTGATTTAAACATGTCAGACTTAGGTATTGGAACTTGGGAGTTTAGTGAGATGTTGAGGGAATTTTGATTCATGTGTTTGACTGATGATTACATTGAAATGGAGGAGGGAGGGAGAAGGGGGAGAGACAGAGTGCAACTTTAGTCTTCATTTTTATCTTTAGGGTCAGGGGATAATGATTTTGCTTTGTGCCAGACATCCTTCTTAAAACTTGTTGACCATAATTTTCAGATGGGGGAGGATGAGAATGACTTAGAGTAATAGCACTTATGGATCATTAGGATGTTTGTGGATGCATAATTTTTTCAGCCATTTGTGTTCAGTGGAAACCAGAATTGATGACATTATTTAGGAGTAAAAATACCATAAAAGCAGATTAAAAGTTATGTCATTTCATCATCACCATCAGGTGCCTTGCCGCATGGCGTTGGCGATTATGGACTTCCATCTGTCTCTATCACTTGTCCCCAGCCACTCCGCAAGTCCGTCTAGTATCTTCTCCCTGGGTATACTCGGTGCTCTCTTTCCCTCCAGCTTTCCTGTTGTGGCCTGGTGCTCCAATTCCCCTTTCCTCATAAAATGGCCTATAAATGTTGCCTGTCTTTTCCTAATCTTCCTTATGAATGATCTACTTGTGTCTCTGTCTTGTTTGTTTTCTTTGCTGTCCATGGAACTCTCAACATTCTTCTTAGAAACCACATCTCGGCTGCCTCAATCCTGTTCTGGCTTTGTTGACTGTCCATGCCTCACAGCCATACAACAGTATTGGTTCTGTATAACATTCAAGAACTTTCTTCCTGATGTTAATTGATAGGCATTTGTTGGTAAGAATGCTTGTCATCTTCTTGAATGCTATTTTGGCTTGGCCGATTGCTGGTTATTTCTGATGTGCATCTGCTGTCTGGTGAAATGATCATTCCCAGGTATTTAAACTTATCAACCTGTCTCAAGGATGTGCCGTTTGCTGTTATTTTGCATGAGGGGATTTCATGTTTTTTACTGATCACCATGACTTCAGTCTTCCTGCTGTTTAGTTCCAACCCCTTACCTTTGCTTTCTATTTCTAGTATATTCACAAGGATTTGTAGGTCCCTTTCACTTTCTGCAATTAGCATTGTGTCATCTGCGTATCGAATGTTGTTTATCATTTTTCCTCCAACCTTTAATCCAGGGTCTTCCTCTATGTTTCTCATGATGTTTTCGCTGTAAAGTGAAAACAGATCTGGGACAAAACACAACCCTGTCTGACTCCTCTTTTGATGTTTTGGAAAGAGCTTATATTGTTTTCTATTCTCATTGCAACTGTTTGTTCCCAATACGTATTTCTGATTATTCGTAGATCTTTTCTGTCAATATTGAGTCTTTCTAGTTGGTTGATCAATTCTTCATGTCTTACCTGATTGAAAGCCTTGGTGTAATCAACAAAGCATAGATATAAATCCTTGTTCATCTCGATTGACCTCTCTGTGATAGTTCTTAGGATGTTTATGGCATTAATAGTTCCTTTCCCTTCCGCAAATCCACACTGTTCTTCTGCTATTTCTCTTTTGATTCTATTCCTTGTCCTCATCATGATTATTCTTAATAGGATCTTAGTTACATGACTCATCAAACTGATTGTGTAATGGAGTTCGCATTCTGTAGCCGCTGTCTTCTTTGGAAGTGCAATGAAAATTGATTTTGACATATCTTTGGGGATTTTTCCAGTGTCGTTTAGGAATATAAATTACGCCATTTAGGATTAAAGGAGGTTTATATGATGAAGTTACAATAAGCAGTCAAGAATGTAATGAAAAATATTTGTCTTGTCGTATATGTGCTGAAGAAGGGCATTGTTTGGAAACAAACTTGTATCTGTGCATGACTCTCAAAAGGTGATTTAGCCATCTGTAGTTTTTAAGCTGAATTAGAAATATACAAATAGGGTGGATGGGTCTTGAGATAATAAAAGGGTTTGAAATTTGTATTGCTCAGTCCTTGCAAGGAAAATGTGATTGCAGGTGGAGAACTATGTGAACATTTATGTTGGACTCTTTGCTGTGTAGAGGGGGTTCCCAAAACGTGTGGTGCTGTGTAGAAGATTGAATTAAAGGACCAGTAGTGATTGTGGATCAGTTGACATTCTCAAAAACTTGTGTTCTTTTGAACATCTTGACCAGGCTGTGGACCATTGAACTGCTCAAATATCAAATGTAGACAAAGAACAAAAATATTTTTCTATCAAAGGTTTTGTGTGGAGGACGCGACAAAATGACCAAATACTGAAGAACAAGCTTTCTTGTTATGTACATTACCTTGTTCAGACGTTTCTGACCGGAACACAAGATACTTGTTGTGTTGTTTGGAACATTTCAGTTTGGAATGCAATAATGATTTTGAAGATTTGTGCTAGTGGTTGTATGAAGTGAATATGAAGTGATTTTAATCAATGGTGCTATATCAACAGACAACTCTTTTTCTTTGAAAGAAGAAAATTGGTCGTAGTGGTACCTTTCTGAGGAAAACATAGTCCCACAATGGCAAGAATCTCGAGCAGTGAGTATCCTGATGATTATATAGAAATTGTCAATGAAATCAATGACTTCATTGCTTCTCTGGATGGTGTTCCAGGGGAAGACAGCTCCCACCTATTCAGTGGTGGTTGTGGTGGTGGAGGTGGTGGTGGAATTGCTGGTGTGGGAGGCCCACCCAGCATCAACAGCAGCAACTACAGCGACATTGGAAGTGGCAGCTACGCTGGTGTCATCCCTTGTGGCGGTGGTGGTGGTAGTAGTGGTAGCAGTGACGCCGGCTACGGTGGCAGCAACTCGACCACCGCCAGTCGGGGACAGTCAGAGTTTCTCTCCCCTTACTCAGGGGCGCCACTGAGTGACAATCGTTTTAGTGTGGACAGTCTGGAGCATGACTATGAGCCGATTGAAGACGTAAAGGTGGCCATTCCCCCACCCACCCCTCCTCGTAACCCCACCCCTGTCTCCCGTAAACCCAACTTCCCTTCCAGCTGTGGCCACACCCCTCATAAGATGGCAGACGGACAGCCCAAGCATGTGAAAGCCATCTTCAATTATAAAGGAACCCACAATGATGAGGTAAGTTTACATTTGTGGTTCGCTCCTTAATAAGCAGGCAACATTGGTTTGGTTGGTTGGTTTTGCTTTGCTATGGAATTGTCCAGCTGCAATAAATTC
>JAPXFY010000031.1:18458308-18573308 GCA_030674185.1 Monoplex corrugatus | reverse complement strand
TACATACCTCAGCTGGTCTGGACAGGTTGTTGGGGAATGAGGTGTTACATACCTCAGCTGGTCTGGACAGGTTGTTGGGGAATGAGGTGTTACATACCTCAGCTGGTCTGGACAGGTTGTTGGGGAGTGAGGTGTTACATACCTCAGCCTCTCTCAAAGTGAAGCAAGAAGCAAGGTCCATCTATTTCTCTCTACATCCTTAATGAAGGACAGGCAAGTATCCATTCAGAAATACAGTTGAGTGGACTGGGGTGAATGAAGGACAGGTAAGTATCCATTCAAAAATGCAGCTGGGTGGACCGGAGAGAATGAAGGACAGGTCAGTATCCATTCAGAAATACAGCTGGGTGGACTGGGGTGAATGAAGGACAGGTAAGTATCCATTCAAAAATACAGCTGAGTGGACTGGGGGAATGAAGGACAGGTTAGTATCCATTCGAAAATAAGCTGGATGGACTGGGGTGAATGAAGGACAGGCAAGTATCCATTCAAAAATGCAGCTGGGTGGACCGGGATGAATGAAGGACAGGTTAGTATCCATTCAAAAATACAGCTGCGTGGACTGGGGGAATGAAGGACAGGTTAGTATCCATTCGAAAATAAGCTGGATGGACTGGGGTGAATGAAGGACAGGCAAGTATCCATTCAAAAATGCAGCTGGGTGGACCGGGATGAATGAAGGACAGGTTAGTATCCATTCAAAAATAAGCTGGGTGGACCGGGATGAATGAAGGACAGGTAAGTATCCATTCAAAAATAAGCTGGGTGAACCGGGATGAATGAAGGACAGGTAAGTCTCCATTCAAAATAAGCTGGGTGGACCTGGATGAATGAAGGACAGGTAAGTCTCCATTCAAAATTAAGCTGGGTGGACCGGGATGAATGAAGGACAGGTAAGTATCCATTCAAAAATAAGCTGGGTGGACCAGGGTGAATGAAGGACAGGCAAGTATCCATTGAAAAGTACAGCTAGATCACAGATGGACTGGGGTGGCATTTTCAAGCCAGTGAAAGAATCTTGTCAGCTATCCAGTTGGTAACCACACTTGATGGTGTTTATTTATGGCTTTCAAGAGGGTGTGCTGTAACGGCTAGGCAGTGCTACCTCCTCCCCTCCCCTTCCCCAAACAATTCATACCAGACTGTTAACAGGACCCAACAATTACTACTGTAGTTGGCGTCTGTCCATCCTGAGAGATGATGATGAGGGGACTTGTGGTGAAGAGTGAAGAGATGCACCACAGCAGTTTGTGGGCACACATGTTTACAATACTACCTCTGCTCCCCACACAGTGAGGGGTTGGCTGGGGGTGTTGTGGGGATAAAGTAAAGCACAACAGAGCTTTGGAACTTTGCCTACTTGTCTTGTTGGTCTGGCTATCTGATTCCACGTTCAGGAATTGAACAGACATACGCATTGAACAGACATACGCACTGAGGGAATATAGAGCACTGAGGAAATTTTGAGACTGAGGGGTAAAATTAAGGATTTAGTGATTGAAGATAAGAGTATCAGCCTATAGCTTTCAGCAGTTTCTTGCAGCCGTAATCTGGTCTTCTGGTCTTGTCAGTGAGCACAGACAGAGCCGTGACGAAGAGAATATTGAGGCACTTCTTGTAGAGGGGAGATGTCTAGGTTTCTGTGAATAGACTAGGGTAGTAGAGCTTCTAACATCACTTTGAGAATGCCAGAAGCGAAAGGTTATACAGTTGTTAACAGCTCTGAAGATTTTCATAAATTTATGCTTGAGAATCCAGTCAAATTATCTTGTGAATGCGTAGAGATACGAGGAGACAGCGGATGGCAATTAGTCTGAATGTGTAAGCAAGGATTTATTTGTAAGTCTGTATTAGTGTTGGACCTGTTGCCTAGGTACCAAGTTGACAAGGGTGGCAGTGAAGCCTTGGTTGATTTTTCTTTCATGTTTAAACTCCAGTTTTGAAAAGGTTTGATAGTTGTTTATTGATGGATTTTACCCAGATTTTGATAAGATTGAAATGGATCAGTTTGGAGTTGTTGTTGTTGACTGTGGTGGATAGTTTATTAATTATGCTGCTGCATGAAAAGAGCTTGTTTACATATTTTGTCCATCCTGTTATTATTATTTGACATGCAGGATTTTACGAGAGAGAGGGGTGGGACACACACACACACAAACACACACACACCACACACACACACACACACACACACACACACACACACACACACACACACACACACACACACACACACACACAAGAGAGAGAGAGAGAGAGAGAGAGAGAGAGAGAGAGTTGATTGCCATGCGTTTTTAGACACGGTGCCAAAATTTGTTGCCAATAGGGTGGAGGAGGGAAGTAAAGACGAACCACCTTTTTCACCCTTCTTCCCCCTCCCTCGTCCAACCTCACATCTGTGCCGGCATCTTCAAAGAGAGAGCACATGGAGGTGTGCAGGTACAACTCTTAACCCGTAGGGGGCTGTGATCGAACCAGCAAAGCAATTCCTCGCCATGCACGTTGTGTGTGGGGGGAAGGAGGGGGCGGGAGGAGGAGGAGGGAGAGAGAGAGAGAGAGGCTACTGGTATGGTTACTCATATCATGGTCGATAAACTTCTCGAACCGAGTTTGAAAGAGAAGGAAGAAAGGAGCTGGGGGGGGGGGGGGGGGGCAGAGAGAGAGAGAGAGAGAGATTCCACACGCACCTGTATATAGATATAAGTAGTAAGGCAGATTGGCAGCTTGGCAAACTTCTGGACTGTGATTTCCTCAGCATTTATCCCAACATTTTGTCGCATCAGTGGCCTTTATCAGTTTATGGCTCTAAATGCCTGTTGGGACAAGTTAATGATTGTTGCTTGCGAAGACTGTATTGATGAGGCAGTAGTTGTCTCCTACTTGTATGTTATTGACCCAAATAGCATGAAAATAGTTCTCAAGTCTGTTTCGCTTGTTATCCTTTTTCTTTTTATGTTTTAATCAAAAGCTTCATTCATAATGATATGTAAATTTGGTTGCTTTTTATGCTCTGTTTTTGTAACAACAGAAAGTTGCTACAAAGTTGAATTGGATGTAAACGGGGTATAGTTAAATGATACAGAATCATTGTTAGGTCTGTATGCTTGTAGGCTCATACAGTGGCATGGCAGTGTGATTTTCATCATCTAAATTTAATTGAAGGTAGTAGAATGAGACGGCAGCATTGCTTAGCTCTGTATGCCTGTGGGCTCTTGCAATGCGAGTGATCTTCATCTTCTAAATTGAATCGAAGGTAGTTGAATGACATAGCAACATCATTTAGTTCAGTATGCTTGTGAGTCCTGTGGCATACTGAGGTGATCTTCATCACATGTTCTTTGTATCCGTCCCAGATGTTTATTTTAGCTTGAATGCGTGTATGCCCCTTCTTCAAGCCCACACTGTAGGTGGAATAATATGGCTGCACAGTCTGCACAGTACCAGGTTGGGAGATGTACAGATGAATGGGCCAAGAGGGCAGACAAATTGAAAAGAAGAGATGATAGTATCAGGGACTGCAAGTTGCCAGTCTCTCTACCCAGTAGCCATGTCTGTGCAGATGTGTGTTGGTGGAAGGTGGTGGGGAAAAGATGAGGAGCAGTAGGGTCATTCAGTGTGATTTATTTAGACCAGTCAGTAATCTTCAGTAAAGTATCTTCAGTAAAGTATGGAAATTATACTCTTGACGTTGCTGAAACTACCTTCTTAAGCCTCTTAACTACCACTCTTTGGCCAATTTTTGAAGCCCAGCCTGGGTGGTTAATTTCACTAAGGTGAACTCCAGTGCTTCATTACCGGATCGTCCCGCTTGGAGTGTACAGAGTAAAAACGTGAAAGAGTAGAGAGGTAAAGGTTGCCCTATGATCCTGAAGTTATTTTAGAGTGAGGTGGTAGGGACCAGCATCCCAAATGACCAGGTTATAAAATTGGTACTCATCCAGTCTTGATTTATGGCTGCGAAGCCTGGACTCTGAGAAAAACTGATTGCAGAAGAATTGAGGCAGCAGAGATGTGGTTTTATTGAAGACTTCTTCGTGCCAAATGGACAGACAGAAGAACTAATGAAAGTCTCCTGGAAGAACCTCATACCATCAGAAAACTACTAGCAGACATCAACAAGAGAAGACATTGGCCATGTGTCACGCAACAAGGACACAGACCTCTTGGCAACCATCTTTCAAGGAAAAACAATGGCAAAAAGGAAGAAAGGCAGACCTCCAGTCTCACTTGTACATCAAGAACATAACCTACATCAGTGGCCTAAATATTCAAGAAATTGTCCACAAAAGTCATGACAGAGCAGCCTGGAGAGAGATGGTGGTGTCCAGATGTGCAGCGGCCAACACAGAACCCAGTGACGCCGACAGGTGAGACAGGTGAGACCCATCCTCTCCTGATTGCTTTGCCTTCCCCTATCGTCAGTAGGGTCAGATACCTATTTGTAATTGTGTGGACTGGATACTGCATGCACGTATTGTCTTTCTCAAGCCAGGTTTTGACCTGTGCCAATCAGCCTGGAAGGCTCCAGCTGTACACCAACCACATGTTCATGTATTACCAAAGGATATAACAGATCAAATCTGTACTGATTGCCAGACCAACAAAGCAGAGGCATGCTTATCACATGGGTTGGGAAATGAGGATTTAGGCATTAAATTGTTCGGTTATGCCAAATCAGTGAAGTTATGAGAATGAAAATTATGCTCAGATCAAAAGTCTAATAATTACTTGTTCTTTGTGAGGAGTTTGAATATTGGTATTATTACTATTAAACAAACGCGCGTGTGTGCACCTGCGCGCGCACACACACACACACACACACACACACACACACACACACATACACATACACACAACACACACAACACACACACACACACACACACACACACACACACACACACACACTATGTATACCTATTTCTTCCTCATGTTTGTGGCTTAAGTGACACAGTAGGGTAATACTGATTAATAGTACTGACCATTGTAGTCTTGAACTTCAGATTGATGAATTGTTTGATTCGGCTTTTTCTGTGAAGAATTTTTCTCTTCTTGACTCAGCTGATGGAGGACATGCAAAGTCTAGGGGTTCTTTTTGGCTGAAGAAATAAATGTGAAGAACTTTTCCCTTGTTGGCTTTGTAGACAGAAGATATGCAAAACAAGGGCTTTCTGGTACACTTTAGGTAATACCTGTCCATTGTCTATCATGGGCAGTGTTCTGTGTTAGTCTTGGATCAAGGAATAAGATACGTTTTGAAGGAAAGTGGTGATGCTGTAGTCATTGTTTTGCTGGCCCATCTCGGCACCAATATTGTATCTCCACTCCATGCTACTTATTTCTTTTCTTCAGCACAGTTCTAAACCTACTGAACTGAAGACAATTGAAAGCAGAGCATGGAAGTTCACAGAATCCGGGACAGTTTTTCACAGTGCTGCATATCCAAAACAAGTGTGACCGCCTGCATTCGAAGAAACAGGAACCAGAAAAAATGGAAATAGGATCAGAATGCTTATTTTTGTAACAAGACAAGGCAGGTGCAAATTTTTGCCAACTGGCCTTTGTCAAGCATAAACTTAAGGCAACAAATAGCAAATAACATACAGCAGATAAGAAAATTAATGGAAAAACACCAAATGTCCCTGTTGTCCCATTGAGCAGAAGAAAATGACCCATTAGGAAGACTGACACACGTAGCCATTTTCTCCCCCTTTTGTGTTATTGAATACATAAGCAGATTGAATTTCCAGTTTGGATTGAGACTGTGACAGGACTGTTACTCTGTCATCCCTCTCCGTCATCATGATTTATCCTGGCATCAAACAAGCCTGAGAGATATGGACACCTGTTGAGTTGGTCAGAAAATTTGAACAACACCATCATTGGTAGTTCCTTGAAATGGATGATACTGGACTATGTATACATGTCTATCTTCCAAATGAGTTGGAGTCTAGAGCTAGATAAGAATTGGTCAGGGAGAAAATTCCACAAGGGCTTGGGCTGACAGGAATTTATATCTCAAACCATCTAGTTTTTAGTCCGTTGCATTGACCACTTTGTCACAGCAATTGTTCAGTCATGAGAAATGAGGGCCTGGACTGCAAGGGTTGTCTACTATACAGGATTTCTTTCTGTGGTGGCAGCTTCTCAGCAGAGGCCCATATATTATCGCTAGGTAATGTGGAGATGATCTCTTTGCTGTTTTTGGGTTAATCAGATGAAAGGGGAAAGGTCAGGGCGGTCCAGCCATATTATCAGAACAGGTTGAGTGTGCAGAAATAGATAATTCTGTCTGCAGCCAGCTTTTAACTGCAAGACTGCACACAGGCTGCCTGCAGGTTCCAGGATGAAGTGTTGGAGAGCTGAGTCAGAATCTAGTTTGTTGGTCTTTTGATTTGCGGTCCATTGGTTTGGAAGATCTTGCACTGCAGTGCAGGTAATGTGGGTAATTTTTTTGTTTTTTAGAATAATTACTAGTTACAGTAAATACTTTGACTTTTGCTACAATAAACCATTTGGGGAAATCATTTTGCTTTTGACTTTAGGATTCTGTGGCATGCATTTGGCGATACTTATTGGTTGCCAACTGTTGATGGTGTTTGGTCACAAATTAGTTGTTGTCAGCAGGAAATCGTAAAGGTATTCAAACAAAAGTTAAATGACAGACCTGAACAGCAAGTGCCCATGTACGTTTGGCTTCTTCTGTGGCTGCTTCACTTTGGCAAAGATGCTCATTGCCATGTAACCTGAGATGACCGTCTGCTGGTAGTGGGTTAATCAGAGATGATGGGTTAAGGAGAACCAGACTTGTATTATCAGAACTGAATGACTTAATACTTCTGTCTACATCCTGCTTTTGCCTTCTAGACGGGCATAGAGAGGCAGCCAGGGGTGTTGGTAGGTTGCAGCATGGATTACTGAGGAGGAGATTATGTTGGTGTCTGGATTTATGGTCTTTTAGTTTGGAAGAAACTTGCAGTTTAAACAAGGTGGGTGAATTTATTTTCACAGTAACAAGTTTATGTTTAGGAGCACAGACAGAGATTCGTTGTTGAAAGGACATCTGAATTCTCTTTTATTCCTCTGGGGGGAAAGGATCTCTAGTGAAAAATGGCTAAAAATTGCACATTTGATGTTTCATTCCATAATTTATTGAATAAGAGTTCCTGTTTGACTTTGTTGTATTCTGCTCTTTTGACTTTTTCTGTGCTGGTGGTCATTTGCTTCAGATCAGCCCCCCGTTGGGTTGCCGGGTGCTCTTTCAGTATAAATAGTATCCCCACCTTCTGGAAATTCTGTGCTAGAAATGTCCTCTTTTTCTGTCACTCTCTTTGTTTCTGCCTTGTTGCCTTGCTTTTTGTCATTTCTACTTATTTTCTGCCTTAACGGTCCATTCACCTGTATTTTTTCGATAAAGTCTTACGTGCTTTTTCTTCGGATTGATAATTGGGTACATATATTAACTTAAGTGCATTTTTGGTTTTAAGGAGGTGAGATATGCGGAAGCAGTTTTAGGTAATTTATGCCTGTTTTTATATATGTTTTGGTGTCCTTGTGTATGTTTATATTTGAATTCAGATGTGTTTTTTAAATCTCCCCCGCAACTACCCACAAAGTAGTGAGGGGTGATTATCTGTCAGGGTTTACTCCCTTAGCCTTGGTCTTTCCCAAGATACCCACAAGGAAGTGGTGCTATTCACCCATAGCTTGAGGTCTGGTTCGTGGGCAGTGGGCCTGTGTGCCGCACGTCTGGGAACCAGATCTCCTCTGAGTCCCTTGAGAGTTTATCCTGAGTCCGTGAGGTTCTCAGTCACCCTGTGTCATCACGGGGAGGCACAACGTAGGGCTTGCTGATGGAGAGGCTATGTAATGACAGAGAGAGACTTGCGCATTCTGCTATCCTTGTTGCGGAGCTGTGAGCCGCAATGCTAGCCAGCGGTGCAGGCTGAAAGTGAGAGGTGACAAGCTTACAATCACTAGCCAACACACTAGACACATCACATCAGCCATTATGACTCGCATCTGGATTTTCTGTAGCACAGTTTGTATTAAAAAAAAAAAGGGGGGGGGGGGGATAGAATGGCATTGTCATCCTGTTTAAATGATCTGTTTATGTACCATTTATTCATGTGATTTAACAAAAATGTTTTGTCTATGTTTACAAAGTTACCTTGGTGCTGGGCTTTTTTCCCTGTTAGAAATTTCCCCCAAACGTTATCATTATATTTTATAGGGCTTTCAAACAGATAATGGTTTTCTTTTCATAGCAGATCTGACAAACAGGACACTTGTGACATGATGCTGGTGTCTTGTTAATATCCTCATTTATATCACACCTGTTGGCATTGATTTCAGTGTCAGGATTGATCACATTTAATTGTTGATGTGGTTGAGATATCTGTGTGAGTGAGTGAGGAGAGAGAGAGAGAGAGAGAGAGAGAGAGAGAGAGAGAGAGAGAGAGAGAGAGAGAGAGAGTGAGCCAATTAACCAACTAACCAAACAGCCAGCCAGCCAGCCAACCAACAACCAACCAACCAACCGACCAACCAGCCGCCAGCCAGATAACTGACACGCCTTAGTGAGTTGGAGATGGTGAAACGGGTAAAAGTACATATGCCCCTAACAAAGTAAGATAAGTAAGTAACCCCCCCCCCCCCCTCCTTTCCGGCCCTCCTATCCTGGCACCTGCCAGTGGGCATACACACGTCACCCATAAAAAGTGTCAGTTTATCAGAAGAGTTGACATTGAAGATGTTTGGTACACCCTATCGGTATATTCAGCCCTATCAGTATATCATTGCAAATAGCATATTCAACAATATTTACAAATCTAACATTGAACGTTTCAGCGTATTGCTTCAGATTATAAATGTGTACACAGTGAAAATTAAAAGGACACGATTAAGTTGGAAATGCACTTATCTGAAATCCCTTGGTACAATTTGGCCTCCCTATTCCGACCTACTGTTGGTTTCGTCTGCTTTTGCAACGAACAGTGATACTTTTTTTGTTTTGTTGTTGTTTTTTTTGCACTGCCAACAAATTATTCAAAGCCATGTCATCATTTCGGTAGACAGTCCTATTTCGGTCTAACGTGCAATAAAGAAAATATCTTCTTAAATTCTTTCTATCTGATTAAGTTTCTGGTGTTTCTAAAACGGAAGGGATGTACATAAAATAAAAATGATTATTAATTTTTGCATGTGTATGCGCGCTGGCTGACCACCGGTGCCAGTGATGAGATACATGTAACAGACCCGGTTGCCAATGCTAAGTGTTCCTGGGGAGGAGTTGTTATTCGGGATGTGTGGGATGGAAAACACCTGCTTCCATACCGATAGGGCTGAGTATACCGATGGGGCGTTAACAAACGTTGTTATCAAACTGAAGGAAGACCTTCTGTCTTTGGCAGTTTACATGGTCAGACCCACAGACATCTAAGATACCCCACATCTGGCAGTGGATTTGGCAGTCTATCCGGTTACTGTCGGCTGCAGTGAAGCTTGGTGGTCGGAGTAGTTGGTAGTGGCTTTCCCATGCATTCGTGGGTGGGACAAAAAGACTGAAGGGACTTCCAGTAGCGGAGGGTGGATATTATTAACCCTTTTACACCTACATGCTACGTTGTTAACCATGCTAGCAAAGCAAAAACTTAACCCTTTGACTCCCTCACCCTATCCACCAGCTTCCTGCAGGAAGCTGATGGTTGGATGAGGGAGTCAAAGGGTTAAGTTTTTGCAGTTGGTGGATAGGGGGTGGGAGTCAAAGAGTTAATGCGCACAACTAAGACTACTCCACCCTGATGGACTCTAGTGGGCGAGCGCCATTCTGTCTGATGTAGGTGACCGTGTGGACATAGCATTACCGATGTACTGCATGTACCATGGTTTGCTGGGAGGCACTTGCAGGTCTGTTACTACTAACTTCAACCTTTTAGGGCCAAAACATCTACCCTTTGAGCACAGTGGGCTAAGGCTTCAGGTGGTTCTTTTCGGCCTGATGGTTTTGTCGTAGGATATGGTATTTTCAAGGTGTGACCTTGTCAAGTGCCACCACTCTCTGTCTTGATAAAAACCATTGTCAGTAGTCTGGAACTGCTTTTTCGAGGAGGCAAGCCTGGCCATTTTCGTAGCTTTGGGGATGGTCACCCACTGCCAGGACCAAGAATTGGAATCTGCTAGTGAGCCAGCCACTTAACTAGACAAACAAACACCTGCACGTATTATGCAAACCGACCATCCAACCAACCAACCAACCAATGAACCATCTCAGTCTACAGCCCAACTAACAAAATTATTTAATAAAATCAACCAACCCAACAGTCAACAATCCATCCAGTCTGCCAGCCAACCCACCAGTTCCCCTGCCCAACATCCAAGTCAGGGATGGGAAGCAGATGGATCAAAGTGCACACGTCCCCAAACAAGATACAAGCCTGCCACCCACAGTATATATGTCTGCAAACACTGACGTACACATCGTAAAGCCTATCATCGAATCAGAGGAGCCGACTTTGAAGACGTACAATCTAAGCAAAGGAAGACATCATAAAAAGGAATTAGTAAGCAAGCAAGGAAGCCATCTGGCCTACCTTCTAACCAACGAGACATTGCTAGCAAGCCAACAGACTAACAAAGCAGCCAACCAGTCAGCCTTCAGTCAACTTATACAATGAACCTACCTGTCAGCCAATGTAGCCTACCAACAATCAACCAGCCGACTGACCAGTCGGTCAAATGTTTGACTAAGTAAACAAGCGAACGGACATAATTATTATGTTTGTGCAGAGAAACAAGCAAGTAAGCAATCAAATACACCAATATACAAGTTCACTGAGCAAGCAATCGCGTCAACACGGATTATGTATGTAAACCAATAAACCAGTAAGGAAAAAAAAAAAAAAAAAAAAAGGGGGGGGGGAGGGGGTTGAGAGGGAGGGGATGTCAGAGATGGTGAAACATCCTCGTCATATCCCCTGCAGCCAGGAGGAGCGGGGTCGGTAGTAACCAGAGACATGGATGGGGAGAACGGCATATCATCGTTTCGCTAGTTACTGCACTGTTGTCTCACATAGATCTAGTAAATGTCAGTAGCTCATCTCTGCTTGCACCACACGTCTTGGAGCGACAAAGACTGAGGTATGTATTGTATTGTCCTTTGAACGCCTGTGAAGCTTTCAGTCTCAGATGGCATTCTGTACCACTGGAAATCCAGCTGTCCGTGTCGAGAGAGTGATATTGTTGCTGTGCAACGATACTTTCACTTTAATCTGTTTTAAATGATGCTTTCACTTTAATCTGTTTTAAATGATACTTTCACTTTAATCTGTTTTAAACAACACTTTCCCTTTAATCTGTTTTAAACACTTTCACTTTAATCTGTTTTAAACGACACTTTCAATTTAATCTGTTTTAAATGAGACTTTAATCTGTTTTAAATGACACTTTCACTTTATTTTGTTTTAAAGGACACTTCCGCTTTAATTTGTTTTAAACAACACTTTCAGTTTGATCTGTTTTAAATGACACTTTCACATTAATCTGTTTTAAACAACACTTTCATTTTGATCTGTTTTAAACATGGGTTCCTACACTGCTTCTGACACTGTTGTTGGAGGTCTTCCTCAATCTGGAGGGCCAGAGGACCCTATGCAGTTCTGTGTGTCAGAAACATGAATAGATAGACAGTTGCAATGGGGAAAGATCTTGTTGGATCGATGCCAGTGTTCAGGCACTTAAAACCATATCTTTGCAAACAAAATATGAATCATCATTTTAATCAAAAATGAATTTTTTGAGGAAATGTCCGAAAATCCACCATGAAAGCAAAAATAAAACCCATCACCAGTGGGACAAACATTGACATTATCTAAAAAAAAAAAAAACAACACTCTGCAAACTCCTTCAGTAGGGAATGGAAAGTGTTTAGTTTTTTTTCCCCCTAAATCAGCGATAAAGATATTTAAAGAAATGTTAAAGACAGTTGGGGAAGGGTGAAGAAGAATGTGGTTGGCAGACCTTAAGTAGTTGTTGTTGTTGTGGTGTAATGTTTGTTTTGTTGTTGTTCTTCCCAGTTGGGGGGGGGGGGGTATGGGCTGTTTGAGGGGGGAGGGGAATGAGATGATGGAGAGGATAAATGAAGTTGGTGGGCAGATGGAGGAGGCTGTGTGTTGTGTTGCTCGGGGGTGGGGTGGGGTGGGGGTGTTGTTGTTGGTAGTTTTGACATTTTGTAGTATGTTGGAGAGGTCAGTTTATTCTGGGGAGGGAGGGGGGGCTGGATGTGTTTTTGTGTGTTTCCAGTTATTTTTAATGCATTGAAGATATACATTTCACTACAATGTAACCTACATTGTTCTTGTGACAGACTGATCCAAATATATTCATACATATTACTGCGCGCGCGCACACACACACCACACACACACACACACACACACACACACACACCACACACACACACACACACACACACACACACACACACACACACACACACACACACACACACACACACACACCACACACACAACACACACACACTCTCTCTTTTTCTCTCTCACACACACACACCACACACCACACACCACACACCACACACAACACAACACAACACAACACAACACAACACAACACAACACAACACAACACACACACACCACACACACACCACACACACACACACACACACACACACACACACACACACACACACACACACACACACACACACACACACACACTACCTTATACCAGGGTCATTTTGGATCTGTTCTGTTGACATAGCATCAGTGGTGTTCAGTGCACGTGGAATTCGTTCTGAGCAAGGAGACGCTGTATTGAGAAACTGAAACAGAAATTGAGATGTTTGGACACCGCACCCTGGATCAATTTGCCGATCTCTTTGCCCATGTCCCTGGCAGTAAGTAATCTATCAGCCCCATGTACAGGAGTCTATCTCATGACCGTATCGGAGGAGTCGACTTTTCAGATAGGTGGATTTTAACTGGAGGCCTCAGCAAGACACTGGCAGCAGCCAGCCAGCTTATCACCTGCCACAGGAAATGCTGCTTCTTCAGTTGCCGCCTTGTCTAGTTCAGAAACCTACTGGCTACTTAACTAGATCGCTGTCACAGTTTCTGTGTTTGATTTTCTTTGAAGATTTAGTGTCTGTCCCTAGACTCTACCTGGCTCTGTCTTTTTAATTGCTGCCCCCCCCCCCCCCTTCTCCTTTGGTTGTCTTAGTAGTGTCTGTCCCTACCTGGGTCTGTCTTGTGTGTGTGTGTGTGTGTGTGTGTGTGTGTGTGTGTGTGTGTGTGTGTGTGTGTGTGTGTGTGAGAGAGGAGAGAGAGAGAGAGAGAGAGAGAGAGAGAGAGAGAGAAAACCTTTAATGCCCCTCCTGCTGTTGCTGTCCTGGCTTGTCTCCTCATTTCGTCTGTCTCCATCGCCCTGTAGCACATGTGCGTATGTGCATGCGCAGACACCACACACACACACACACACACACACACACACACACACACACACACACACACACACACACACACACACACACACACACACACACCCCCCTTCGCTCTTCTCTGTCTCTCACACATCTTCCTGACCCCTTTGCCTTTCTGCTCCCTCCCCATTCACCAATTCTGTCACCCTAATCTTATCTCTCTAACCCCAAAGTCAAAGCTTATCTCTCTCTCTCTCTCAGTCCTCCGTACTCGTCCTTTCTGTTTCTCTCTCTCTCTCTCTCTCTCTCTCCACACCATCACACAAACACACACACACACACACACACACACACAACACACACCACACACACACACACACAACAAAAAACACACACAACACACACAACACACACACACACACACTTATCAGAACTTAACCTTGGTGATGGGACAGGCCGTTTTTTAGGCAAGGAAAGAGGTAAACGGGATTAAAGATTAGAGGTAGGGGAAGGATGTGAGTGATAAGAGGGGGTTGATGTTGATTTGTGACATCTTGAACTGCCCTGATGTTTTTTTGGTAACGCCCACTCTACTGCTTGGCTTCCTTTATATACATGTATGATTTCACAGCATAGCGTGTGTGTACACACAGTTTCCTAGTTCTCTGAGGAGAAACAAGTACTTCTCCAGGCTAGATGTGAAATTCAAAGACCCAGTTTTTGGAAGACACTTGTTGGTTGTTCTAAGGAGAGGTGGCTGTGTCCTTTTGGTTGGAGTTTAAGAAAAAAATCATTTTGAGGGACAGTCTTATGCTGTTAGACATAGAAAGGGATATATACTGTAGTGAGGCTGCATTTTCCAGGCCAGCAGTAAAAACAAAACAAAAAACAAAACAAAAAACATTAAGGAGTAAAGGAGAATGTTGGGTAGTGTTGATTGCAAACATGAGCATTCATTTTGTGTACACATTGAGAGACAAGTTTGAAGTGCAGTGGTGTACAATGTTCGCTGTTTGACTACTAGTATCAGGGTGACTGTGAGTGTGAAACTTGATTTTTGAATACATTCAAGTTCAGGTATAAGAAAAACACTTTTTTCATGCATTTTAGTGTGATTGTGAGAGCATTTTCTTTATTAAGTTCTCCGAAAATGTTTAATTTGTTGAAGACTACTTCAAAACCAGGTGTGTGGTCATTTATTTCAGTGTATCGAATGTAAAGTTAGATTTGTAGATGGACTTGGTTCACAATTCAGTGATGGCATTAAATTTAATGCAACTGCATTCGAAAAGGTGTATACCTGTGTGTTTCCATGACAAATGATAAATTTTTTTAAAGACAGATTTTTATGTTTATTTATTTATTTATTTATTTGTTTATTATTGTTTGAGGGGGGGGGGGTTATGTTAGAGTCAGAATGTGTGTGTGTGTGTGTGTGTGTGTGTGTGTGTGTGTGTGTGTGTGTGTGTGTGTGTGTGTGTGTGTGTGTGTGTGTGCTCTTTTCTATTGAAGATGCTTCTGGCCTATTACATTAGCCGATTAGGGATCAAGGGATAGAAAACAATGAAATAATCAACATAGACATGGAACCATCTTTGGGTATAAGGATAGCTATGGTACTGTTACAAGTCTGAAACTGCAAATTTTTTCTTTCCCTTTTGGGGGGGGGGGGGGGGGTAGGGTACATGCCATTGACCAAAACATAACTGTTGTCACGGTATTTCTTAGGAAGTCATTTGAACTCTTAAAACTTCTTATGTGGGGAAAACTAATACAAAATGAATCAGTTTCAGTGGCGTCTTCTCTCAAAAAAGACAGTAATAATAATAATAATAATAATTACAATATTTATATAGCGCAAAATCTTGATAAAATCAAATCTAAGCAGTTCCTGTCACTATTTGAAATTGTATCAGAGAAAGTGACCATTTAAGGGTGACCTTCCTATACTGATTTTAGTGAACGTTTTCTTAATTTTACAATATAGCTTTGAAAAAAAAAACCCAACCAACCAACCAACCAACCAACCAACCAACCGACCAACCAAACAACAGCAAAAAAGAAAAGCCCTGTAAAGTCAGTTTTCAATTAGATGTGAATAAGTGTTATAGAAATCGTGGTTGGAAGAAATGGACGCGTATATCAGAAAATGGTAATCATTTTCTGGGCATATATGGCTGTGGGTTTGTGTTGACTGATTCAGGGTAACAGTGTAAAAAGTTAGTTTTGTGGACAGATCTTGGAGGAAAATATATGTTGCTGTGTCTTTCTGTAGTTGATGTTCTTAGTCCAGTTGGTTTACAGCGCTGTACTCATAATGCAAGGATCTTGAGTTTGACAGTCATGCAAGCCAGTGTGTTTCTACCCACAACCTTGCTACTGTGGTGGGCTTATGCGCAGATATAGGGCTTGTTCAGTGATCGTTTTGGATCTTATCTATAACATCACATCTGTGGTGTCGGTGTGAATGTAATTTATTCCGAGCATGTTGATGCCGTCTTAAGAAACTGAAACTGAAACTGAATCTTCAACAGACAGACATCAAAGTTTGATTTGTGAGAGATTTGATTTTTGAGTTCAGTTTCCTAAAATAGCTGTATTTGTGTCATTCATTGTGACAGAAATAAGTTTGTTTTATGGACAGACCTTATGAGACCTGAGTAAATAAACGCACCTGGAATTTCCTGACAAACTAAGAGATACATATTGGCTGTATACTATTGAAGAAATAGCTATGCATTTGTTATTTCAGCAGACGAACATTTAAAAAATGTTTTTTTCCTTCTTTTTTTATTTTTGTTTTGACACGCCTGATTATGTGTGATTGAACAAAGATCGGTGTGCAGTACACATAAAAAATAAATTGTTTTGTACTTGAATTTTATTTCGTAAAATGTTGTTTTGGGGATGATAGTTGTGAATTCAGTGTGAATATGATCCATAGACCACGGAACTATTTCTTTCAGAAGAAAAAGGTAAGGTCATGAATACATTGATTTTTCTTCTTCTAATAACGAATACATTGATTCAGGTTTATCAAATTATGAGTGAAAGTAAACAGCCTGCTCCCCCCCCCCCCCCCTCGATTTTGCTCCTTTCATATCCCATTGTGTTGTGTCATATCTGAAATGCATAGTACTGTGTGAGTGTGTAAATAGTTTTATATGAAATCAGTGTAAGGTCATATTTTTGTATTATATCAGTTCTCAGACCGAAGAGACTGCTTTATTGATTTTTTGTGTGAAATCTTATGCATAGCCTATCCAAGCCAGGCCATGTGTATGCATCACAGAGGCAAGTGGTGTTATTTTTATGAGATAAAAGATTATTCTTGTATGCCATAAATGCTGGTGCTTTTGCAAAACAAGCATGTATATCGCAAGTATGAATGAATTATTACACAAATAAAACCTCTGTGAAATCGTTGCTGGCAGTCACTTAACTCATGGAAGATAGTGGAAGCTTCTTTCTCTCTCTCTCTCTCTTGTGTGTGTGTGTGTGTGTGTGTGTGTGTGTGTGTGTGTGTGTGTGTGTGTGTGTGGTGTGTGTGTGTGTGTGTGTGTGTGTGTGTGACATCATGTAGCTAACAGAGATTTATATCCAGAATGTTCGGATCTGCTCAGTCCTGAATTTTCTTTCTTTATCATTTTATGTTTCCTTTCTTGTTCATCCACCTTCCCACCCCCTGTTTTTGCCTTCTTTAATCTCCTTTAACAACAACAACAACAACAACAACAACAACAACAACAACAGACACAACAACAAAATGAAAGGAAGAACTCCGGCTAAAAGGAAGAACAGGGAACATACCATATTGATTAGAGAGAAGTGTGTGGGTTGGATATTTACAGAATGTTGGTCAAAGACTATTGAGAACTTGCGAAACGTAAGCTTGAAAGGTAAAGTCATGGTCATTAACCCCCCCCCCCACCCCCCCGTAAAGGTTAAAAAAAAAAAAAAGCATGAAATTAGCACATTTCAGGAAAGGTGTTGAATGGCATTTTCTCAGGATGTAGGCTTATATGACAGTATTGAAATTATTTTTTTTTCTTTTCTGTGAGTCTTAACTCTACCATTATTCTTGATGTACGCCAAGTTGTGTTTCATCTGAAGCTTTTTATTGTGACTTTGAGAAATTTATACAAAATCTGCATTTTCTGTAATCATTTTTTGCCTGTTTGGGAAAAAAAATTGTAAAAGTGGTTTGACCATGGTTTTTTTTTTTTTTTTTTTTGGGGGGGGGGGGGGGGGGGTTAGTGTTGTTTTTAAAGATCTGAGATCTGAACACACAAATGAGTTTGATGTGAAGTTTGATTTTGTATACACCATACACCAAATGAAAAAGTCGCCTCCTGCACATTGTGTCGACCCTGTGCAAGCATCAAATGAGTGGGCAGAACAGGTCTGTGGAGAACAACAGGCCATAATGTCACATGCATTCGGACATAAAACTCAACCCTTTCACTCCTTCACCCAGTCCACCAGCTTTCTGGCATGAAAAGGTTAATAGGGTAACAGCATAAGGTATCAGAAGTGAAGTGACAAACAACCAGAAAACTACATGTGGGGATGCAGTACACTTCCATCCAGCACAAATGATTAACGATTTGCTAACAAGCCCCAGGTATGTCTGGATCGGGTCACCACGTGTTTGTGGTTTGTGCAACAGGGACTGCCTGTTGTGAAACAAGACCTGTTGGGTGTTCCACACACCAGTCTTCATGTCTGCCAACTGTCACTAAGCCATCCATTCATCCATCACCGTTTGCCCATGTCTGTGTTGTTAGGGTCAGGCAGTGCAGTAGTTGGTCACATAGGTAGTGAATGTATCCTTTGTGTTCTCACAACTATTTGCACACAATTTGAAGGTCTGTATCCATTATTCTGGCAGGTCTGTTTATTGTGCACATCAACGCACACAGATATCCACGCACATGCGCATACACATGCATGCACACATGCACACACAGGTAGATGCACACCTACTTTCACACAGTATGCTTGCTACATACATATATACACACTTGTATATCCTGTTACCATAGATAGTTGAGATGTTCAAACTATTTAAACTAGCTCACATGCACTCACACACACTCTCTCTCTGTCTGTTTGTCTGTCTGTCTCTGTCTTTCTGTCTGTCTGCCTGTCTCTCTGTCTTTCTGTCTGCCTGTCTCTCTGTCTGTCTGTCTGTCTGTGTCTGTCTGTCTGTCTGTGTCTGTCTGTCTGTCTGTCTGTCTGTCTGTCTGTCTCACACACACACACACACACACCACGCACGCAGACGACGCACGCACGCACGCACGCACGCACGCACGCACGCACGCAGCACGCACGCACGCACCACACACACACACACACACACACACACACACACACACACACACACACACACTGGGAGAGGAAAAATTTAAGCCCCAACCAATTACAGATAAAAATTGGCACAACAGGTGTAAATGATTCTGATGCATTCCAAGAAGATGCCAGCTATTTCAGATTAAAAACAGACCTTATAAAACGAAAGAAGGCAAGAAAGAAAGAAACGTTTTTAAACCAGGAAGGATTTTGAGTGTGAATGACATTCTCTGCTTTATTTAATTGAAGCATTTTGCATAATATTCCATTGTGAATGACTCTCTCTTTCTCTTGATTTCTCTTTCTGTGTTTATCTCTGTTTCTAACCTGATTTGCCCCAGCATCTCTGTCATGCATACATATGCACATGCTCACACAAACATACATACATGCACACACACACCACACACACACACACACACACGAAACATGCAGACACGCATGTGCATGGCTGCGTGCACACAGAGTAAGCCTGCAACAAGTCGCATATTACTGGAAAACAGGGAGAGAGATGCACAGAAAGCCAGAGCAGTTATTGACTGGGCCCATGAGTATTTTTGGAAGGTTTTTGTAGTGCTGAATACCTGACTTGATGAGTCTAGCATGCCTTGCATCTGTCAGAGAAAATCATCGTTTGCAGCACAAGTCATGATTAGGAACAGGCAGAGTAACAAGTGCAGTGCACCCTATAATTATAGTCTGTTTGGTTGTACTGAGTGAGCTATCGCAGATTTGAATTATGTATTTATTTGATAAACAAACAAAAAAGCTTTTAAAAAC
This sequence comes from Monoplex corrugatus, assembly GCA_030674185.1. Taxonomy (NCBI): domain Eukaryota; kingdom Metazoa; phylum Mollusca; class Gastropoda; order Littorinimorpha; family Ranellidae; genus Monoplex; species Monoplex corrugatus. The sequence continues at coordinate 18,553,732 of JAPXFY010000031.1, read as the reverse complement.
AGAACCAAAAGTGACAGGATGAATAAAACTATTTGTGATTTTAATGTCTTTGTATCTTGGCACATTTAAAAAATGGAAGTGTGCAGTGTGCGTGCGTGCGCGCATGTGTGTGTGCATGCATGTGCATGGCATTCATTTACTGTGTGTGAGTGCATGTGTGTGTGTATATCAGCATGAGCATATATCATATGAAGACAGTGTGTCAGCGCGATCACTCAGCTAAAACAATTTGGATGGTTTTTTTTGTCCCAAATGTTGGTCGTAAGTCCCTTTGAATGATTAATGGTTCTTCTTCTTCTTTCTTGAAACATCCACCATCATCATTTTGATGGTTCTGATGCGTATAGAAACTTAGTAATGAATACCTAAGTTAAATGTCCATACTTGAAGTTTTGGGTCATGTTTTGTCATTTATCCACAAAGTAAAATCATTTTGACTCTTCAGAGAGCTCTGTTTGTGACAAAAAAAGTAATGAAGTTTGGATTTAGAGTATGTCTTCTGATTAGGAGACTAAGTTCAAACCCCAATCTTTCCATGAAATTATGACGGGATTTTCTGGCCTTGACTGGTTCCTGTCCAGAGTTGAGCATGCTGTGGGCTTGTTGGGAAGATTGAAACTACACAGTCAAATATCATCCACTCTACAGATGTATCATTGAGATTGTTGCTTAGATTTTCTGACCAACACTGCAGTCTGTATCTTTGGCGTGGTTTGAACTTGATGCCAGGATTTATTACGAAAGTAAACATAAAGCACGACCCTGTCATTCAGTCACAGTCGGAAATGGATTTCCATGGCATAATCACTGTCAGCATCATCCCCATTCTCTTCTCATACCATCCTGAAAAAATGTCTTAGATTTTGTGGTGCTTTATCATTATGCCCTGTTCTCTTGGTAACCTGTCACAGTGAGTTTGGAGGTATGCAAGACACTGAAGTGAGGGGCATGGAGTTGTGATACAGGAGCAGTTCAGATAGTGCAGAAAATGAAAAAAGGAAATTTAGATTGTGTATGTCTGACCTGCTGGGAACTCCTCAGTAGTTTCTATGACCATGATGCAGAGTTCATGATTTGGGTCATAGTCACTATCATAGTGATCTGAACCATGCCAGACGTACCTCAAGCAAGATAGTTGTTCTCAGTCATATGTGTCTGAGTCTGTGATAGGTCTTGTGCAAAGCTGCTTTAGTCATGGTGGCCATTGAAGGGGATCCCATTTTTGGATCACAGTGGTCAAACAAATGAAAACAGGTCATCAGGGATTGCCCAGAAGATAAGAAAAGAAAGATTGTCGGCAAGGTTAGAGCATTATATTTTTAAATTGGTATCATGACAGCCAGTGTGAAGGATGAGAAGTCAATATTCTATTCAGTAAGCCCAATAGTAGCCAACCTGTTCATGGAGGATTTTGAAGAGAAAGCATTGGCTTCTTTCCACTCCCCACCACGATACTGGGGGCGCTACGTAGACGACACCATGACTATCCTCCCCAGCAACTGGTCGAACAGTTCACAGAACATCTGAACAACCAACACCCAGCCATCAAATTCACGAGGGAAGTGGAACAGAACAACTCCATAGCCATGCTGGACACCCTCATCACCAGAACTGATGGCATTCTATCCTTCTCGGTCTACCGTAAACCAACTCATACGGACCAATATTTACAGTTCGACAGCCACCAGCCCTTGAACACAAACTGGGAGTGATTCGAACCCTTACCCACAGAGCTAACACCATATGCAGTACCCAAGAGGCAAAAGACAAGGAGACAAACCACCTGAAAAAAGTGCTCACCATCTCGGGCTACAAAAAGTGGGCCTGGAACAGCCCGGGAGGCAGGAAATCCAACACCGCATCCCAACAGCCAGTGAAACAACACCAGCGCAAGGGACACATCACCATCCCATACGTAGGAGGTGTGAGTGACGCTCTGTCCAGAAAGATCAGAAAACTGGGGGTGGCTGTACATTCCAAACCTTCCAACACCATACGCAGCCAGCTGGTCACCCCCAAGGACAAAACCAGCAAACTCGACAAAGCTGGCATTATATACAGAATAGACTGCCAGGACTGTAACCAACATTATGTCGGTGAAACTGAACGCCCCCTTCAGAAGAGACTAACAGAACACAAGAGGGACTCTTCTCCAGTAGGAGCTCACCTACACGCCGAAAAACATCAATTCAGTGCGGACAATGTCAACATCCTGGACAGAGAAAATAAGTGGTTCCAGCGAGGAGTCAAGGAGGCCATCTACATCGCAGCCACCAACCCCCCGCTCAACAGGGACCGGGGCCGTTACACCCTGCCCCCGGTGTACCATTCTCTGATTCGATCTCGTGAACTGGGTTCATCCCATGTTCGCGAGATCTGAGTAGAGATTCACGCAGACAGCATTAGAGCGCTGACGAAGATGGCGAGAACGCCATCGAAAGCTACGGAACTGTGAGTAGCGATTTTTACACTGTTGGGAGACCTTGTTCTTCAAAATTGGTAGCAATATTCTTTTTATATATTCTTTGTGTTTCAGCTGTGTTTTTCCGTAGGGGACATTGTGACAGTCACGCAAGTGCTGGATGGAGGCTGGTGGGAAGGCACGCTGAATGGCAAGACAGGCTGGTTCCCTAGCAATTATGTCAAAGAGGTCAAGGCTGGTGAGTGAATGTCACATTGTAAAATTGAACCCTTTTTTTTTAAAGGCAGCACTGCGTTTGCACAAAATAAGATCATTGGTTGACCTTTGCACAAGAAAAGATAATTTAATTGAATTCTTTAAGATCACATACGGAATATGTTAAAATAATTTTGCAAACTATGAAAAAGTTTGTGTTGCTTACATTTTCTATCTGCCTGTATGCCTGTCAGAATTTTCTGAATATTAGAGAGCATTTGACAAGTCCGGATTGAAATGGGGAAAAAAAAAACCAGTTCCAAGCTGTTTTTATGCTTCCCACTGTCTATGGATGTAACATTCACCTTGAGATTCTGAATTAAATAGTTTTAACGTCCATGATTTTGCATCCACAGCTTTATGACAACTTCGCAGTCTTGAAGATGTTTCGATCCTTATGTTTCATGTAGTGTTTGCTACTGTGTTCTTCTTCTGTTTAGACTGTTGTCAGTAGACTATCTTGTCTAAATAAAGATACTGCTGGAATACGGTTTTGCTCTGTATTAGTTAAACTAAATAGAATGTCACAAAGACACTGTAGGAATCTAACTTTGCCATAGCCATGTTGGGTTGCTGAGGTAAACGTTTCTTTTCAGTTTTAAATTAAATTCTGGATTTTGTGGTTGTGGTGTGCTTCACAACACTCTGGCTTTTCTATCACTTCACTGGTTTTCTTGTCTTGAGTCTTCTTCACTTTTTCTACTGTCTCCTTCTTATGCCTGCCACTACCACAGTACCAGTGTGTTTATCTGTTTGTTATCCAGAAAATCCAAGCGTTCATAGTTATTCAATCCTTCAGATGCATGTTATTGTTAGACTGTTGTACTCTGATTCTTGATGCAGGTAGTGTGAGTTTAAACCCTGGGATTGGGACCAGACATCAGCGTTTTTGCATTGTCCCTTGTGATCGGGCAGTTTTCTTAACACGTGTCCTTTGTTGTATTAGATTTTTTGCAGAAATTTGTGAAAGGGATGAATTGAGCAGAAGAGCTTATACTTTCAACACAGCCTAGACTGTGATGATATGAATTTTATGTGTTTGTTAAATGGTTTGATCACATGTTGGTTGATGTTTGTGCAGTGTTGTTGATGGATTGGACTTGAAGGTTGACCTGAGCAGTCGTAGATTAGTTGGATTTGGATGAGGATTCATCTTATGAATTGTAGAAGGGTAGATGGATTTGATTTGGTTGAGGGTTCAACTGATCACTGTTTAAGTTGTTGTGCAGGTCCGAAATGACGTTCAGTGGGTAGCTGGGCTTTAATGATGTGTCTCACCACTACAAAGTGTCTGTAGGTCATGATAATAATCTCTTTTGTATAGTGCACAGTCCAACACCATGTCAAACAATGCTTGTTGCACTTCATGAAAAGAAAATAGGCTTGGAGTTAGGGGAGGAGGGTTGGCATATCAGGACATTATTGCAGTTTAAACATGGTCAGATAAACACAGCTATACTCCAGGCAGCATGACAGTTCATCAAGCATAGCAGCAGATCACAACTTGAAATTTGAAATAGTGGTAGTGGTACTGGTCCATCAAAATGTGTGAGGAGAAAAATGTATTAATTCGCCTGATACAAAAGCTGATTCAAATTCCTTATAAATTAGGCTGCCATTTCTGAATTGTTTGTAATAAATAGTTTTTAACTTCTGCTGAGTTATAAATGCACAACAGTATAACCACGCCCTATCTAGTTTAATTGTATGACATCATAGAAAAGGTGATGTAACCAACTGTGTATCAGACTATGGATCATAGCATAGAGCTTAGATGCTCAGTGTTCCCAAGGCTAAAATGTGAAGATGGCCCAATCAAAATTCATGCCAGTTGATATTTTTGTATGGAGACAAGTTTGTGTCACATAGGACAGTTTGTGGCTAGATTGATAGTTTTGAACAAGGAAAAACTGACCTGAAAGACAAGTATCGATGTGGATTTCCAATCGTGGCATGGAACGAACACATTGTTTAGCTTGTGAAGAGAGTATCTCGATGATGAAAGTGGCTGTCATGTGGGTATCTCATCTTCTGACAGAGAAGAAGAAACAGGGTTCAGAGTTGTAAATGATTGCTTGAAATATGTGGCCCCCAAATGACTATGACATGATCGCAGGTTACGAAATGTGGATCACCTTCTGTGGCATCCTGAACAAACGGCTATCAAATGTGGGCATTAATGATGAAAGACTTTTTGTTCTGAGACCTGGTTTTCAAAGCCAGAAGAGACTTTCTCCTTTTTCCTTAATTTCCAAGACAAGCTGACCCACTCACTGTTCTAGCTACAATGGTCAGAAAGGCAATTCTAGGCATGAGGGAATGTGAGGCTGGCATCATCCCCTTGGATGTACTCTGAAGTGCTCCTTTCAGAAGGCATTCAGATAGTGCTGGTTGTACAGCCCTGACATGATCCCCAGTGAGTGGCTGGACTGTAGTAAATGTAAATGTGGCCTGGGCCAATGGTTTCAGCATACCATGGCCTCTTTGACCAACCCAGTGCGCAGTTTCAGTGTCAACCCATGCACATCATCTTCTGATGAACACCTGGACTGGGGGGGGGGGGGGGGGTACACTGCAGGAGAGCTTAGAAAAATAATCATATGGCAGGTACAGGGACCAGACTTGTATATCAATCAGTGTTCTAGATCTGGAAACAGTTAACAGAGCCATACTGGTCTTTGAACTAGAAATCCAAGGAAAATGGTTTGTCTCTAAACAGACAATAACACAGTGGCATTCTGTGTAAACAAAAGGAGGGAAGATGTACTCAGTGAACCTCTCTCTTAGAGCCAGGGCCTCCTCCGATGGTGTCATAAGAGGATAACCTTGTATACAAGACACACAGCAGGGAAGCTGACCATCCTGGTGGACACCATCAGCAAGGTCACATAGTGTCCTTCACACAGAACAGACTGAACAATGGGACCTGCAATGACTCCGGAATGCCTGGTTCCAACCCACAGTAGACCTGTTTGTATCCAAATTTGACAGATGTCTTCCACTTTAGGTAGCTCCAGTCCACAATCCAGAGATCTGTATGACCAGTAGTCTGTCAATAATAATAATAATGACATTTTTATAAGGCGCCAGATCTTGATACAAGAATCAAACCAAAGCACACACCCTCATCATTCACCAAAGCAATCAACCAACAACACCAAAACTCCAGGACACAAAGCACACACAGACCGGGAGGGTGAGGACAGTGGGGCAAAAGGGTGGGCATGTAGAGGGGGAAATCACTGCTGGACAAAAAGGAATGTCTTCAAGCAAGATTTGAAGGAAGACAGTATTTGATGATGGAATAGACGGGGTAGATCATTCCAGTTGTATGGACCACACACAGAAAAAGAGCCGCAAATAACTATGGAACATCCGCATTAGGGAATTTGTTAACAAGTTGTATCAGAAGCAGAACAAAGATGTCGGCCAGGGTTGTACATTTGAAGATGGTCACAAAGATTGAAAGATAAATAGGTGCAGTACCACTGATACACTTGCAGCATAATGTATTGATTTGTAATAGAATTATAATAATAAAACACTTTTTCAATATGAAAAGATTGTAATTAAATTTTCTTAATTTCATTTACAGTTGGAGAACTTTTTTCCAGATATGATAAAACAATATCATATCACAGTTATTGTGCTGTCAAAAGGATATAGATGATGATAGTTGATTTAAGGATTTTGACTGAACCTAGTTGTATGAGCTGTTCATTATGTTTCAGATATAAAATTATCTGAACAGTTTTCATATTAAAATTTTGTTTATGCTGAATTTCTGAATAACAGTACGTACAGCTGCTCATCGAGGTACTGTAGAAATATTCTGAGTATTAGAAAGCATTTCACAAGTCAGGATTTAAATGCACATGTGCATTAAGTTCATTCATGCTCACGGTTTAGAGTTTTGATATAAAGCATGTGACTGTTGAATTTACTTACCATGCATTTTGTTCTGCACCTATTGAAAACGTTGAATAAAAAATGATATTGAAAGTCTTCTATGGAATGTTGGCTGGTCAAAAAACAACTTAATTAATCATCGGTTAGTCTGGCATGATGGTTAATGCAGTGGACTACTGACTGGTGGTGGGTTCAACCTCCATCAGTCTAAAACTTACTGTAGGTTTTTTAACACATGAACTGGCTCTATACTCAAGAGTTGAGCATGCCATAGGCTCTTTGGGAAGGTATAGACCACACAGTCAAGTCTTGTCCGCTTCATGGACGCATTATTGAGGTTGTTACTCAAATTTTCTGACCAGCATCTTGGGCATGGCTGACATCAGGTCTATAATTAAAATAAGTAAAGAGCACTGCCCTGTCATGATGTTTCAGTATGAAATGAACTCCATAGTATCCTTGTTCTTGTCAAGAACACTTGTCCCAGATTCTGTGGCTCTTTAAATAATATGTCCCTCTGTCATCATGTTCTTAGTTTGTGGGTTTGGGGTATGTTGGAGAGCATTTAAGAGAGTGTGGGGCAAGGGTGTGTGTGTATGTTAGTGGCACAGAAGCTATGCAAAAGATAGAATCAACCGGAGCTGACTTACAACGTATTTTTGGTGGATGATCACAAAACATGTAAAATGGATTTGCTAAGCATAGTTTGAAGCAAATGAGTATCACATAAAGGCTGCTGTGGATGCTGACTTTGCTAAAAATTATGTGCCTGTTGCACTCCACCCAAGTGCCCTGTGTTGTGCAGTTTGAAGTGTTGTGTTGTCTGTGGTCAGGGCTCATTCCAGGTATGCTGTTTGGCCAAATTGTGCTCAGTGACGGTAAACAACCATTTCTATTGTTGTACTGTTTTAAACTAAGTCCTACAACTGTAGAACTTGCTACTTGAAATATTGCAGGCAAAAGGGATGTGAGGCATGGATAGATTCGGGGGAAAAAAGGAAAAGAAACAGGTGCAGACAAACCATTTGAGAGAACAAGAAATCATAAGTGAACAACAAGATGAAAATAGTCATACTGTTCATTCAAAAAAAGTGAAGAAGAGGGTGGGAAAAGGTGAGCACGATCTTAACCCTTTGACTCCTACACCCAACCCACCAACTGCAAACACTTAACTCTTTGACTCCCTGACCCTGTCCAGCAGCTTCCTGCAGGAAGCTGCTGGACAGGGTCAGGGAGTCAAAGAGTTAAGTGTTTGCTTTGCTGGCATGGTTGACAGTGCAGGATGCTGTTGGATAGGGTGCGGGAGTCAAAAGGTTAAAACCTTTGGGATGAGGGGAGGGAGCAGAATGAAGGGTGTGGGTTCTTCGTAAGGGGGTCCTGACTTTGGGGCTACTGTCAACAACAACATCTTTGGACTTTTGGGGTACGGCATAATTTGGATTCTGTAGTGTGCACATGTTACCAATCTGTTGGTGAGCTGTATAATAAACACACAATCTATTGTCCTTTGGCGTGTCAGCTTTTGTTTTACTAGTGGCTTATAGATTTGATAAGGAGAAAAAAGCTTGGTAGGAGTGAAAGGATGGAGGTTGGATTATAGTCTGCTGCCATGAGCAAGTTCTTCTGTGTAGTGATACTTGTTTCTTTCTCTGTCTTTCTTGTAATCAGCCTTTTATGAATATTTTGTGCAGATGAAGCACAGATATAACATTATTATGCACATTAATTTGTACCTGCTATATAAATTTTCACACAAAGATCCATCTTCAGAGATATGTACCATACGTGACATGAAACATGCTGGTCAAGTACTAATTTAACTCCATTTCCTATTACCATGTATGTGTTGAGAACAACAACCAGCTGTTTGAGTGTCACAGTGCGCTGTCGGTTACAGGTCCAGGAGAGAGGAAACATTGAAATTTGTGCTTACTTTTCTTTTGGTAAAAATGCAAATGTTTGTCATTCCACAACGGAGTTGTTTCAGACTTGAAACTCTTTTTTGATTACCGTCTTGGGGAAGAAGTTTATGTTTGAGGATACCATTTTAAAAAAAATCCTTTCAAAAGGGGTGACCAGATACATAGGTCTGTGTTTTATTTGTATTTGTCATCTGCATGTGACGAAGTGTCCATGTGCATGTTCCACATACATGTAAGGAGATGTTTTCATCAAGGATTCATATCCTGGTTGTGACATTTCACATTGTTATGGATAATATTAACAAGCCTGGCCACTGCCCACAATAATATTAACCAGCCTGACCTTAAGAGGACCAGCTAGTACATGTCTAGCAGGGAATTGTATGACCCATTGGTGCTCTGTCTGATGGGCCATTGCTGGATCATCAGCAAGCATTGCTGGCAAAGAAAATACATCTGTTCAGTTAAAGAAAATATCTCATGGTTAAGGAGATGAGGATGAAATTGTATAAACTCGTAACAAGTTTTAATTTCAAAAATAAGTCTTCCTTTAAAGAAAGAAGAAAACAGGAGATGGTGCAAAGTACGCACTTTATGTGTGTGTATGTGTGCATGTGTGCTGTGTGTGTGTGTGTGTGTGTGTGTGTGTGTGTGTGTGTGTGTGTGTGTGTGTGTGTGTGTGTGTTGTGTGTGTGTATGTGTGTGTGAGAGAGAGAGAGAGAGAGCATGCATGCATGCACACTTTGCATGTATGTGCATGTACAGTTATGTGTGTGTCTACTTCCAGAATGTTTTGTCAGCTGTTTCTAGATGGATCTTTACCAGATTTTGTTCAAATTTGTGGATCTTTTGAGGAATTGTCATTATATAAGTTTGGAGGTCAAGATATAAAGGCCAAGGTCACTGGTCCAAAATGTGCCTAAAAATCAGCACTTTCTGGGAGGTGTGTGAACAGCACTCTCTCAGGAACTTTTACAGTATTTAAGGTCTGTTTCACTCATACCATAGCTTCCATTGGTGTGAGTGGACATTAGCTTTTATTTCATTTGATTTTTTTCAAGGTCACAGTGACCTTGAGAAGTGCAAAATCCGGATTTTGTACAGTAATGTTTTTTAATATAAAAGGGAGATGTTTCTTTTGAGATCACAGCGACCTTGATATGTCAGTGGCAATAGTGATGTTGAAAAGGACAAACTTCAGATTTTGTATAATAATGTTTTTTGTATAAAAAGGGAGATTGTTAAAGTAATTGTTAAAGTAACATAACCATCTTGACTTGTTGTTGTTGTTTTTGTTTTTATTTATCCACAGCCAACTGTCAGTGACTTTGTTCTGCATATGTCTCTGTGCATGTACTATTCACATCATAACAAACGCTTTATTAATTTGTGATACAAGCGACACTGCTGGGCTTTGGGTGTAAAGGAGATCCTGTTTCACATTCCTGAACTTGTAGTTATCTTTTTTCTGTTATTAATTAAAGTATTGATACTGAACTCTTGGAGTGCACATCAAAAGGTGTGCATCTGGATCTGGTCTGTATGCATGATCTTGACAAAATTTCATATTTCCAGGTGTAGCAGTCATTCTGAAATCTTTGTAATTGTGTAATGTAAGTTACTGTTTAAACATCTTTCTGTTGATGACATAGCTTGAGTCATTATCATATAGTATGGAAGCTTAACAACTTATCCAGTTTCAGAAAATGTCATATATATGCATGTTCTGTTTTAGGTTGTGTTTTCATTTCTCGTCTTTTTTAATTTATTGTTCCTGTTATTATTGTTAGTAGTTTATAGTAATAGGATTGTTTTTGTTGTTTTTATGTTAAACTTGGAAAGGGGGAATCCTGCAAAGTCTCTTCCATATTCACAGCGCTTTGAATTGAAAACAAATCGAATGTCATTAAAAAGAAAAAAAAGGGCATTTGTTGAACCTTACGTTCTTTGCATTTTTCATGAATCTTGTGTTGTGGCAATAGTCTTGTGGCTCTGATGTAACTGGTATGTATGTATTTTTTCCCCTTAAGTCATTATTTATTTTTGTTTTGAAGTTGTTGATCTTATCGTTGATTTTGATTTTTGTGTTGTGTTTATGATTTATGTTTTCTGTTTTACTTATCATGCATTCTGTAAATCTGTTTTCATTTCTTGCCAGTATTACAGCATGAGATTTTTCTGATAGTTTTCTCAAATTGGATTAAGTGAATAATGGAAAATCTGAAACCAGCCCAACATAGGCTTGGGACAGTTTGAAGAAAGAAAGAAAGAAAAGAGTTTATAATCAATGTGTCAAATCAGATCGAATGAAGACTTGCCAGTTGTGAAATGGGAATAGTTTTCTGTGGGTAGGTAACAGTGGATCAGTTGACTAAGTTGTAAACTCATGGTCTCATATCTCATAATAAACCCTTGCCCACACCACAGAAATTGGCCAGCTTACTGCTCATCTCCTGTGTCAGACGCAGTTTGTCTTGTTTGTGTTTGATAAAGAATACAACTCGTCAGGTTCCTTTCAGCAAGCATTTCTTTAAGTTGGAAAGAAATAATTTGTTGCCAGTTGGCACATGAAATTGTCAGGCTAAAGCTGATTTACTTTGGTTGGTCTTATTTCCATTTCATTCACTTAAATTACCAAGAAACATAAATCGTTTTTCATCTGAACGCCTGTTGGAAGCAACAGATGGGTTAATTTCAACAAGACCTTAACTGCCTGTGAAGTTTTCTTTATATGAAGGTGTCCTTTAAGTCTCTGCTGGCAGAGTTGGATAAAATATGCATGGAATGAACTGTCCACTGAAATGCCGCACTTCATGTCCAGTTCTGTGTTTCAGACATCTCTCTGAGGAGTGCCAGAGGAAATGATGTGACTGTCTACAGAAGGGAGAGCATGCAGCTATATCACAATGTGGTAAGGGTTCTTTCCCTTCTTGTCAGGTTTTGATTGTGAGGCAAAGATTGTCAGGAAGATGAGGGGGAGAGAGCCAGTGAGTGCAAGCAAGTGTATGCTTTCATTTCATGCATGTTATTGATTTTTGTGCTAAAGCAGAGAAATGACTAAATTTGTTGATTATACACATGTTATTGATTTGTGTGCTAAGGATGAGAAATGACTAAATTTGTTGATCATAAGTAATACACCAACAATGATAAAGACAGACACTGTGCCAGATGGTTTTAGACAGGCAGACAAGTCAGGCAGATAAAGATACAGGCAGATAAATACAGTCTTAGACTTGGAATGGTAGGTAGGACAATAGAGAGATGAATGGATGGATAAATTGATTTAGATGGATAGACATATAAGACTGTGGGTGGATAGACATAGGGAGGTCGATGGATAGCTCAGCAGACATAGATAAATGATGTATAGACATAGGAAGATGGATAAATAAATAGATGCGGGAAGATGATAGGTAGCTGAATCGGCATAGAAAGATGGATGGATAGATGGAATAGACATAGGAAGATGGATTTACATGTATGGATGAATAGATGTACAAAGACAGATAGGTAACTAGTTAGATCAACATAGAAAAATGGATGGATAAATAAATAGATTAGTATGATGAATTGATAGATAAACAGACATAGGAAGATGGGTGTATAGAGAAATAGACATAGGATGGATAGACGGGTGGATGGATAATCCATGGGTACAACTTTTTCCATTTGACGACAGAATCCGTTTTTTCAAGAGTCAAAAATGGAAAATTCGTTTTTTGAAAAAGCTTCAGCGACTGGGGGGCTGATCCCCCATACGGGGCGCTGCCGGCCCCTGGACCCCTTTCAGTTTTTTTACTTTTTCTAAGTTGCACCCTTGATAATCTGATAAATGTAGATAGGAAATTGGATGGATGGATGGATGGATGGATGGATTGGTAAACAGATGCAGGTGGATTGATGAATAGAGATGGATAGGTTGGTAGAGACTCAGAGAGGGACAGACAGATAGAGATAAGCTTGACATCCCCATCCCCTTAGTGCCGTGGTATTGGAGAGAATGCCTGTCCCTAGTCACATACCGCAGACAGATGAAAGATTTATTATGTGTGTACATGGTGTGTTAGGTGCTGAAGAATGTGATAGAGACGGAGCGCATGCACGTGTCGGAGATGACAGAAGTCTTACAGAATTACTTCAGACCTATACAGTCCAAGGCCATGTGAGTGTTACCTCCTGCATTGATGGGTTCATTCAGATGGATTGATTGGTTGGTTGGGTGGGTTGGGGAGAAGATTGATTGATTTATTGACCTGTTGACTTGTTTTGATGTATTGATGGATTTTATTGACTGGTTGTTTCATTTGATGCTTGCTGGCTTTTTGGGGATGTTTGGGTGTTTAGGTGATGAAGGAACCAGAAGAGCACAAAAATAGACTCAGAACTTGTATTTAATACAACCAGACAAGACAGGCGCAAATTTTCGGCCAACTGGCCTTTGTCAAGCATGAACGTAAGATCACAAACAAACAAACAAATACCAAATACAAAATTTAGGAGAAAAAGACTTAAATTTCCCTGCTGCTTTATCCATTGGGAGAAGAGGATTTAAACACCAAGTACAAAAAATTAGGAGAAAAGGACTGAAACTTCCCTGCTGCTCAGTCCAGGGAAGTTTTAGGAGTAGTTCTTTTCTCCCACTGGACAAAGCAGCAGGGAAGTTTCAGTCTTTTACTCCTAATTTTTGTATTTGGTGTTTGTTTGTGATCTTACATTCTTGCTTGATAAAGGCCAGTTGACTGAAAATTTGTGCCGGACTTGTCTGGTTGTATTAAATATGCATTCTGATTCTATTTTCATGTTTTTCTGGATCCTGTTTGCTTGAATGCAGGCAGTCACACTTGTTTTTGATTTTGATTAGATGGTGAGTTGGTTGTTGGATCATTCTTTTTTTGGTTGGTTGAGAATGAGTAGAGGAGGCATTTGTTATTTGGTAGGCTGGTCAGTTGAATGACAGAGTGGTTGGTAGCATGAGAACAAGTGAATGAGCAGTAACGTTTTGTGATCGGTTAATCAGTGGTTGGTTGGTTGGTTTGGTGAGAATGAGTAAGGAGTGTAGATATTTTTGGTTGGTTATAATGGGTTACTTGGTTGGTTACTCACTTGTTTTGATACATTGATATGGTTATTGATTTTTTAATATATTGGTGAATTGTTTGACTGGTATATTGGTTAGTAGTTGAATGTGTGTGTGTGTGTGTGTGTGTGTGTGTGTGTGTGTGTGTGTGTGTGTGTGTGTGTGTGTGTGTGTGTGTGTGTCAAAAACATAAACGCATGCTTGTTTGTTGGGGAGAGAAAGAGGGTGGATGCATGTACATGAAGGAGCACTGTCCTTATCAGATGTAAAATTCAATTCATGGTGTTTGTGTGTGTTTTAGTTTGTCCCCTGCAGAGTTCACCTTGCTGATTGGGAACCTTGAGGAGATCATCAGCTTTCAGCAGACTTTCCTGGCAGCATTGGAAGACTGTGAAAAGTAAGGGGCATCTGTGTTAGAGCCTGAACTGGAGTATGGTTATGGTGTGGTCTTTGGATGTGATTGTGTTTATTATAAGCAAATTTCAAAAATTATAATTTTTTTTTTTATTCCAGGTAAATGTAGTTTAGGAATGTTAGCTCCTGCATTGTTATCTAACTTGGTCTTGAACCCAAAAAAAGACTTGACACACAGATTTAACAGCCTTTGTCTGTAGTGAGCAAAGGACCTTGGAAATGGAGTGAAAACATTTTCAGTTTCTAATGCAAAAGTCAAAATTGTCCCTTGCCTCGCCGACCTGCCGATGACTGTGCATTGGTGCTCAGCGATCCCTGGGTTAAAAGGTTGATATTTTTCAAATGCTGACAGCCGCCATTGTTAATTCCCAATTGCAGAACCAAATTTTGTCTAGAGCTATGCTTCTTTAGTTTGTATTTTTGAACCTGATGAGTAGCAAGAACGTCTGTGGAGAGCTGGACAATGTAGGGTCCTCAGAAAAGCCCCCATCAAACAAGTGTTTCGGCCCTTAACTGACTCCTGGATGCCCTTCTGCTGTCTTTTTTTTTTCTTTCATTCTTTTTTTTTTTTTTAAAGAAATTTGTCCTTCACCAGGGTTCCAACCCACATATCCAAGGTGGTCAGGTGTTTCAAGGCAAGTCACTCTTGTTGATGGATATCTTAGCCATTTAGCTATGGGACACTGGCACCATGTAGGGGAATTTTAAGCCTTTTGAAGTTACTTTTGAAAGCTGGATTTCCTCAAGTTGCTGGCTAGACTGATAGATATGGGCTTCCACCATTCTGCTTTCATACGGCACAGTGAGTTTGATCAGAGAGAAGAAAAAGGGGCCCCATAGATGTCGAATGTGTCCATGCTAAAAAAAGGTCTGTCTGCCTACCATCCTTTGAGGTCTACCACACTAAGCAAGACTTCTCCAAGTAGAGAACTTATTTGATGGCTTTCATTGACTGTATCCACAGACTGTTACAAATGTAGATATCATTTTGCAAGTATAGGTGACTGTTTTCTTATGCACCTTGTGGGAAAAAAAGTCTTTACATTCTCTTATTATAAAGAGTTAAAACAGTACCAACCCATGACATTGATCAGACTTGGGAACTCTGAGTAATAAACAAAAGATGAGTGTTCATGGCAAATGGAATCTACTTTTGCTACAGGTAGGGAGGAGGGTTGGGGAGGGGGTGATTGAGAGACAAATCAGATAAATAAATCAATGTTTAGTTGTAGTTAACGTCAGGTTCAGATCTGTTCACAGAATGTTATTTTATGATTTTAGAAAAAATAAAATAAAGCAAAACAAAAAATTTCAACAATACCAGCGAGTTCTAACAGGGCTTCTACTTCTGTCACTGGCACAACTAACCATCACTGCTACTACCAGATTCCAAGTTCGGGTGTGTGTGTGTGTGTGTGTGTGTGTGTGTGTGTGTGTGTGTGTGTGTGTGTGTGTGTGTGTGCGTGCGTGCGTGCGCGTGTGGGTGCATGAGTGTGTGTGCACATGTGTGTGCATGTGTGTGTGTGCATACATACATGCATACATATACTTGTGCTGTTGTATGCCAGTTTGCCATGTTACACTTGCTATGTCCTATCAGTATGACACCTGCCTGTTTTGTGCAGATTACCGTTAGCCCAGCGACGAGTCGGAGGGCTCTTTATGCAGTTTGCCCCGCGGTTAAAAGAGCTGTACCTCACATACTGTGCCAATCATCCACGAGCTGTCTCCGTTTTACAAAGTCACAGGTAGGGTTTCTGTATGGTCGTTGTGTATCTGTTGCATGTGTATTTGTTGTTTGATTTTTTTTATTTGTGTCACACTTGAGCTCTGGTGTTTCTACATTTAGTGTGTATATGTTTGAGTTTTCTGTTGTTGTCATACTCAACTGTAGTGTTTCTACGTCTGTAGTATATATGTTTGAGTTTTTATATTTTTGTCATACTGGAGGTCTTATATATATATATATACACACACACACACATAAATATATATATATACACATATATATGAGCCAGAGTCAAAAGGTGCTTTGGGGTGACTTTCCTAGTTCAAATCACTGCAACTGATTTTCTTGCCTTTGCACAGCCTGAACAATCTTAGATATTGAGCTTTAAATGTCAAATCAAATACCAAGTATGAATTCATGGAGATTGAACAAATCATTTATTAGCCAGTCAAGTTTATAATTACACTTTTACTCAAATTTCAGCCTTTCTTTTACAGATAGGTGTAGTAGGCTGAGAATAAAGTTTGGTGTTAAACCAGTGATTGTACCTATGTATGTATTTTTTAGTTTCTTATCAAGGTTACTCTCTAATTTATAATTTCATTTGTTTGTTTTTTGCCTAATTTTTTCATATATTCTGCAATATTAAAGTGTAAATATAAGGTTTCATTCGTGACACTTTTGTCTCACAGGCCTACAGATCTTTGATCAATCACAGTGGAAAAAAATGATCAAAAACTGCAATGAAGTAGGGCTTTTCAAATTTCATGCATAAAACTGTGAAATAAACTCATAAGCATTGCAATGAAATGGATACTTTGGAAACTATTTGAGTTTTTAGCGTTTTGTGTGACACCAGTCACAGATGAAACTATGCCCTATAAAGTATGAGCTACTGACTCAAAGCTCTTTGGACTTACAATAAGCATCGGGAAAACTGAAGTTCTTCACCAGCCTGCCCCACAAACTAACCCACTGTCTCCAAACATCACCATCGATGGCAACAGTCTGAAGAACACCAAGAACTTTAAATACCTTGGAAGTATCATCTCTGCAGACGGCTCCATCGATCAGGAAATTGATTCACGAATCAGCAAAGCCAGCCAGGCTCTCAGTAGACTGAAAAACAAGGTACTAAACCAGCACAATGTCCGGCTGTCAACAAAAATCAAAGTGTACAATGCCGTTGTGCTCTCCTCCCTCCTCTACGGTTCGGAGACTTGGACACTCTACAGGAAGCACATCAACAAATTAGAGCAGTTCCACCAAAGGGCTCTCCGCAGCATACTTGGCATCCAGTGGCAAGACCGCATCACCAACATTGAGGTCCTCAACCGATCAAGCTCACAAAGCATAGAAAGCCTGCTTGTCAAAGCCCAACTGAGATGGGTCGGCCATGTCATCCGCATGGAAGACCACCGAATGCCCAAACAACTGCTGTACGGCGAACTCACAAGTGGCAAAAGAAATCTCGGGAGGCCAAAAAAGCGTTTCAAGGACACGATAAAGGCAAACCTCCAGTTTGCACAGGTTACCCCCAAAGAACTCGAAAGAACTGCCATCGAAAGGAACGCCTGGCGCAGGGCCGTCCATCTTGCCAGCAGAAACAGCGATATCAACTACAGGGAGAAGCTGACTATCAGAAGAGAGAGGAGACATAATCCAACCACCCCAACCACGACATTCCAGTGTCCCCACTGCAACAGACATTGTACATCCAAGATCGGATTGCACAGCCACATGCGCGTCCACAGATGAGCTGCAGGATTTCATCGTCATCTTCGGCAACGAAGGACTACCATCATCATCACTGACTCTGGAAAAGCCAAATGATTTGTTCAACCACCATGAATTCATGTCTGCTATTCGATTTGACATTTAAAGCTCAATATCGAGGACTGTTCAGGCTGCGCTAAGGCAAGAAAATTAGTTGTAGTGATTTGAACTAGGAAAATCACCCCAAAGCACCTTTTGACTCTGACTCATATATATATACATATATATATATATATATATATGTGTGTGTGTGTGTGTGTGTGTGTGTGTGTGTGTGTCTGATTTTTGTGTGTGTGTGTGTGTCTGATTTTTGTGTGTGTCATACTTTAACTCAAGTCTTTTTATATCCATTGTAAAGTATGTTTATTATTTGATTTTGTATATGAGTTGGTGTTGAAAACTTTTCCGGTGTTTCCGCTGATATTTTTTCACATCTTCACTGAGAAATGTATCTCCGAAGAAAAAAACACTATTGGAAGAAAAAGGCTCTGAAGGGATCAAAAGCTTTTGTATCGTGAACCTCTTGAGGAAATATTCGCAACAGCATAATTGTCATTCTGAGGTAATATCTCAACATGGTGTTGACTTGTTGGAACAAGAGTTTACCTTTTAACACACAAAATGAAAAAAATGCAAACCACTAGAAGACAGAGTGAAGCAAAGGAGGCTGTGTGACATGTGACTATACTTCAAACTGCAGGGTACAAAAATATGGATCAAAGATTAATTCTGAAAATTTGAAATATAGCATGATTGGAAACAGATCTACCTGAAGGCTTTGTCTATGAAAGTGGGGATAACTCTTGACACTCAAGTGATATTCAGGTTGTGTTACCTCCCTTGCCGTACAAGCCTTCACCCACCAAGCACACCAAACAAACAAATCCAGAAAACACACACACACAACCCCATTCCCCTCCCTCCCCGAGTCTGCCCTCCAAGAACACACACAGACCTTATCAGAA
The DNA here is from genome assembly GCA_030674185.1 of Monoplex corrugatus. Classification (NCBI taxonomy): domain Eukaryota; kingdom Metazoa; phylum Mollusca; class Gastropoda; order Littorinimorpha; family Ranellidae; genus Monoplex; species Monoplex corrugatus. The sequence goes on along the minus strand of JAPXFY010000031.1, from coordinate 18,535,260 downwards.
ATATTGTTCACATGTTTTTGAATTATGAATGGTTCTTGTATAGCACTAGACTCCTAATTCAGTTGGGCACATTACATGTTCTGCATAATCACACATTTGACTGGAGCAAGAACTCAAGCTGTAAACAAGTAGGTGAGTTGACCACATTCAGCTATAGTGTTGCACATTCTGCATCCTTGGGGGGCATGCATGGTGGGTGTTTTCATGTTTCCATAAGCCAGCCACTGACATGACTGACAGGGTGTTAGACACTGGCAGGTCTGAATACATGCTGACCTGGAAGATCGTAAAAAGCCATCACTCTTTGCTCATCAGGTGGAAAATCTAGTTGGATTGAACCCAGGACCTTCTTGATAATGTGCCCATCATACACTCATGCATTTTCATATGCATGCCTGAATGCGCGCACGCACACACACACCGCGCACACACACACACACACACACACACACTTACACACTAACACACGCACTCTCTTTCTCTCTCTCCTCCACTTTATCTAAACAGGTTAGCCTAGAGTCTGTATTTGACAAAGGTTGGGATGTTTGTGAGTTGTGGTAATCTCTCACTAATCACAAACTTTCAACATGTTTTGGCCACAGCCTGGGACCTTGTGATAGCAGGTGATTCCAAGTGGATATGGCTTTCTAATCTCCTGTTTTCAAATAGAGGACCATGGGATGGGGTAGGGGGATAAGAGCTGTTGTTCAAGAAACTCGGCTTAGGTAGGATAATGTGTAGTTGCTCAGTGTATGGATAACCAGACTCATTCCATATCTTCAGAGTTGCCTTCTTATTGTAAACATGATTGTTTAGGAGTCCCCCCCCCCCCCTCCCCCTGGTATTAGGCGAGTTTAGTGTGTCTGTGCATATTTGTGTATCGGTGGCAATTTCCTTTTTTTTTTTTTTTTGTAATCTCCCACTGGAGAGAAATGGTGTCAGAAACATGTGAACAAGATTTTCTGGTCTATTTGTAAGTGGATATATACCAGAGTTTTCTGTGTTATTTCAACCGAAGCTGAATTAAGGTCACAGTGTAAGCCTTGTTTCTGTCTGTAAGCCATGTTTTTCTGTCTGTAAGCCCTGTTTCTGTCTGTAAGACCTTTTCTGTCTGTAAGTGTAAGCCATGTTTCTGTCAGTAAGCCCTGTTTTTGTCTGTGATGTTTATAATTAATAATAATAATAATAATTACAATATTTATATAGTGCAAAATCTTGATAAAATCAAATCTAAGCGCTGTTTGTCTGTAAGCCATGTTTCTGTCTGTGATGTTTGTCTGTAAACCATGTTTCTGTCTGTTTGTAAACCGTTTCTGTCTGCAAGCCATGTTTCTGTCTGTAAGCCATGTTTCTGTCTGTGATGTTTGTCTGTAAGCCATGTTTCTGTCTGTGATGTTGTCTGTAAACCATGTTTCTGTCTGTTTGTAAACCATGTTTCTGTCTGCAAGCCATGTTTCTGTCTGTAAGCCATGTTTCTGTCTGTGATGTTTGTCTGTAAACCTTCTGTCTGTTTGTAAACCATGTTTCTGTCTGCAAGCCATGTTTCTGTCTGTAAGCCATGTTTCTGTCTGTGATGTTTGTCTGTAAGCCATGTTTCTGTCTGATGTTTATCTGTAAGCCATGTTCTGTCTGTAAGCCATGTTTCTGTCTGTGATGTTTGTCTGTAAGCATGTTTCTGTCTGTGATTTTGTAAGCCATGTTTCTGTCTGTGATGTTTGTCTGTAAGCCATGTTTCTGTCTGTGATGTTTGTCTGTAAGCCATGTTTCTGTCTGGATTTTGTAAGCCATGTTTCTGTCTGCAAGCCATGTTTCTGTCTGTAAGCCATGTTTCTGTCTGTGATGTTTGTCTGTAAGCCATGTTTTCTGTCTGCAAGCCATGTTTCTGTCTGTGATGTTGTCTGTAAGCAATGTTTCTGTCTGTAAGCCCTGTTTCTTTCTGTGATGTTTGTCTGTGAGCCATGTTTCTGTCTGCAAGCCATGTTTCTGTCTGTGATGTTTGTCTGTGAGCCATGTTTCTGTCTGTGATGTTTGTCTGTGAGCCATGTTTCTGTCTGTGATGTTTGTCTGTGAGCCATGTTTCTGTCTGTGATGTTTGTCTGTGAGCCATGTTTCTGTCTGTAAGCCATGTTTCTGTCTGTGATGTCTGTCTGTAAGCCATGTTTCTGTCTGTGATGTTTGTCGTGAGCCATGTTTCTGTCTGATGTTCTGTCTGTGATGTTTGTCTGTGAGCCATGTTTCTGTCTGTGATGTTTATAAGCCATGTTTCTGTCTGTGATGTTTGTCTGTAAGCACATGTTTCTGTCTGTGATGTTTGTAAACCATGTTTCTGTTTGCAAGCCATGTTTCTGTCTGTGATGTTTGTAAGCCTGTGTTCTGTCTGTGATGTTTCTGTAAGCCATGTTTCTGTCTGTGATGTTTGTCTGTAAGCCATGTTTCTGTCTGTGATGTTTGTCTTAAGCCATGTTTCTGTCGTGATGTTTGTCTGCAAGCCATGTTTCTGTCTGCAAGCCATGTTTCTGTCTGTGATGTTTGTCTGTAAGCCATGTTTCTATCTGTGATGTTTGTCTGTAAGCCATGTTTCTGTCTGTGATGTTTGTCTGTAAGCCATGTTTCTGTCTGTAGCCATGTTTGTCTGTGATGTTTGTCTGTAAGTCATGTTTCTGTCTTGATGTTTGTAAGCCATGTTTCTGTCTGTGATGTTTATAAGCCATGTTTCTGTCTGTGAAGTTTTGTAAGCCATGTTTCTGTCTGCAAGCCATGTTTCTGTCTGCAAGCCATGTTTCTGCCTGTGATGTTTGTATGTAAGCCATGTTCTGTCTGTGATGTTTATAAGCCATGTTTCTGTCTGATGTTTGTAAACCATATTTCTGTCTGTGATGTTTGTAAGCCATTTTCTGTCTGTGAGTTAGTAAGCCATATTTCTGTCTGTATATTGTAACCATGTTCTGTGATTTTGTAAGCCATGTTTCTGTCTGTGATGTTATAAGCCATGTTTCTGTCTGTAAGCCCTGTTTCTGTCCATAATGTTTGTAAGCCATGTTCTGTCTGAATGTTTGTAAGCCCTGTTTCTGTCTGTGAGTTCATAAGCCATGTTTCTGTCTGTAAGCCCTGTTTCTGTCCATAATGTTGTAAGCCATGTTTCTGTCTGTAATGTTTGTAAGCCCTGTTTCTGTCTATGTTTGTAAGCCATGTTTCTGTCTGAATGTTGTAAGCCTGTTTCTGTCTGTGATGTTCTGAAGCCATGTTTCTGTCTGTAAGCCCTGTTTCTGTCCATAATGTTGAAACCATGTTTCTGTCTGTAATGTTGTAAGCCCTGTTTCTGTCTATGATGTTTGTAAGCCATGTTTCTGTCTGTAATGTTAGTCTGTAACCCATGTTTCTGTCTGTGATGTTTGTAAGCCATGTTTCTGTCTGTGATGTTGTAACCCTTGTTCGTCTGTAAGCCCTGTTTCTGTCTGTAAGCCTGTTTCTGTCTGTGATGTTTATGAGCCCTGTTCTGTCCGTAAGCCCTGTTTCTGTCTGTGATGTTTGTACCCTGTTCTGTCTGTAAGCCCTGTTTCTGTCTTGATGTTAGTCTGTAAGCCCTGTTTCTGTCTAAGTCCTGTTCTGTCTGTAATGTTGTCTGCAAACCATGTTTCCTGTCTGTAAGCCATGTTTCTGTCTGTGATGTTTGTAAGCCATGTTTCTGTCTGTAAGCCATGTTTTCTGTCTGTAAACCATGTTTCTGTCTGCAAGCCATGTTCTGTCTGTAAGCCATGTTTCTGTCTCAGTGTCTGTAAGCCGTGTTTCTGTCTCAGCGTCTGTAAGCCATGTTTCTGCCTCAGTGTCTGTAAGCCGTGTTTCTGTCTCAGTGTCTGTAAGCCATGTTTCTCTCTCAGTGTCTGTAAGCCGTGTTTCTGTCTCAGTGTCTGTAAGCCGTGTTTCTGTCTCAGTGTCTGTAAGCCATGTTTCTGTCTCAGTGTCTTTAAGCCGTGTTTCTGTCTCAGTGTCTGTAAGCCGTGTTTCTGTCTCAGTGTCTGTAAGCCATGTTTCTGTCTCAGTGTCTGTAAGCCGTGTTTCTGTCTCAAGTGTCTGTAAGCCGTGTTTCTGTCTCAGTGTCTATAAGCCGTGTTTCTGTCTCAGTGTCTGTAAGCCATGTTTCTGTCTCAGTGTCTGTAAGCCATGTTTCTGTCTCAGTGTCTGTAAGCCGTGTTTCTGCCTCCAGTGTCTGTAAGTCATGTTTCTGCCTCAGTGTCTGTAAGCCATGTTTCTGTCTCAGTGTCTGTAAGCCATGTTTCTGTCTCGGTGTCTGTAAGCCATGTTTCTGTCTCAGTGTCTGTAAGCCGTGTTTCTGTCTCAGTGTCTGTAAGCCGTGTTTCTGTGCTGTCAGTAAATCATGCCAACCATCAGCATCTGTAAACATTGTGTGCCTCTATTCATGCGTGTGTATATTTGCATGTGTGTGTGTGTCTGTGTGTGATATAAACCATGTGCACACAGTCTGTTGTCTTATTTGTGTTGCTGTACTGGTGAATTGTGTCAACGTGGAAATTTGAAATTGTGTCACAGGGATAGATAACTCTTGCAAGCGGATGCAAGCTGTGTGCTAAATTTACCGTCTCCCTGTTGATGCTGAGAAATAGATGTACATGCAGGTAGACAAGAGGATGTGGATCACCGTGTATATGGGTGGTGGGGGTGGCAAAGGACAGGGGATCTGTGCTTTTGTGATAGGCATAAATTCACATCAGAGACCTTGGTGTCAGCGGTTTGTGGGGCTGTCAGTGGAAGGACATGATAACAGTGAAAAAGACGTGATTTGACTTACCCCAGAACTCTTTTTGGAGAGCATAGGGTTGCAATATCACTCCTCCAGCAGATTTGGTTTGGGGCTGTTCTCTTCAGCTTGGCCAACGTTCATCCAGGTATCTGCCTGCATCGTGTTTTCCATGCACCTTCTCCACTTCAGCTATGGTCTGTCGCTGCTCACTTTCCTCTTCATTTGGGGGGAATGAATAAAACATACAACTTGATGCATGTAACGGTTATACTCTGCCAACATTGAACATATAATGGAAAATAGCTTGCATCTCATGTAAGGATGGAGTTGGGCCTGTAACTTTTAGTACTGTTGCAGTGTTTGCATATTTAAAATTTTCAAAGATTGATGATTGGCTGACTGATTGGGTAAGTGTTTATTTGATTGATTGGCTGACTGATTAATCATTAAGTGCTTATTTGATTGATTTTTTCAAACTTTTTAAAAGAATTCCTATTAGTGTTACAGACAAGTATATGGACACACAAGACAGCAAAGCATAATGGCATTCACGTTAATTGAATGTTTTCAAGGGTGCATTGTTTTTTAACAAGCGTCAAAGCAGGTCATTTACATACATTTCATCCAGTGTACGTTCGCACCACTCACATTGGAAGGAGAGAATGCAGAATTAATTTTAGGTTCAGAGTCTTTCCCTGTGTGTGTATCTATCTATCTATCTATCTATCTATCTATCTATCTATCTATCTATCTATCTATCTATCTATCTATCTATCTATCTATCTGTATATCTATCTATCTATCTGTCTGTCTGTCTGTTTAATCTATCTATCTATCTATCTATCTGTCTATCTATCTGTCTATCTGTATATCTGTCTATCTGTATGTCTGTCTGTCTGTCTGTACACACTAAAAGAGAAAACATAGACTTTGAAATGGATATGTTATAGACTCGTATCATTACATTCCAAATTACATTCGTGGTATGTTGGTGGAGAAAAATTGTTACATGATACTCCAACACTTAATATTGTCACAGGTAGGGTTGGGAACTGGTTTGGATCGTTATTGGCAGATTTGGATGGGGTTTGTATGGAACTGTCTTGAATATATCATCATTCTCTTTTTAACACATTGGAAATCCAGTTCCTAGTTCCTGTTATTCAGATAAAGACAATTAAAGGTTATACCTTAGTCATGAAGTTGAGGGGAGTCAGATGATAAAAGATCTTAACTTTTCTTGGACCCAATATTGTGAGGCCAGTGCCCATCTCCTGTCCAGTGTTGTTTTACCTTTGCCAGCTCTAAACAGGATCAGGTACTATTCACAGCTCAGTGGACAGAAGGCCACTCACTCTCATTTTTCTCATGCCAGACTTGAACCTGTTCTAGTCTGATGGTAAGATGGGAGGTTAACCTCTATGCCAGCCAGGCCTCTTGTGTTGCCAGTAGATAGAACAGGGCTTGTGTCATTCCTTCATTCCTCGCCAGATTACTTATTCAGTGGTTTTACACCTGGCCCCCTTCACATTCTTGAACTCTCAGGTAATTACATTTCACTTTGGACACACTGGGTAAAGAAAAGGGAGGAACTCTTTGTGTGTGTGTGTGTGTGTGTGTGTGTGTGTGTGTGTGTGCGTGTGCGTGTGCACGTGTGAGTGTATCATGTACAGGAGGGGAAGGGCCACAAAACTATGGGCAAAAATCTGCCCCTATTTGCACGAACGGTTAATTTTCTTTGTAATAGAATGTATAAAATCCTTCACAATGTATACCCTTATAATGCTGACAGACCCTAAGGCTGTTGGTGGTTTAAGTCATGTCATAAGATTGTACTTCTGGAAAAGGGGTTCACAGACAGTGCACATGCATAATACTTCATTTCATTTGACTTAGCACAGAATGATCTTTTTAGTTCGCATGATTAATCAAAGTGCTGTGTTGATGCCACCACTTACAGTTTCTGCTGTGCCAACTTGAAGCATTGGCACCATTGTGGTGATGTTTATTGGTCATTCAGACCAAGGGCAGGTTGGCAAAGTTGGCTCCTACCTTCCTGTTTGTTAGCACTAGTTTAAGCTTGTCTTGCAGAATATGGTGTTTGCTTGCCTCCAGTCCACCCAGCTGTGAATGGGTACCTGACTCTCTTAAACTTAAAGACACTTATACACACACACAGACACACACACACACACAACACACACACACACACACACACACACACACACACACACACACACACACACACACACACACACACACACACACACACACACACACACACACACACACACACACACACACACACCACGCACAACTGAGATTAATGAAGTTGGTTTGTTTGCCAATATGACTGTTGTTCCATGTGGTCACCTAACAGTATTTGTGCGCTAAAACATGTACTTAAAATCACCTCAGCCACTGTACAGTTGGAATTGCTCATTGTTTTGCTGGATTATTGGAAGATCAGTAACTGCTTCTCCATCAATCCAGCAAAGAACAGTCATCGGCTCTCTGTCCAGCAAAGAACATTGTTCTTTCTCCATCAAAGAACAGTCATTGTTCTTTGTTCATCAAGACAGTCATTGTTTCTCTGTCCATCAAAGGACAGTTATTGTTTCTCTGTCCATCAAAGGACAGTTATTGTTTCTCTGTCCATCAAAGGACAGTTATTGTTTCTCTGTCCATCAAAGAACAGTCATTGTTTCTCTGTCCATCAAAGGACAGTTATTGGTTATCTGTCCATCAAAGGACAGTTATTGGGTTCTGTCCATTAAAGGACAGTTATTGGTTTTCTGTCCATGAAAGGACAGTCATTGGTTTCTCTGTCCATCACAGGACAGTTATTGGTTTCTGTCCATCAAAGGACAGTTATTGGTTATCTGTCCATCAAAGGAGAGTTATTGGTTCTGTCCATCACATGGCAGTTATTGGTTCTCTGTCCATCAAAGGACACTTAATGTTTCTCTGTCCATCAAAGGACAGTTATTGGTTCTCTGTCCATCAAAGGACAGTGGTTCTCTGTCCATCAAAGGACAGTTATTCGTTCTCTGTCCATCAAAGAACAGTTTTTGGTTCTCTGTCCATCAAAGGACAGTATTGGTTCTCTGTCCATCAAAGGACAGTCATTGGTTCTCTGTCCATCACATGGCAATTATTGGTTCTCTGTCCATCAAAGGACAGTTATTGTTTCTCTGTCCATCAAAGGACAGTTATTGGTTCTCTGTCCATCAAAGGACAGTTATTGTTCTCTGTCCATCAAAGGACAGTTATTGGTTTATCTGTCCATCAAAGGAACAGTTATTGGTTTATCTGTCCATCAAAGGACTGTTATTGTTTCTCTGTCCATCAAAGACAGTCATTGGTTCTCTGTCCATCAAAGGACAGTTATTGTTTCTCTGTCCATCAAAGGACTGTTATTGTTCTCTGTCCATCAAAGGACTGTTATGGTTTCTCTGTCCATCAAAGGACTGTTATTGTTTCTCTGTCCATCAAAGGACTGTTATTGTTTCTCTGTCCATCAAAGGACTGTTATTGTTCTCTGTCCATCAAAGGACAGTTATTGTTTCTCTGTCCATCAAAGGACAGTTATTGTTTCTCTGTCCATCAAAGAACAGTTATTGTTTCTCTGTCCATCAAAGAACAGTCATTGGTTTCTCTGTCCATCAAAGGACAGTTATTGTTTCTCTGTCCATCAAAGGACAGTTATTGTTTTTCTGTCCATCAAAGGACAGTTATTGTTTCTCTGTCCATCAAAGGACAGTGTTGTTCTCCATCAAAGGACAGTTATTGGTTCTCTGTCCATCAAAGAACAGTCATTGGTTCTCTGTCCATCAAAGGACAGTCATTGGTTCTCTGTCCATCAAAGAACAGTTTTTGGTTCTCTGTCCATCAAAAGACAGTCATTGGTTCTCTGTCCATCAAAGGACAGTTATTGTTCTCTGTCCATCAAAGAACAGTTATTGTTCTCTGTCCATCAAAGAACAGTTATTGTTCTCTGTCTATCAAAGAACAGTTATTGTTTCTCTGTCCATTTTGTTTCTCTGTCATGAAAGAAGATGAGTTCTCCTTCCAGCAAAGAACAGTCAGTGGTTCCTTGTCCTTCTAAGAATAACCATTGGTTCTCAGTCCAGCAAAGAGATATCATTGGTTCTCTATCCAGCAGCGAAAAATCTTAGGCTGTCCTACACTCTGGCCAAAAACAGTCATAGTTACTCCAGCAGTCAAACCAGAGAACAATCATTGTTTCTTGAACAATCCAGCAAGGAACAAACATAGGTTCTTCAGCAGAGCAAAGAACAGTCAGTTTTCGAACAGTCTAGCCAAGACCAATCATTAGTTCTTCAACAGTCAAAGCAAAAAACAATCATCGTTTTTCCAACAGTCCAGGCAAGAGCATCCATTGTTCTCTAAAAGACGAAGCAAAACAATCATTGGTTCTGTAAGTCGGAAGTAAAACAATCATTGGTTCTTTGCCAATCCAGCAGAAAACAATCATTGATTTTCCAACAGTCCAGCAGAAAACGATCATTGATTTTCCAACAGTCCAGCCAAAAACAATCATTGGTTTTCTAACAGTTAAAGGAGAGAATTGTGGTTCTGCAACAGTCAGAGCAAAGAACAATCATAGGTTCTCTATCACTGGTTCTCCAACTGTGAAAGCAGAGAACAATCATTGGTTCTCCTTCTGTGAAAGCAGAGAACAATCATTGGTTCTCCAGCAGACCAGCAAAGAGCAATCATTGGTTCTGTATTAGACCAGCAAAGAAAATCACGGTTCTCCAACAGTCCAGCCAAGTGGAGAGCAAAGATATGGATAGGGTGGGTTTGGGAGAGGTAGAAATGCGAGGGAAGAGCGCAGTGGTGTGTGCGCATGGATGCTGTGTGGTGTGTCTAGTTGGCAGGAATGGTCTTGGCACAGTGCCCTAGTCAGTTCTGATTCTCTGATCTATGGCCCACAGGTTCTGTGAGGTGCCGATACAGTGTGTGTGTGTGTGTGTGTGTGTGTGTGGTGTGTGTGTGTGTGTGTGTGTGTGTGTGTGTTGTGTGTGTGTGTGTGTGTGTGTGTGTGTGTGTGTGTGTGTGTGTGTGTGAAGGGCGGTGTTGGCTAAAGGCACAAGAGAAAAAGAAATCCTTCATACCACCGTTCACTTTCCTTGGATGAAGAGAGAAAAAGGTTATGAGGCAGGGAGGAGGGTCAGGTATGTGTGCATTACAGAACAGGCTTGTTTCCCTTAGGTCATTACTTAGTATGGAGGATAAGGTGCCAGTGCTGGGGTCAGGTTTGGCTAAAGAGTAGTTGAGCGCAGTTGTCGATGGGGAAGCTTAATTTCTTGAAACAAATTTCTATTTTTTCCTGCGGGCGTATTTTTAATAGAGCTATGGTGTTCGTCTGTCGTCGTCGACAATGACCACGGCTTCATGAAGTTGCTTTGAGTCAGTGTGTCCGAGGTGACTGATCAATCCGATCCGGCACAGAAGTAACGTCCACAGGTTGGACATCTATGGTCGGTTACTGTGGTTGAAGGGTTTGCAGCCCTAGCTTTCCGTGCAGCTCGTTTTTCTTATGCAGATTGGATACGAGACCTTCTGAAGTGGTACATCCGGTTTTGATTCTTCTATGCCACACTGTACGGTCGAGGGCAAGGTTTTCCAATTCTCCCAGTCTATGTTGAGGGACTTTAGCGATGCCTTCAAGCTGTCTTTAATTAAACCGTTTTCTCTGGCCTCCAACTGTTCTCTTGCCAGACGCTAGTTCCCCGTAGAGGAGTTGCTTCGGAATTCTGGTGTCAGACATCCGGTACACATGGCCAGCCCAGCGAACTTGACTCTTTTGAAGTAAAGTGTAGATGGAGGGGAGATTGGCTCTCTCTAGTACTTCTGTATCAGGGATCTTCTCTTGCCATTGGATATTGAGAATCTTTCTGAGGCTTTTGGTGTGAAAATGATTCAATTTCCTTGCATGTCTACTGTAAGCAGTCCAGGTCTCACTGCCGTAGAAGAGTGGTGAGGACCACCGCTTTGTAACACTTTGAGTTTAGTTGTGGCCGAGATACCTCTTCTGTCCCATACAGTAGGACGCAGCCTCCCAAATGCAGTGCTGGCCTTAGCTATGCGTTTGTTGACTTCATCGTCGATATGCACACAACGTGATAGGGAACTGCCGAGATATGTGAAGTTGTCGACTGCATGTAGTTTTGTGCCTTGACCTCGATATTTGGTTCAGTATATGGAACACCTGGAGGAGGCTGATACATGACTTCGGTTTTCTTGGTGCTTATTGTAAGACTGAAGTTGTCGCAAGCAGTTGAAAATTTGTCCATGCATTGTTGCATCTGTTCACCACTGTAAGCATTTAACGCACAATCATCTGTGAAAAGGAGGTCACGAAGAGTGCTGTAACTGCATTTAGTGGTCGCCTTAAGGCGTCTTGTGTTGTACAACTTGCCGTCTGTGCGGTAGCGTTATATCTATGCCAGGGTCTTCTGGAGAGAATGCATCTGATAACATTGCTGAGAACATCATAGAGAATAGTGTAGGCGCCAGGACGCATCCTTGTTTCACGCCATTGCTGACTGGAAAGTCTCTGGACATTTCTCCGTCATCAAGGACCCGTGCCATCATACCACCGTGGAATTGTCGCACCATATTTACGAAGGCTGGAGGGCAGCCGAACTTCGCCATTATCTTCCACAGCCCCTCGCGACTCACCATGTCAAACGCCTCTGTCAAATCGACAAAGGTTGTGTACAGTGCTCGGTGTTGTTCCTGCGCCTTTTCTTGCAGTTGACGAGCATAAAAGATCATGTCCACTGTACCTCTCCCAGCCCGAAATCCACATTGACTCTCTGGCAACAGACCCTGCTCAAGATGATTAGTGAGGCGGTTCAGCAGCACCCTTGCTAATATCTTGCCTGCAATGGACAGTAGTGATATTCCTCTGGGTTGTCACATGATTGTTTGTTTCCCTTCCTCTTGTATAGGTGGACTATTGAGGCATCCTTGAAGTCTTGAGGGAGTGATTGACTGTTCCAGAGTGTTATAAACATCTCAGTTAATCTTTGTGTGAGCATTGGACCTCCCGCTTTGTAGATCTCAGCAGGTATGGCGTCAGCACCAGGGGCCTTGCCACAGGAGAGTTGGCCGATGGCCTTTGTGACCTCTTGTATGTTAGGTGGTACATCAAGTTGGTTGTTCTTTTCTATTTGAGGGAGGCGATCAATGGCTGCTTCATTTATTGAGGAAGGGCGGTTCAAGACACTATCGAAGTGATCCGCCCACCTTTCAAGAATTTCTGACAGCATTTCCCCATCCGCAGTAGTAATGGAGAGGTGCTAGATGACGTTGGCCCATAGATAGCCTTCAGGGCGTCATAAAACCTTTTCGAGTCGTGACGGTCTGCATATAGCTGGATTTCATCAGCCTTGTCACTTAGCCACTTGTCTTGCATGTTCCTGAGTTTTGCCTGGACTTGTCGGCGACACTCCATGAATGCAGTTTTCTTTGAATCAGACTTTGGGTCACACTGGTAGGCAAGATGGCGTCTGTGCTTCTCATCCAGAAGGGTTTGGATATGCTGGTCGTTTTCATCAAACCAGTCTTGATGTTTTCGTGTGACAGATCCTATTTTCTCTAGGGCTGATGTGTAGACATGGTCCCTGAAGACTGCCCACTCTTCTTTGACACTAGCATTACCAAAATGAAGGTCAGCCAGCTTGACGTTCAGGTCACTAATGAGGTTCTCTACAGTGGTTTCCTCTTTTAGTTTTGAAGTGTTTAGTCTCTTTGGTGGGGTTTCTTGCCTTGAGGCCTGTGTTTTGGTTTGATGCGGACGTTAAGCTTTGAGATGACTAGCCAGTGGTCTGTCCAGCATTCAGCGCCACACATGGCTTTAGTTACTCGTACATCATCTTTGTCGGCCTTTCTGGTAATGACATAGTCCAACATGTGCCAGTGTCTGGATCTAGGGTGCATCCATGTTGTCTTCTTTCTGGTTGCCAACTGAAATAGCGTGTTAGTGACGACCAAGTTGTGTGAGCTGCATGTCCGAAGGAGGAGTTGTCCATTGCTGTTGCAATTCCTTATGCCATGTTTGCCAATGATGCCTTCCCATGCTTCATAGTCGGACCCAACTCTTGCATTGAAGTCCCCAAGGACCAGAAGTTTGTCAGCTCTGGGAACGCTTGTTAGTAGAGAATCAAGATCTTCATAGAACTTCTCTTTGGTCTCTTCAGAATTTGTCATTGTTGGGGCGTAGGCACTAATCAGTGTGGCTTGCTTTTTGTCTGTGAGGGGCAAGTGCATCACCATGAGTCTGTCATTGTAACCTTTAGGCAGTCATTCAAGGTTCTTAACTAGACTGGACTTGATCGCAAAGCCTACTCCAGCTTCACGGCATTCTTCTTGTTTACGTCCACTCCAGAAGAATGTATAGCCAGCACCTGTCTCAGTGAGTTGACCACCTTCAGTCAGTCTGGTCTTTGATAGAGCGGCAATGTCAACCTTGTAACGAGCTAATTCTCTAGCAACCAGTGCAGTTCTTCTATCCGGTCGGTCAGCTTTGTCTAGAAGTGTACGTACATTCCATGTACCTATGGTGAGTCTTGTCACCTTTCTTTCATTTCTGTTTTTTCGACCGCTAAATGGGATCCCTACCAGCCGCGGTATGCTGGTCCGGGTAGGTTGAAGCAGGCAATGTTTAGGGCACCTTTTCTAGCCCCTTCCTCATTCTAGGAGGTGAGCAGTGCGGGTCCTGAAGAGGGCTGCTCAGTCACTCAGGATGTTGCCAGGTTCCTCTGCTGCTTCGTTCATTGGAAGACGACCAGTGTCCTGAACCGCCTGTGTGCAGGTTTGTGGTTGTAGCTGCCAGTGTATCCTCACCTACTATGTCGTCGCGCCCCCATCGCCACAGGGCTTTACGGTTGAAACTTTCATCTGTGAGTATGAAGCCATGACATGTGCTGAGATTTTGATTAAAGTGTAGATAACTTGCGCAGCATATCCACACTCTCTCGTCCAGGATCACCTGGATCCAGTGGCAAGACATGGTCAAGACGGCTGGAGATGATTCTGGGTGCAGGATTTTGCCGGAGACTTGACAGAGTTTGAACAAGAAACCGCCTAACGGGGCTCCGCTCCGAATTTTCTGTAGGGGTTGTTTCCCTTAGCCTTTACTGGTTCCACAAGGCAGTGGAAACGGATGATATTAGTCTGGCAACTCACCAGTGACCTTTCCGCCATGGGAGACCCTACCAGGAGTACTAGACTCCCGACGGCTTAGCTCAATGGATCATAGTTGCACGCAAGCTTCTCTACCACGACAAGGTTTCATCCACAGAGAAGTAATAGAGCTATACATACAAAGTAATAATGGTCATCCCGTAAGATAAACTCAATAGTCACAGTGAAGCAAAAATCCAGAAGAGATTTTGAAAAATCATTTACAAAGGCATGAAAAACAGATTAGTATGATGAACATTACAAGTGATATATTACCAGGGTAGGTACAGCATACAAATTAAAATCATTATCTCGTGTTTCAGTCTGTATTTTCTTCTTCTTTTTGCTAATGCTTAGGGACGGAACGAGGAAGGGAGTTGATTATCGGACATTGTTTGTTTTAAAAGAACGGACCCATCCAGTTTTTACCTTTCTCCCAACCCTTACTGGTCCAGCCAATTATCTTTAATGAAGGATGAAATAGGGACAAACCAACTACAGGTATGTGAAGCCAGTTGTACTGATAACTGATAAATTGTGAATGGTGTCTCAGTATTAAACGACCACTCTTTTCCAGTGGGTTTTCTAACAGCAGATAAGGGGAAAAGACTATACAGTAAAGAAGAAATGGTTTGTAAAGGGAAAAAAACACCACTTTTCCGGCAAAGAAATGGTTTGTACCGGAAAGAAGAATGAGTTTTACAGTAAAGAAGAAAGGATTTTTTCAGTAAAGAAATGGTTTGCAGAAACGGTTTGTACAGGAAAGGAACGGTTTGTACAGTAAAGAAGACATGGTTTGTACAGCAAAGAAACGGTTGGTACAGTTAAACCTCAGCGGCAAGTACCTATGAGAGCAGTAAAGACATTAACCCATCTCCCATCCAAGCAGCTGCTTTATACCTGTGCACAGGTAAGTCAGTCAAGCACTGGCAGCAGTGACTACCTGTAAACAGCGTTATGTACCACTCTGTGCTCTAAGCTAAAGATCCCGCCAGTAACAGGTAGGAACCACTGTGCAAGTGGGGATGGAGGGGGGGTGCACTGTTTGTCCGAAGTACAAGGGATTCACCACCTGAACTGGCGCTGCCTACCTGCGCGGCTCCTGAGTTTCTCTGGCGTTTGTAAAGCGCTGGCGGCATTCATGGTTAGTGCCGCTGGCCCCCTGTAATTGCCCAGCGCTCCGTGTCTGTCTGTGTGCGTGTGTGTGGAAGAATTTGGATGGAAGTAGGAAGGGGTGGATGGTGCTTGATGGTTGTGATGCGGAGAGGTGTGTGTGGGCTTTTTTGTTGTTATTTCTTTCTCGTAACAAGATTGGAGGATTTTGTATGATGCAGCCATGCTGATCAGAGAGCAGTGATTTGGGTTCCTTGACTGTGAGGAATGTGTGGTGTTGAACTGTGACTGGTGGTTTTGACTGCCTTTACCTGGAGGATTTTATGATGCTGATCAGTAGATCTGTTTCGTTCACTTTGATTAAGGGGTTTTGTGGTGGTGAACAAAGATTAGGTCAATAACCCAGAAAACTTAATAAGAACATTTGAAGAAAATTATTTTGATAAATGCTGAGTGATAGATGATTATGTTTGTTTGCTTTATTCAATCTAAAGATTTAATTGCTTTGAGCAAAGAGGAATAAACAATTGATAATTGATAAATAGTGAATGATGATCAGATACCTTGGGTTTGTTCCTCCCGAAGATTTAATGCTGAGCCAAGAGTCTAAAGGATTAAAAAAAAGTGTTTTAGTAAGTGCTACACAACATACGATGGTTGAGTTTTGTTTATTTTGAGAGTTGAATAATAAGAATTTAATGATGCTGAGCAGTGTTGTATTAATTTGATGAGTTGTTTGAGTTTCCTTTGTTTTGTTTTTTCTTTTCTGTTTACTGATGTATTATTCCTGTTTGAGGTTTACAGGAAAGATTGCCAAATAAACCAAACACAGTAAAGTTAGCCAAGAAACTTAAGCTGATGCGCAGTCATGCCTCAGTTGAGCAAAGAGAGAATGAGGAAAGGAATATATCTTCATTTATGATGATAACACAGATTTGCATATTTGAACACTTTTTACCTAGAGAGAAAGAGAGAGAGAGAGAGAGGAGGAAGAGAGAGAGAGAGAGAGAGAAAGCAGCAAATTTACTTGCTTTTAATGCTGAACATGTCAGAAATGTAATTAAGACCATGAATTGTTTGTTCTGGTGATTAATGTGTGGGTTAGCTGTGAACTTTTTATTTTCCCACTTGGGCTGGAGTTGCAGTGTGCATTATAAGTTTTGATGTCCAGCAATTGGTCCAAGGGAATTATGTTTGATGTTCTGCAATTGGTCCAAGGGAATTATGCTTGATGTCCTGCAATTGGTCCAAGGGAATCATGTTTTATGTCTAGCAATTGGTCCAAGGGAATTATGTTTGATGTCCAGCAATTGGTCCAAGGGAATTATGTTTGATGTCCAGCAGTTGGTTCAAGGGAATTATGTTTGATGTCCAGCAATTGGTCCAAGGGAATTATGTTTGATGTCCAGCAGTTGGTCCAAGGGAATTATGTTTGATGTCTAGCAATTGGTCCAAGGGAATTATGTTTGATGTCTAGCAATTGGTCCAAGGGAATTATTTTGATGTCCAGCAGTTGGTCCAAGGGAATTATGTTTGATGTCTAGCAATTGGTCCAAGGGAATTATGTCCAAGGGAATCATGTTTGATGTCTAGCAATTGGTCCAAGGGAATTATGTTTGATGTCCAGCAGTTGGTCCAAGGGAATTATGTTTGATGTCCAGCAATTGGTCCAAGGGAATTAAGTGACTTGTGATTAAACTTGCCCAGACGGATTGCTCAGCTAGCACTCACCAGTAACCTGACATTTGTTTCATCTGGTCAAGTATGATTCTCTGTGGTGATTTTTTGCATCATGAAGGAAAAATCCTTTAAATGTGCAGTCCTTTTTGTAAAAATCCTAGTTGTGGCCAGTCACCATGATGGATTCATACCCCTATCAGTATTAAAAAAAAATCAAGTTGGGGTCTTTGGTGTCAATAATTCATGGGGGATGTCACTGGAAGGGCCGTGGTTGTAGTCTCTTACTGAGGGATCTTCCCCTAGGTCAAGCTTCCCTACTGAGTAATTATTTTCGTAAATGGGGACTTTGTAGATCATGTCAGTATAAATTAGATCAGAACAGGCATTGTTGAATCCCAGTGAATTGAAGGCATTATTGAATCCCAGTGAATTGAAGTGACCTAGCAACAGTGCAAAGTCTCATCAGGTGGGTGGGTCTATGGCAGCACACAGGTTATGACAGGGATGAAAACAGTCTTGTTCTGCCAAAAGATACACGAACATTAAGAAACTTGGAGATGTAACACCCATATCCTTGTTTGTTGTTGTTGTTTTGTAAACACTGTCTTATTTTTGTGTACACAGCTTCTAAATCGTATTAAGAAGCCTGGTTGTCATGTTAAGTGCCCACATTCCTGTCTTGACAGCATTGGTTCTAGTCTGGCCCAGAAAAGACAGTGCATGCAACCTCTAGTCCACCCAGCTGTGGTGGGTACTGGATCTTATTCAGGAATGGACAAAGTAGTCAGGCAGAGTGGATGGGCACTACCCTCATAATTCTGTCCACCCATATGTTGAGGTCTCTGCCATCTCACAGCCGTGTAACCTTGAGCTTTTGGGGCAGCCTTTACTTTAAAAAAACAGCAACAACAACAAAACTTCAGTATACACATCTGCAGAAACTAATTGAAATCATTGTTAGTGTCATGGATGAGCCTGCCTTCTGTACATGAGATGCAGTGCTGTGCTGGGTTAATGAGACACAGTGTGTGAGGGAGGAGCAGTTGTCTGGATGCCAGTGTTCCCCCACCTGAAGCCTGGCACTACTCAGCAAACGCTTAATTGATTGGAAACAGTTGGTGCTCTTAGACATATTCATGTACATAAGCGAGTGGACCTGTATGTATGCATGGGCACATAGGTATTGTATGCTTAAAGACGAATGTAAAGTTTGTCCCATAATTGTGTTGTGCACGAGTCTTCTGTAACTTAGAATATCTTTGTTTATATATAGTGACACCGATTTTAAGACCAAGTCATCTAGCTTTGATATGGCGAAAGCCGGATGACTCTGAGTCTTGAAATCAGTGTCACTGTCATGGATAAGCTGTCTATGGCATTATTCTCCAATCTCATTTGGATTCACTTTGCATTACTCATAATCAGACTTTTTCATGGAGCACAGAGAACTCAAACTGTTAGGTGAGCTGACTGCATTCCACTATGTTGTTGCACAGTCTGCATCTTTGGTGGGAATGCATGCTGGGTGTTTCCATGTTTCTATAGGCCACCAGACACCGACATGACATGCAGGATCTGAGCATGTATATTTGATATTCTGCATGCGTATACAAATGAAGAGGGTGGCTGATCTGCCTACATGTTGACCTGGGAGAACAGAAAAAATCTCAGCCTTACACCCACTGGGCAGAGGTGTTAGGCAGATTGAACACAGGAGCTTCAGGTAGGAAGTTCAGCGTTTGTCCATTTTACCATGGCGCCTGTAGTGGACTGCTTATTTCTTCCAGTCAGTTACCAGTACATTTAAGTGCGTTTTCAGTCAGTTAAGGTAGGTGACTGTCAGTTTCCTATCAGTTAAGGGTAGGTGACTGTCAGTTTCCTATCAGTTAAGGGTAGGTTGACTGTCAGTTTCCTATCAGTTAAGGGTAGGTTGACTGCCAGTTTCCTATCAGTTAAGGGTAGGTTGACTGCCAGTTTCCTATCAGTTAAGGGTAGGTTGACTGTCAGTTTCCTATCAGTTAAGGGTAGGTTGACTGCCAGTTTCTTAACAAATCCAAAACAAGTGTGACTGCCCGCGTTCAAGCAAATAGGAACCAGAAAAAAAAACCATGAAAAAAGAATAAGAACACATATTTAATACAACAAGACAATACAAGCACAAAATTTCAGCCAACTGGCCTTTGTCAAACATAAGATCACAAACAAACAAACACCAGATGCAAAAATTAAGAGAAAAACACTGAAACTTCCCTGTTGTTCTGTCCATTGTGAGGGGAAAAGAAGTAGTCATTTTATTCCTTTTGTCACACTGTTCTTGTCATCCTCCCAGGCATTTAACCAGTATGGAATACTTGATTGGTTATTTAATGGTGAATTGACTGGAGGTGACACATAACCTGTTAGTCCCTTTGGTGTTGAGTAATTGATGTTGTATCAGTAGCAATTGGTAAAACAAGGTTTCGGGACATAGGCACAGAATTAAAAGGCAGTGTTGTTTGCAACATCCAGTGTGGTTACACGTTTCATGATAGAAGAATCTTGGAGTGAATTGGGGGATTGTTGTGTTGAGTTTAGATGACACAGACAAGCAGGTGTGTGAATCTGCAAGTGTTGCCGTTATCAACCCACAATTGGTGTGCTGTAAGAAGACGAGGAGTGATAGATCAACCACAGTAAATAGTTTTCACAAAATAGAATGGTATACAGTGACATCAGATATTGTTGTGAAGACAAAACAAAGAGAAGTTTTGAAGTAGTTAAGAAATTTCAACAGCACCACCAGATAAGTTTAAAAAAAATATAAAAAAGTTAGACTTCTTCATTAATTCAAATAAAATGCTCATGGACGAAAGTTCTAGTTTCAGGATTCACTGTCAAGACCCATTTTTGTGAAAGTTTATTTTTGGATATTGAAAAAAAAAAGTGTTTTTTTCGTAATTAAATATATTTTAGATGAGTTTCTTTGAAAGTGATTTTTTTGTGCCGGTGGAAAATCCAGTATCAGTATGTGAGCTGCACATGTTCTGCTGAATAACATTTTAGAGTGAAGGAAGAGTTGATAATGAAAGTTTTTCTTTGAAAATCAGTACACTTTGAGTTACTGACTGGGCACGTGTGGTGATTAAATATCAACAATTGAAGTGAGGATTTGGAGATTTCCAGTGTTTGTACTTTTTCTTTCTTTTGGTCATGATGACTGTGGGACTGGAATTTCTGGATGCCTCAAAAGTACGATGATGTAGCAAACTAATTCTCTGTTGATTGACGTGCTTGAAGTGAATGAATTCAGATGAAGGAACGTTTTGTTCTTGAGAGTCTTGTTGAATGAAACTGTTGTGATGGAGTTGGTACTGATGGTGACAGCTTAGGGTGAGGGCTTCGATGGATGGGCGAAGTCATGTGTCTATATTGCTAGGCAGTGAGAGGATGTGCACACCCTGTTTGGTGTGTCTGTGCACGGAGCGTCTGCGTACAGCAAGCAGGTAAATGGAAGTGATGATGAATGTTTGATTGGTTCATGTTCAGTCTCATAATAAACAAGATGGTCAGGCCATTTTAACAGTCTTCCTTTTGGTACATTTTCTTTCTACAAAAAGTCCAGTCTTCATACTAAACAAGATGTCAGGCCATTTTAACAGTCTTCCTTTTGGTACATTTTCTTTCTACAAAAAATCCAGTCTTCATACTTTCCAAAGTCACTGTAACCTTCAAAAGCATCAGATGAAATGAATCTTGACATGAAGTGATGACAGTGGTTGACTGCTACAACAATGAAAAATGAACGTAAATATTGTCAGAAGTTGTGGAGAAACACCAAGCTGACCTCACCAGGATGTTTGGCACCGTAAGATGGGCAGAGAGCATAAGCATGTTTTTCTTATTTGTTCGATGTTATTTTGTGGCTGGGAGTACAGCTCAAGATATGAGATCCAAGTTCAGGGTTATGTCAGATGAACCAGCCAGCCCTAGGAACATCATACACCACTCACATTATATCACTGTGATACAAAGCTTTGTTATCAGAACTAATTAAGATCCTTTAGATGGTGAACTCACACCCTGACCTGATCAACTTACTACCTGGAAGAGTTACAGACTGTAAAAAGGCACGGTAAAAGTTGTGCCATTACCCTGATGTCAGAGGTGGTAGAGATCTCAATTTTTCTTAGGGCCAGCGTTGTAAGGGTGTTAACCATCTTCTCTCTCTTGCTACTGTACCTTCAAGCTTTACCAACCCTGAAGAACAGCAGGTACCCATTCACAGCTGGGGAGGCCACACACACAAATCTTTGTCAGGACAGAATCGAACCCATACAAACCTTTGCATTATGGACAATACTTGAAGAGATTGTTGCAATGATGTTCACTGGGCTTATGGCATAGAAGGGTAATGGGAGTTCAGAGTTTAGGTCGAGTGTGTTCAGGAGGGATTTGTGGCACTTTGACAGTAAAGTCAGGAATATGGGGGAGGGGGGGGGAGAACATGAGACACTAAATGGACACTACCAGAATGAAAGAAACATTAAGATAGGCAGTGAACAGACCAGTGTTTAGCATTGCAGGCTGGCATTGAACTTAAGATATCAGAAGATGTCAGATTATGAGTTGTTGGCTCTATCAGAAGATGTCAGATTATGAGTTGTTGGCTCTATCAGAAGACATCAGATTGCGAGTTGTTGGCTCTATCAGAAGAAGTCAGATTATGAGTTGTTGGTTCTATCAGAAGACATCAGATTGTGAGTTGTTGGCTCTATCAGAAGATGTCAGATTATGAGTTGTTGGCTCCATCAGAAGATGTCAGATTATGAGTTGTTGGCTCTATCAGAAGACATCAGATTGTGAGTTGTTGGCTCTATCAGAAGATGTCAGATTATGAGTTGTTGGCTCTATCAGAAGACATCAGATTGTGAGTTGTTGGCTCTATCAGAAGATGTCAGATTATGAGTTGTTGGCTCTATCAGAAGACATCAGATTGTGAGTTGTTGGCTCTATCAGAAGATGTCAGATTATGAGTTGTTGGCTCTATCAGAAGACATCAGATTATGAGTTGTTGGCTCTATCAGAAGATGTCAGATTATGAGTTGTTGGCTCTATCAGAAGATATCAAGATTGTGAGTTGTTGGCTCTATCAGAAGACATCAGATTGTGAGTTGTTGGCTCTATCAGAAGATATCAGATTGTGAGTTGTTGGCTCTATCAGAAGATGTCAGATTGTGAGTTGTTGGCTCTATCAGAAGACATCAGATTGTGAGTTGTGGGCTCTATCAGAAGATGTCAGATTATGAGTTGTTGGCTCTATCAGAAGACATCAGATTGTGAGTTGTGGGCTCTATCAGAAGACATCAGATTGTGAGTTGTTGGCTCTATCAGAAGATGTCAAGATTGTGAGTTGTTGGCTCTATCAGAAGATGTCAGATTATGAGTTGTTGGCTCTATCAGAAGACATCAGATTGTGAGTTGTTGGCTCTATCAGAAGATGTCAAGATTGTGAGTTGTTGGCTCTATCAGAAGATATCAGATTGTGAGTTGTTGGTTCTATCAGAAGATGTCAGATTGTGAGTTGTTGGCTCTATCAGAAGATGTCAGATTATGAGTTGTTGGTTCTATCAGAAGATGTCAGATTGTGAGTTGTTGGCTCTATCAGAAGATATCAGATTGTGAGTTGTTGGCTCTATCAGAAGATGTCAGATTATGAGTTGTTGGCTCTATCAGAAGATATCAAGATTGTCAGTTGTTGGCTCTATCAGAAGATATCAGATTATGAGTTGTTGGCTCTATCAGAAGATGTCAGATTATGAGTTGTTGGCTCTATCAGAAGATGTCAGATTATGAGTTGTTGGCTCTATCAGAAGATGTCAGATTATGAGTTTTGGTTCTATCAGAAGACATCAGATTGTGAGTTGTTGGCTCTATTAGAAGATGTCAGATTATGAGTTGTTGGTTCTATCAGAAGATGTCAGATTATGAGTTGTTGGCTCTATTAGAAGATATCAAGATTGTGAGTTGTTGGCTCTATCAGAAGATGTCAGATTATGAGTTGTTGGTTCTATCAGAAGACATCAGATTGTGAGTTGTTGGTTCTATCAGAAGATATCAGATTATGAGTTGTTGGCTCTATCAGAAGATGTCAGATTGTGAGTTGTTGGTTCTATCAGAAGACATCAGATTGTGAGTTGTTGGCTCTATCAGAAGATATCAGATTATGAGTTGTTGGTTCTATCAGAAGACATCAGATTGTGAGTTGTTGGTTCTATCAGAAGACATCAGATTATGAGTTGTTGGCTCTATCAGAAGATATCAAGATTGTGAGTTGTTGGTTCTATCAGAAGACATCAGATTGTGAGTTGTTGGTTCTATCAGAAGACATCAGATTGTGAGTTGTTGGTTCTATCAGAAGACATCAGATTGTCAGTTGTTGGCTCTATCAGAAGACATCAGATTGTGAGTTGTTGGTTCTATCAGAAGACATCAGATTATGAGTTGTTGGTTCTATCAGAAGATGTCAGATTATGAGTTGTTGGTTCTATCAGAAGACATCAGATTGTGAGTTGTTGGCTCTATCAGAAGATGTCAGATTGTGAGTTGTTGGTTCTATCAGAAGACAGATTGTGAATTGTTGGTTCTATCAGAAGACATCAGATTATGAGTTGTTGGCTCTATCAGAAGACATCAGATTATGAGTTGTTGGCTCTATCAGAAGACATCAGATTATGAGTTGTTGGCTCTATCAGAAGACATCAGATTATGAGTTGTTGGCTCTATCAGAAGACATCAGATTATGAGTTGTTGGTTCTATCAGAAGACATCAGATTATGAGTTGTGGGCTCTATCAGAAGACATCAGATTATGAGTTGTTGACTCTATCAGAAGATGTCAGATTGTGAGTTGTTGGCTCTATCAGAAGACATCAGATTATGAGTTGTTGGCTCTATCAGAAGATGTCAGATTATGAGTTGTTGGTTCTATCAGAAGACATCAGATTATGAGTTGTTGGCTCTATCAGAAGATGTCAGATTATGAGTTGTTGGCTCTATCAGAATGTATCAGATTATGAGTTCTAGAACTTAATCAGAAGATATCAGATTGTGATTTCTTGATCTTAATCAGAAGATATCAGATTGTGAGTCCTTGATCTTAATCAGAAGATATCAGATTGTGAGTTCTAGATATTAGTTAGAAGATATCAGATTGTGAGTTCTAGATCTTAATCAGAAGATATCAGATTGTGAGTTCTATATCTTAATCAGAAGATATCCTATTGTGAGTTCTGGATATTAATCAGAAGATATCAGATTGTGAGTTCTTGGTATTAATCAGAAGATATCAGATTGTGAGTTCTAGATATTAATCAGAAGATATCCTATTGTGAGTTCTAGATATTATTCAGAAGATATCAGATTGTGAGTTCTTGGTATTAATCAGAAGATATCAGATTGTGAGTTCTAGATATTAATCAGAAGATATCAGATTGTGAGTTCTAGATGTTATTCAGAAGATATCAGAGTGTGAGTTCTGGATATTAATCAGAAGATATAAGATTGTGAGTTCTAGATCTTAATCAGAAGATATCAGATTGTGAGTTCTAGATCTTAATCAGAAGATATTCTATTGTGAGTTCTAGATATTAATCAGAAGATATCAGATTGTGAGTTCTTGATATTAATCAGAAGATATCAGATTGTGAGTTCTTGATATTAATCAGAAGATATCAGAGTGTGAGTTCTAGATCTTAATCAGAAGATATCCTATTGTGAGTTCTAGATATTAGAAGATATCAGATTGTGAGTTCTTGATATTAATCAGAAGATGTCAGAGTGTGAGTTCTGGATCTTAATCAGAAGATATCAGATTGTGAGTTCTTGATATTAATCAGAAGATATCAGAGTGTGAGTTCTAGATCTTAATCAGAAGATATCAGATTGTGAGTTCTAGATATTAATCAGAAGATATCAGATTGTGAGTTCTAGATCTTAATCAGAAGATATCATTTTGTGAGTTCTAGATATTAGTCAGAAGATATCAGATTGTGAGTTCTTGATATTAATCAGAAGATATATTGTGAGTTCTAGATATTAATCAGAAGATATCAGATTGTGAGTTCTAGATCTTAATCAGAAGATATCAGATTGTGAGTTCTAGATATTAATCAGAAGATATCAGATTGTGAGTTCTAGATCTTAATCAGAAGATATCAGATTGTGAGTTCTAGATATTAATCAGAAGATATCAGATTGTGAGTTTTAGATATTAGTCAGAAGATATCAGATTGTGAGTTTTAGATATTAGTCAGAAGATATCAGATTGTGAGTTGTTGGCTGTATGGAAAGAACCAACCAGCCTGTGTAAAATACTGTAGCCTGCCTGATGGTTTGAACCCACAACTTGTTTGCTATGAACATGATGCTCTGACAGCTGAACTAATGGGGACACTAAAAACACAACACAACACAACAAAACAAAACCGACAAACAAACAAATTCCTGACCTGCCAGAAGGTTGAACCCTGAACCCAGCATAATGAGTTTGGCACTCTCACAACAAGTTAACAGGTCAACTGAAGTAAAAACAACAATAACAAAACAGTATTATTTGAAAACCAGTTATAAGTTTGTTTTTGTGCTAAATTTAGACAGTTAATAGGTTTGTGTCGTAATTCTGAGCCTTTTGAAAGCTGTTTGTTATCCTAATTGTAAGGTAGTTGTAAGCTTCCCCCCCCCCCCCCCCCCCCCCCCCCATCAATTCTAAACCAGTTACAAGTTATGGTCAGTAGTGAGAAGATTGTAGTGTGTCAGAAGTTCTGGACTGGGAGGTATTGTCAGAAAAAAAAAGTTTCCTGTGAAACCTTCCAGAGGAATCTGCCTGTATTTGTTTGTACAGCAGTATGTGATAGTAAGATTTTGTCATCTGTTTCAGGGTCGATCTTTACCAAACTTAAGTTAAGGTGTAGACTAATGAGGAATCATGAATGTTTAATTTTGTAAGTCATGGTGTCAAAGTCTTGAGGACCAAAAACATTGCAGAAAATCAGCTTTTTTTTTTTCATGAAGATATGTGGACCGCTCTTTCTCAGGATCTTCTGACGATATTTGCATTTTGTTTTCACTGTTGTGACAGTCCACCATTGTCGTCACTTAACATGTCGCATTATTTCACCTCATGCTTTTTCAGTGACCTTGTGAAATACAAAATCAGCATTTTCTGTAATTTGCTTGTGTAACAAAGGAGATTGTGTGAAAGGGTTGACCATCTGTGTGTGTGTGTGTGTGTGTGTGTGTGTGTGTGTGTGTGTGGTGTGTGTTGTGTTTGTGTTGTGTGTGTGTGTGTGTGTGTGTGTGTGTGTGTGTGTGTGTGTGGTGTTCAAGTCATGTCTGTGTTTAGGGTACAAAATCTTCATTCCCATCTTCCTTCACAAGACATTGTCCGTGATCAGCCTTGGAATGATGGAAGACTTCTTGAGCCATTGGGTTTTGGTTATAATGAGCTTTTATGTAGGTTTCAGCAAGTGCCTGGTAGATCTGGCGGGAGTAGATTTACATATTTCTGAGTGTAATGAACCCCTGAACAAATTGCATTTACTGATCCTGAACAAATAGCAGTTTTCCAAGTTTTAGTTTCACTTCATGACAGGATTGATATGCTCTATCCCATAATTACTTGGCTCCTTCCATCATAGTCATGGCATTTCCAGCGAAACCAAATCTGAAACTTGCGTGAATGATGTCACTGATGTATGTTGCTCTGTGTGTGTGTTACAGAGAAGAGTTGCGACAGTGTGTGGAGACCCTGGGTAACTCTCAGCCAGGTAGCAATCAGAACACCAACCAGAACCTGACCACCTACCTGTCCAAACCCTTCACGCGCCTCGACCGCTACCCTAGTCTTCTCAAGGAGCTGGAACGCCACATAGAGGTGAGTAGGTGTTAACTGCTGACTTGTGCTGCATCTTGTCTTGACTTTGTTCTAGTCTTCTTCATGTTATATTTTGCCTGCTAATCTTGTTTTTGGCTGCTGCAATAGTTATGGGATTGGTGTACCAACTTGGGGTGTACCAAACCAAGTACAGAAGCTTGAGTTTGGATTGTTTTAGAAATGTAAAGTTGAAATCAGTGTAATATTTTGTTAAATGAGAGCAGCATTTTATCTGTTGTTTTCTCCTACTTCTCTCCAGGATCATCTGTTTGCTTTGTGTGTATAACTTATACAAGTTTTGATGAAGCAATACCTACAACAGAATCATGTACCATTATTTTGTAAATATATATGAACAAATAAATGGGGAAAAAGGCAAACTCAGCCCCCCCTTCCACACACACACACACACACACACACACAAAAAACACACACACACACACACACACACACACACACACACACACACACACAACAACACACACACACACACACACACACACACACACACACACACACACACACACACACACACACACACCACACACTACACACACACACACACCACACACACACACACACACACACACACACACACACACACACACACACACACACACACACAACACACACACACACACACACACACACACACACACACACACACACACACGTACACACACACACACACACATGGTCAGCCCTCTCTCTCCCCCTCCTCCCTTTCCTTGATGTATAAATGCACAAAACAGATAACACGCCTTTTGTTACCATGTAACCATGTTAGTACTGGGGAAACTGCAGAAAATGGCAGGTGGTCCTAAAAGTGAGGACGCGTACACATTCCAAGAAGAAAAGGAAGCTCACTGAAAACTAACAAAATTTGTGATGTAACCAGATTGTCTGAGTACCAAGATACAAGACTTAGTCTGCTTTACTGCAAAAAGAACACTTGCTCTTAGTCGTGGAAGTGACTTGAATTTAAATTTGCCCAAGAGGATTTCTTCAAACTCAGACATTTCCTTGTGTCGCTCCACCCAGATTGGTAATTGATAATCTAATCTGGTTCCCCCATGAGAATGCCAGGGGCTCTTTCAGTATAAATAGTATCCCCACCCTCTGGAAATTCTGTGCTAGAAATTTCCTCTTTTCTGTCACTCTCTTTGTTTCTTTCTTCCTCCTTTGCTTTCCGTCATTTCTTCCTGTCATTGTCTGCCTCGCTGGTCCATTTACCTGTATGTGTTTGATAAAGTCTTACATACTTTCTCTGAGGATTGATAATCGAGTACATGTATTGAGTGCATTTTGGGCTCTAGGGAGGTGAGATGTGGAAGCAATTTTAGGTAATTTATGCCTGTTTTTATATATGTTTTGGTGTCCTTAGGTATGCTTAAATTTGTATTCAGGTATGTTTTTTAAATCCCCTGTGTGATAAATTGGATGGAATGGGCATGTCCTTAGATTATGTGCGTGAATGCTTAATTTTCTTTTCTTATTTATCTATTGAAGTTTTGTATGTTTTGAGGTGGGTATAGCCGTGATATGGCTCTACATAGTCAGCTGGGCTTTAAACAACAACAATAACAACAACAATCTAATCTGGTAGACTGTGACTGGAAAAATCTTAAAATGGAACCTTTGATGGTTGGGGAGGGGGACTTACGAAATCACCAGAATGGTTGGAGCATTGTAATGAAGTACAAGCATTTTGTTAGATGCATGGATGCATTAGTAGATGGACATGGACAGGCCAAGTTTTATATTGCCAGTTGGGATGCATTAGTAAGATGGACTGACAGGCCAAGTTTTATATTGCCAGTTGGGATGGTTAGTAGATACGTAAGCCAGTTATATTGAGTTGGGATGCATTAGTAAGATGGACAGTGGACAGGCCAAGTTTTATATTGCCAGTTGGGATGATTAGTAAGATGGACAGTGGCCAAGTTTATATTGCCAGTTGGATGTTAGTAAGATGGACAGCCAAGTTTATATTGCCAGTTGGATGCATTAGTAAGATGGACAGGCCAGTTTATATTGCCAGTTGGGATGTATTATAAGATGGACAGGCCAAGTTTTATATTGCCAGTTGGGATGCTTATAATAAAGGGCAAGATGGGACAGTTGGACAGGCCAAGTTTTATATTGCCAGTTGGGATGTATTAGTAAGATGGACAGAGGACAGGCCAGTTTTGTACTGCCAGTTGGGATTGAGTCTACAGCTCCATCAAATGAGCCACATGATCTGGTTAGCTAAAGATGATTGATCTGTGAAACATCCAAAATGAACTTTTTTTTTTTTTGGTTGGTGAACTGCACAGAGATAACGAAGACTGGGTGTATTTAAGAGAAGGTCACAATAACAGTGATGGAATGATTTTTTTAAATAAACATCACAACATCAGTGACAAAAATGTGTTGTATGTTTTTCAGGAAAGCCATCCAGACAGAGGAGACACACAGAGAGCCATAGTTGTCTACAGAGAGATCGCTGTGAGTTCATTTGCGTTTTGAAGTCATTTTAAAATTCATATCCATTGAAACGTTCTGTATGATATTCATTTATTTTCATATTTTTTTTATATTTTGGTCTGACTTGTATATATGGGTGGGGGGGGGGGATATATATTTTTGGCCCACACTGTGTGAACCTTTGTGCACAGTATCTTCAGCAGATGTTCATTCTGGGCATTTTTGTTTCCACAAGCTACTGGCCTACAGGGTAATTGATGTGGTTTTTGATATTCTCTGTGGTGTATACACAACAAGCAGATTTACAGATAATGAACACAGGAAAATGAACACAGTCTGCACCCTGTATCCCCAGACACTATGCAGGCAGAGTCGATTTCAGACCTGATTGCAGGCAGAGTCCCAAGAGAGATTGTGGCAGATAGTGACTGTCTTCTGTCATTCACAGTCTACATGGTCAGGTCATTTTTTTTAGAATTTCTGCTACTGCCATGGAGTTAAGTGGTCAACAGAGTTGTAATTGGCCAGATTTCCTGTCACTACTGCAGTTGATAGAAATGGCATCATGGCAGTTTGTATTCAACTGTGTGGGCCTCTTGACGGCAGGGACAGGTTGATGAAAGCATCTGTTTGAATTTGCGGTTCTTTAATGTGTTGAGCCAGCTGCGGCCGGTAGCAGACAGTGATAACAAACATGAACCATTTCTTGCTGTGAATGAACATGTACATTGTTCTTGTATAGCGCTATTCTCCTTACACAAAGACATTTTAGTTGAGCATGGAGAACTCACAATTTACTGTGTTGTTGAGCAGTCAGCATCTTGCTGGTGCGATGCTGGATGCTTTCATGTTTCTATAAGCCATCCACTGACATGATTAAAGGATGTTTTGCACAAACATGCATAAGGAGGGAGTTTAGGCACTGGCAGTTCTGTACATGTGTTAGCCTGGAACATGGAAAAAATCTCCTTCCTTTACCCAGTAGGCAGATGTGTCTAGGCAGATCATACCTAAGATCTTCTTTATTGGAAATACAATTTTCACCCATTTGTCTACAGTGCCCACCAGTTATTGATTTTAGAGTCAAATTGTGAGTCTGAATCTGATCTGGGTGCATAACATACATGGACTTGTTTGAAACAACAACTTTTGACTGATCAAGGAGAAATGTTTTTTTGTTTTTTGTTTGTTTTGTTTTTGTTGTTTTCCAGTCCTAAATTGGTTAAGGGGAAATATTAGTTTGACTTGGCAGTATTGTTCTTTTGAAGGTTCTGTCTCTCTTTATGACTTTCTAGATATAAATGTGCGCTCATTGTCATTTTTGTTTCAGAATTCATGTATGGAAATCCGCAAACTCAAAGAAATGGAATATGAAATCCTCACAAGTAATATCAGGGGCTGGGAGGGGGAGGTAAGTGATTGTGTGTGTGTGTGTGTGTGTGTGTGTGTGTGTGTGTGTGTGTGTGTGTGTGTGTGTGTGTGTGTGTGTCACATTGTTATGTATTCATTGCATTTGATCGTGTGAATGAAAGGCTACATTTCTATGGAAAAGAATGGTCAATAGTAGTACAAATCAATGTATACTACTACTTCAATATGTGTAATGTTTATTCTAAGAATTATAGATATAGTTTCTTCTGGTTCTTGTGGTTTTTTTTGTTTCTTTCTCTTTTTATTGTTCTGTGGGTTTAATGATGCATTAGTTTTTACAGCTTGAAGATTAGACAGAATTTTGTTTTATTGATTTTACATATTTATTGTCTTATATAATTAGATGAATAAAAGTTGAATGAAAGAAACCAGCCACAAACAGTAATAGTTGTATATACACTGACAAAGATAACTGCTTTGATGATAAAAATGATGATAAAATTATGCACGTTTTGATATATTTTTCTTAGCACTCTTGCAGAGTTTCTACCATTGATGCATATGAATCATTTTATGACAACAACCCATAATCAAACAACGACAATAACAACAACAACAACAACAACAACAGCAACAATAATAATAATAATGATGATAATAATAATAATAATGATGATGATGATGATAATAATGACACTATGACTGACTAGTTAAGACAGTGCTTCAGTTCAACTGGCAGTGCCGCATTGATGTGGAGAAAGTGTCGTTATGTTTAAAATTCTGTAGGTACAACGATAATATAAAAGAAATTGTATAAAACAACATTCACTTCTCAAAGCCAAAGCTGCAAGAAAGCAATCGCAAGACCCGTGTTCTTTTCATATTTGTATATACGAAGATGTGATTTATTTCTGTATTCACTCGTAATGCACTGAAAGAAAGATATCGTGAAAACAGTCTCCCAACCCTAGCTTCTGTAAGTCTTGGCAGCCAAGGGGATATTATTCATTTCTGTGTTTTTGCGCATACATCATGTATATGCACACACTTTTTGTGTGGTTTTTGTTATTATGAATTTTGATTCAGTGAGGAGAGGGGGGCCATCAACTGAATTATGTAACTAAGTAAAGAAAATGAATGGATATAATGAATAGTACAGATTTTGAAGAAAGAAGTTGATGAAAATGGGGGAAATTAGTGAAGATAAAAGTGGGGGGTGGAAGTGTAGTGGAGGAGAACCAAATACCACCTCTAAGGGAGAGGGAAAGAAATGGATTTTTGATGGTGTCAGGTTATTGCTATATTTAGAAAAGGCATGAAGTTTCTATTCCATTGATTTGTAAAGGATGTCACCAGGACAAAAGCTGTAGTTATGGCCAGTTGAAATGTCACTTGTGCGTAGTCCTTGCTTGTGAGAAAACAAAAGGGAAAGTTTGAGGACATTCACTGTCAGATTTTGCTTCACAACCAACAGAATGCTGTCTTGTGAATTCTGATTGGGTTTTTTGAACTGTTGTGCACAGCATTTAGAACTTGACATTTTAAGCTTTAAACCATTATGTGGAATGTTTGGGTTTTATTAGAGATTGATCTTGTGGTGACAGTGTGGAAATTTATGTGGATTGTTTGGATTCTGTTGGAGGTTATCTGGTGGTGATAATGTGAAAATTTATATGGAATGTTAAGGTTCTGTTAGAGATTGATCTTGTGGTGACAGTGTGAAAACAGTTTTATGTACATTTAACAAAGTATTCTTGAGTGGTATCACCATAATTGTTTCAATTTTAGTATAAAAAAAAGAATTTAAATGGTTAAAAAAAGAAAGGAAAAAAGAAGTTGCTATAATATAGTGATGTCTGTGCAGGAGATCCAGCAGCTAGGGGAGGTGACTCACCTGTCCCAGGTGAAGCTGCACACGCAGACAGGAGAAAAGTACGAGCGAATCTTTGTCCTCTTTGCACACTCGCTGGTCATGTTATCCATGAGCCCTCGCCTCTCCAGCTACCAGTATGAGGTCAGTTTTCACT
Source organism: Monoplex corrugatus (assembly GCA_030674185.1). Lineage (NCBI taxonomy): Eukaryota > Metazoa > Mollusca > Gastropoda > Littorinimorpha > Ranellidae > Monoplex > Monoplex corrugatus. The sequence goes on along the minus strand of JAPXFY010000031.1, from coordinate 18,502,713 downwards.
TTTTGAAATTAATATGCACATATGGATGGTGTAAATAGCCTTTGTAAGTCATGTACATATATATGCTTACAATAGTTTTTGAGGTACATTACCTTTGTAAAGTATGTATGTGCATGGATAGTTTTTGAAGTACAACCTGTAAACAGTTTCATTGCCTTTGTAAAGCACATAATCTACATGCAATAACTTTTGGTACAATCTTCAGACTACTACTGTAATGAGTTTTTGTGACTATTGTCTTTAAACATTGAACTTTTTTGGGTCAGTCTTGAATTTGTCTTGCCAAAAAACATCTTGATGCCAATATATTTACATTGACAGGTTCTACAAACCTTGTTCCCCCCCATGGGATGCTGGGTACTCTTTCAGTACAAATAGTATCGCCAATCGCCACCTTCTGGAAATTCTGTGCTAAAAATTTCGTGTTAAAAGTATTGTGTATATTTTGAAACAGTTAAAGCCCTGGTATGGGTCTACAGTCAACTGAGCTTTAATAAAAAGAAAAAAAGCAATAGTAAGGAACCTTGTTTCCATTGTAGAGGAAAACTTGGTCAGAATATTTGTGCACCTTGTGAGAGAGTTAAGAGAGAAATAGACACTTAAAAAAATACGTGGGTATTTATTTCCAAGGTCTGAGTTGTAACATTTTTGTTGGCCTCAAGAATAGAGCTCTGGGATTGTGGTATTACAGCATGTGCATTAGTGTGCACTAGTGATGTATGCGACTGTATGTCTCTGTGAAAAAAAAACTTGAGGTGAAGTGAGAATAATGATAGACTGTCACAACAGTGAAAACAAAATGTCTCTATTGTCAGAAGTTACTGACAAAGTGCTTGTTCCCATAGAATCTGTTGATTTGAGGCTGTTTTGTTCTTTTGTGCATGTCATCTTGACCTTGGCACCATGACTTCCAAATTTATGCATTTGTGGCTCCTCAGTAGTTGACACCTTTGACCCAAGTTTAATAATAAAGATCCATCCATAAACAGCTGAGAAAATTCTGCTGTACAGTTTGACACCGACTTTCCACAGACACATATCTGTCTCTGGTCAGTATGAAACTATCTCCTTTGTTCATTGTCAGTTTTTTTGTTTTGTTTTTGTAATGGAGATTGCGTAATGAGGTTGTAAAGAATATTCTGACTTCAGTTTTGCTCATGTTACTTTTGGGAAGTTGTAAAGAATACTGATTTAGATTTTGTTTTTATGATTACAGGGAAAGTTACCTCTGAGTGGTATGGCTGTGAGCAAGTGTGAAGAATCAGAAAAATATCCCAATGGCTTTGAAATCTCAGGTGAGAGATGTCATAGTAGTTTACGTGTGTATGTTGGTCCTTGTTATTAATGGTTGGTCCTTGTTGGTGGCTAGTCTTTGTTGTTGGTGGCTGGTCCTTGTGGCTGGTCCTTGTATGTGACTGGTCCTTGTTGGTGGCTAGTCCTTGATGGTGGTTACTGGTCCTTGTTGGTGGCTGGTCCTTGGTGGTGGCTGGTCCTTGGTGGTGGCTAATCCTTGGTGGTGGCTGGTCCTTGTTGGTGGCTAATCCTTGGTGGCTGGTCTTTGTTGTTGGTGGGTAATCCTTAATTGTGGCTGGTCCTTATTGTGGGTGGCTGGTCCGTGTTGTGGGTGACTGGTCCTTGTAGGTGACTGGTCCGTGTTGTGGGTGACTGGTCCTTGTAGGTGGCTGGTCCTTGTTGTGGGTGACTGTTCCTTGTTGGTGGCTGGTCTTTGTAGGTGGCTAATCCTTGTTGGTGGCTTGTCCTTGTTGTTGGTGGCTGGTCCTTGTTGTGGGTGACTGGTCCTTGTTGGTGGCTGGTCCTTGTAGATGGCTGGTCCTTGTTGGTGGTTACTGGTCCTTGGTGGCTGGTCCATGGTGGCTGATCCTTGTAGGTGGCTGGTCTTTGTTGGTGGCTGGTCCTTGTTGGTGGTTACAGATCCTTGTTGGTGGTTACTGGTCCTTGTTGGTGGTTACAGGTCCTTGTTAGTGGTTACAGGTCCTTGGTGGTTACAGGTCCTTGTTGGTGGTTACTGGTCCTTGTTGGTGGTTACTGGTCCTTGTTGGTGGTTACAGGTACTTGTTGGAGGTTACTGGTCCTTGGTGGTGGTTACTGGTCCTTGTTGGTGGTTACTGGTCCTTGTTGGTGGTTACATACAGGTCCTTGGTGGTGGTTACAGATCCTTGTTGGTGGTTACTGGTCCTTGTTGGTGGTTACAGGTCCTTGTTGTTGGTTACAGGTCCTTGTTGGTGGTCCTTGTTGGTGGTTACTGGTCCTTGTTGGTGGTTACTGGTCCTTGTTGGTGGTTACATGCAGGTCCTTGTTGGTGGTTACAGGTCCTTGTTGGTGGTTACTGGTCCTTGATTGTGGTTACAGGTCCTTGTTGGTGGTTACTGGTCCTTGTTGTTGGTGGCTGGTCCTTGCTGGTGGTTGGTCCTTGTTGGTGACTGGTTCTTGATGGTGGTTACTGGTCCTTGTTGGTGGCTGGTCCTTGTTGATGGCTGGTCCTTGATGGTTGTTACTGGTCCTTGTTAGTGGCTGGTCCTTGTAGATGGCTGGTCCTTGTAGGTGGCTGGTCTTTGATGGTGGCTGGTCATTGTTGATGGTGGCTGGTCCTTGTTGATGGTGGCTGGTCCTTGTTGGTGGCTGGTCCTTGGTGGTGTGGTCCTTGTTGGTGGCTGGTCCTTGTTGGTGGCTGGTCATTATTGATGGTGGCTGGTCCTTGTTGGTGGCTGGTCATTGTTGATGGTGGCTGGTCCTTATTGTTGGTGGCTGGTCCTTTTTGGTGTTGGCTGGTCCTTGTTGGTGGCTGGTCCTTGTTGGTGGTTACTGGTCCTTGTTGGTGGTGGCTGGTCCTTGTTGGTGGTTACTGGTCCTTTTGGTTACTGGTCCTTGTTGGTGGTTACTGGTCCTTGTTGGTGGTGGCTGGTCCTTGTTGGTGTTTACTGGTGCTTGTTGGTAGCTGGTCCTTGTTGGTGGTTACTGGTCCTTGTTTATGGTGGCTGGTCCTTGGTGGTGGCTGGTCATTGTTGATGGTGACTGGTCCTTGTTGGTGGCTGGTCCTTGTAGGTGGCTGGTCCTTGGTGGTGTGGTCCTTGTTGGTGGCTGGTCCTTGGTGGTGGCTGGTCATTATTGATGGTGGCTGGTCCTTGTTGGTGGCTGGTCATTGTTGATGGTGGCTGGTCCTTATTGTTGGTGGCTGGTCCTTTTAGGTTTTGGCTGGTCCTTGTTGGTGGCTGGTCCTTGGTGGTGGTGGCTGGTCTTTGTTGGTGGCTGGTCCTTGTTGATGGTGGCTGGTCCTTGTTGATGGCTGGTCCTTGTTGGTGGCTGATCCTTGTTGATGGTGGCTGATCCTTGTTGGTGGTGGCTGATCCTTGTTGATGGTGGCTGATCCTTGTTTGTGGCTGGTCCTTGTTGGTGGCTGGTCCTTGTTGGTGGTGGCTGGTCCTTGTTGGTTACTGGTCCTTGTAGGTGGCTGGCCTTTGTTGGTGGTTGCTGGTCCTTGTTGGTGGTGGCTGGTCCTTGTTGGTTACTGGTCCTTGTAGGTGGCTGGTCCTTGTTGTTGGTGGCTGGTCCTTGGTGGTGGTGGCTGGTCCTTGTTGTTGGTGGCTAGTCCTTGTTGGTGGTGACTGGTCCTTGTTGGTTACTGGTCCTTGTAGGTGGCTGGCCTTTGTTGTTGGTGGCTGATCCTTGTTGGTGGCTGGTCCTTGCTGTTGGTGGCTGATCCTTGTTGGTGGCTGGTCCTTGTTGGTGGCTGGTCCTTGTTGGTTACTGGTCCTTGTAGGTGGCTGGCCTTTGTTGGTGGTTGCTGGTCCTTGTTGGTGGTGGCTGGTCCTTGTTGGTTACTGGTCCTTGTAGGTGCCTGGTCCTTGTTGGTGGCTAATCCTTGTTGGTGGCTGGTCCTTGTTGGTGGTGGCTAATCCTTGTTGGTAGCTGATCCTTGTTGATGGCTGGTCCTTGTTGGTGGCTGGTCCTTGTTGGTGGCTGGTCCTTGTTGTTGGTGGCTGGTCCTTGTTGGTGGCTGGTCCTTGTTGTTGGTGGCTGGTCCTTGTTGGTGGCTGGTCCTTGTGTGGTGGTGGCTAATCCTTGTTGGTGGCTGGTCCTTGTTGGTGGCTAATCCTTGTTGGTGACTGGTCCTTGTTGTTGGTGGCTAATCCTTGTTGGTTGCTGGTCTTTGTTGTTGGTGGGTAATCCTTAGTTGTGGCTAATCCTTGTTGGTGGCTGGTCCTTGTTGGTGGTGACTAATCCTTGTTGGTGGCTGACCCTTGCTGGTGGTTACTGGTCCTTGTTGTTGATGGCTGGTCCTTGGTGGTGGTTACTGATCCTTGTTGTTGGTAGCCGGCTGATCCTTGTTGTTGGTGGCTGATCCTTGTTGTTGGTGACTGGCCCTTGTTGGTGGTTGCTGGCCCTTGGTGGTGGTGGCTGGTCTTTGTTGTTGGTTTCTGGTCCTTGTAGGTGGCTGGTCCTTGTTGGTGGCTGGTCCTTGTAGGTGGCTGGTCATTGTAGGTGGCTGGTCCTTGTAGGTGGTTGGTTCTTGTTGATGTGCGGTCCTTATAGGTGGCTGGTCCTTGTTGATTTGTGGTCCTTGTAGGTGGCTGGTCCTTGTGGGTGGCTGGTCCTTGTTGGTGGCTGGTCCTTGTAGGTGGCTGGTCCTTGTTGATGGCTGGTCCTTGTTGGTGGCTGGTCCTTGTTGGTAGCTGGTCCTTTTTAGTGGCTGGTCCTTGTTGGTGGCTGGTCCTTGTTGGTAGCTGGTCCTTGTTGGTGGCTGGTCCTTGTTGGTAGCTGGTCCTTTTTGGTGGCTGGTCCTTGTTGGTGGCTGGTCCTTGTGAATCCTTATGCTGAAACACCTTGATTCTGGGAGCTTGGAGATACTGGGTCAGTTTAAACGTGTAGAAATGTTTAAAGGGAAAATGCTGCTGCAAAACTGTCTGAGTGTCCTACAGCAATTTTATTTCCCTTTCTACTGATTTTGGTTCACACAATAAACATCAGTACATGTAAAATTTGTTGGACACATGTGTCCGCCATGCTGTCAAGTGAAAAAGACAATGCTTGAAACCCGTATCCAACAAGTGAAAGGTTGTTGCTTGGTAAGTGACATTGTATTGATTTGGCTGTAGCTTGTTCCTATTTATATAACTTACTTAATTGAAAGCTTCATTTAAGTCTTTCCCCCATGGGATGCTTAGGGCTCTTAGTATTAATAGTAATATATATAGTATCTCCACCTACATCTGGTGGTTAGACACTCAACAAAATGATAACAGTATTGGCCTTGGGGTGAGACAGAAAATCTTCAAGCACACTGCATTGAACAAACTCTGCAAGTTTAATTCCCTTTTTAGTTTTGTTTTTTTATTTTTTATTGTAGATTTTTAGTGTCATTATTGTTGTTGTTGCTGCTATTGTTATCATTGTTCTAATTGCTTGCTGTGTGCAGGTCCAATGATAGAAAAACTGGTGGTGACGTGTGGCACAAAGACCGAGGTGGCAGCATGGCTGGAGGTTTTACGCAACCTGACCTCTGGCAAACCCGCCCCCAACCCTGTCTCTGTCAAGCCTCAAAGTTTACAGGTAAGGTGTCACTGTTTTATTTGTAATGTGTCAGTGCTTAGCTTACAGGTCATGTGTCAGTGTTTAGCTTACAGATACTGTGTCAGTGTTTAGCTTACAGGTCATGTGTCAGTGTTTAGCTTGCAGATACTGTGTCAGTGTTTAGCTTACAGGTCATGTGTCAGTGTTTAGCTTACAGATACTGTGTCAGTGTTTAGCTTACAGGTCATGTGTCAGTGTTTAGCTTACAAGTGATGTGTCAGTGTTTAGCTTACAGATAGTGTGTTAGTCTTTAGCTTACAGGCAATTTGTCAATCTTTAGCTTATGGGTAATGTGTCAGTGTTAGCTTACAGGTAATGTGTCAGTGGCATGTACGCGCGCGCGAGCGCACGCACGCACGCACGCACGCACGCACGCACGCGCGCACGCGCGCGCGCACGCGCACACGCACACACACACACACACACACACACACACACACACACACACACACACACACACACACACACACACACACACACACAACACAACCAAAACAAACACACAACAACACAACACACACAAACACAACACAACACAACACAACACAACACAACACAACACAACACAACACAACACAACACAACACAACACAACACAACACAACACAACACAACACACACACAACACAACACACAACCACACACACACACACACACACACACACACACATTCTCTCTCTCTCTTTCAGTCTGTCTGTTTTCTCTCTTCTGTCTGTCTGTCGTCTGTCTGTCTCTCTTTCTGCTTTGAAGGGGCTGCGACCTGTTTAATATACTATTTTGCATTTACTTTTCTCCTGCTGTCTCTGTTATTTACTGAGCACCCATGTGCGTGTGCTGCAAATCTAAATTCTTTTTTCTCTCTCTCTCTCTTTATCTCTTTCTCTCTGTGTCTGTTTCCCTGTCTGCACATTGTCTCTTAATTTCTACATTTTGCATCAGTATAGAACCTCCATGGGCCTGGGATGGTTGTAAAAGTTATTTTCAGGCTTATGCAATTACTCTCATGGATAAGAATAACAATGGCGGTTGTTTTTGTTCTGACTCACTAGCTGTGGACTCAAGATCTGATGTCCCAAGGTTATTGGCAACCAAATAGAAAAACTGGCCTGTTCACTGCTGTCTTAACCCTTTGACTCCATCCACCCTCTCTGCCAGCATCCCTCACTGTCAACCATAACAACAAAGCAGAAACTTGCCCTTCCTGCAGGAAGCTGTGGATAGGGTGAGGAGGGAAAAGGGTTAAGATTTTGCAGCTGGCAGATAGGGTGGGAGAGTGAAAGGGTTAAATGTTCCAGTCATTCTGACGGTGTTGCCTTAGTGTTTCACAGGGCTTGTTCTCCCCCTCCTACATTTCACATTTCCCCCTCTTCTCTCTCACTCCCCTCCATGCTCTCCATTTGAAGACCTTACCAGCAGTACAAAGGGTTTTGCACAGGCAGGAGTATCAGATGGTAACTGTAAGATTTGGAAGGAGCATAATGGGTTATGAATCCTCTTGAACAAATTACAAATTTCAAACTCTTGATGATACAGTGTACATGTTCCACAGATCTCCTCCTCCCAGCCCAGCATCAGCACCATCACGCAGGCCAAGACAGCACAGATCTCTCACACGGTGGCCCTGCCCACGCCACCCCGCCCCACCTCTGTGTGGACCTTTACCTGCCTGCGCCCTGCCCCACCCCTTCGCCCCTCCCTCATGTGTCGCGAGGACCCCCTGCGCAGTCCGCGCTCTGCCCGCCGCTCACGCAGCGTAAAAAGCCTGGTGAGTATCATATCGTGAGTTATGTGTGTATGTGGTTTGGGAAGGGAGGGGATAGGAGTGTGTGCATGTGTGTGTTCGTTGTTTAATTAGTTTTCACTATAGTGATATAGACGATGTGTTGTGTGCGTGCTGTGTGTGTGTTTGCGTGCGTGCTTGCGTGCGTGCGTGCTTGCATGCTGCGTGCGTGTGCTTTTATAGTCGATCAGTGAGGAGTAAACTTACCGTAGATGCATAATGGCAAAAAATTTATTCAAGTTGGAGCTAAACCATATACGATTTTTATTTGGGAGCACCCCCCTTTTTTTTTTTTTCCAAATCTGTGTTTAAAAGATTGGTTTTTAAACATAAGGATGAACTTAAGAGGATGAGTGAATTTTTGTCGTTTTTGTTGTAAAGAAAAAAAAAACGGTTGGATTTAACTGCTCTTGTTTAGGGAGTGCAGGGTGTGGGTAGAATGTCTGGATACATTCTTGACATGACATTCATGGGTTGTACAGTGTCTGATTATGCTGTATGTAAACAAAGAGCTTAGTCAACATGTCCCAGCTTTATTTTCAACACTGTTCATTCTCATTAATTTCTGTTAAAATTGGGTGGGAGACAAACAATGTTTTTAACTGCTTCCATTTATTGTAGTATAATTTGTTACACTGTATTTTCTCATTTATTAAAAATGGGATGGGGCTGCATGCTTTACCTTTCCTATCGTTAAGAAATTGGATTTAAAATTTCATATTTTGGCATGATAACAACTTTGCTAGTATTAGACCAGTGCAAGCTAGGATCACATATACAGACTGTCTGTAGATGACACTGGTCTGGGATGAAGATAAGAGTACTTGCCAAACAGGAAATTTTAAGAAGCATTTTTTTGTAGTCATAACAGAAACTTGTTGATTGTACTACACTATCTGCAATTTTGTTAAAATGATGATAAGAGCATTTCAAGGTTTAAGCCAGAAATATACCAGAGTTCTGGTGATCTCAATATCCATGCTGAAATATGAGGACAGTGCTCGTGGTTGGACTGTCCTTTTAATCTAGAAATCATTGCTGAGAAATCAGCTAGCTTAAGGAAAACTTTCAGCCTCAAGTTTCATATTGTTTGTGTCAGATATGTGTGTATTGTAATCATGTTCTGTGTGTAGTTGTTCCTCTGTCAGTAGGGTGTGCATGACGTATGTATGGTGTGGTGTTGTGTGTACAAGGGACAGATGATGTATATTTATATATGAAGTGGGTGTTCATGACATATGTATGGTTTGGTGTGTATGATCTGCTGTATGTGTGTGTATGATGCGGGCATGTGTGATGTTTGTTGATGCGTGGATAATGTATGGTGTGTGTGTAATGCAGGGCGCAACATGTGTGTATGCATATTGTGTATCTTCAGCAGGAACAAGAGCAATGCTGCACCAGTTCTGTGTCATTTGGATTAATGTGTGTGTTTGATACATGGTATGCATGATATGTTTGATGGGTTATGTGGGCACACAGTGTATTGATGGCATTGGGTGTCTTCTGAAGGAGAAATGTTCTGTGTATATTCTGTTGTGAATTAGATCAACTTAGGTGAAATAAATATGTTGTTGTTTTCTGTGCACACAGTACGCACCTACTCTGGGGATGAGACAGAGTGGCAGAGAAGTCAGTGGGCGTGTGCTGGGTGTTGTCTTGTCTTGTCTTGTGTGCTGGATGTTGTCTTGTCTTGTCTTGTCTTGTCTTGTGTGCTGGATGTTGTGTGTTTATGGGTTGGTTTGTCTGTGTGCTTTCCCGACCTTGTCCATGCCACCCCATTCCCCTTTCTTTCCCATTGGCTTAAAATGTGCAGCATAGCAGGCAGGTCACTGTTAAACCGTGCCATGACTGGTATGCTACCTGTCTAGCGTATCTCCTCACCGTCCACCTACATCATAGTTATGGGTCAGACTGGATGAGGAAGAATGATAGAAAATCATTTTGTGACTGGCATGGTATGAGAGTGCTGTACATGGCTGTTTGTGGCCTGGTATGGTATGAGAGTGCTGTACATGGCTGTTTGTGGCCTGGTATGGTATGAGAGTGCTGTACATGGCTGTTTGTGGCCTGGTATGGTATGAGAGTGCTGTACAGGGCTGTTTGTGGCCTGGCATGGTATGAGAGTGCTGTACATGGCTGTTCGTACCATACCATACCATACCATACCATACCATACATACCATACCTTACTGTACCGTACCATACCATACCATACCATACCATACCATACCATACCATACCTTACTGTACCGTACCATACCATACCATACCATACCTTACTGTACCATACCATACCATACACATGCCATCCCGTGCCATGCCATGCCATGCAGGTGCAATGCAATGCAGTCAAGTGCACTTTAAGACAAGACCCACAATGCAATGAAATGCAGTACATTGCAGTTCAAGACAGTTATTTTCATAAGATGAGATGGGGATTTCAACCTGTGTCCCTGACCTGTGAACCTATACCTGTTGCTATTACTTTGAATCGTAATATGGCCAGTGGCTGTTGTATGTTACGTGTTGTATTTGCCTGAGTGTGTCGTTGGATGTTGTGTGGTCCTCCCTCACCACCCCACCCCCCACCCCACCCCCTCCGTTGAACATTCCCTAGTAAATGTTGTGCTTAATAGAACGGAGACAGGGCTGTGTATTGGAATCCTGTGTGTGTTTGGAGCCTAGTGTGGTGTTCCCATCCTTGGTTTATTAAGTTTATGCTGTGGACATAGCATTTGTGTGAATTCTAAGTTTTCCATGTATTGAGGGTGAGTGACTGATTGAAGAAGAGAGGGAATGTGTGTGTGTGTGTGTGTGTGTGTGTGTGTGTGTGTGTGTGTGTGTGTGTGTGTGTGTGTGTGTGTGAGAGCGCACCGTGCACGTACGTGTGTGTGTGTGTGTGTATGCGCGCATGCGTGTGTGTATGTATGTGCATGCATGCGTGTGTGCATGCATGTGTGTGTTTTAGGTTCTACATTGCCATGTTTTAATAGGCATTGCTAGTGTACTATTACTACTTTTAATATTAGTACTACTGCTACTACTATTACCTCTGCAAATAATTACTACTTCTGCTTGATTATGCCTCAGCAGAGGTGATGATGCATATGAGACAGACAGTGAGAGGTGCAGATGTATATCAAAATACATTAGAAGTACTGTCAGTGCATGTTATCAGTGAGAGGTGCAGGTTTATATCAAAATACATTAGAAGTAGTGTCAGTGCATGTTATCAGTGAGAGGTGCAGGTTTATATCAAAATACATTAGAAGTACTGTCAGTGCATGTTATCAGTGTATGTTATTGTCAGGGTCTTTTTTGTTTGTTTGTTTGTTTGTTTGGGTTGTTCTTTCTGACATGTATGTTTCATGGAAGAAAAAGACAGAAATTGATGCATAGTAATCTGATTTTAACCTTGTTATGATGATAATAATGGTAGTAATGACAATGATGACAATAACAATAGTGATAATAAAATGATGATGATAATAATATAATAACAACAATAATAATAATAGTAATAATAATAATGATAATGACCACTTGTACAGCGTCTGGTCTCATAAGAGCCATACATCTTCACAAAAGCATGAGACAAAAGGAGACATGCTTGAAGCAAACACATGTCACTCCCTGCTGCTATGATGAAAATAGATGATGAAAAGTGTTTATAGTCAGTCAGTGGTAAAGAAGCAGTGACTGAATTATAATCAAAAACTAAATATCCGCTTAATATATTGATTGGTTTGTTGATTTTTGTTTGTGATGTGGAATTGTACAGAAATATCTCTGAACTAGTAGAAGTTTAGTTTTTGTATCACTTGAAACTGAATTTTCAGCCCCAGGGTTGTCATTTTTACCTTTTCACATTGTATACTGTATGCATTAATTGTGTTGCTACGTGTGTTGATATTTAGGGTACTGGTCAAACAGTCTTGTAGTGTCCATTTGTAATACTGTTCTGTAGAGTGGTGAACAGTTCAAAGGAAGGAGGAAGGAAGGATGGGTGGGTACAGATCTCTTAAATGGCAGGGGGAGAGGGGTGGTGGTGGCATGCAAAAGGGGAGAGAGAGAGAGAGAGAGGAAACTTTGTGTAATTAATATAAAGAAAGAAGGGGAAGAAATAGGGGAGTTTAGATTATTACATTTTCCTGTGGCTGGACGAGAAGGGTAGTGAAATGTGTTTTGAGACAGAAGATAATCGCTCCAACCATGAGGAAATTGGGAGGGAAAGGTAGATATTAGACCCGGTGAAATAAATGCTGCATTAAACAGTCATGAATCAGTTTACTGTATTCGTTTGTAATCAAGTCATTGAAATGGTATCTTGCTTTTGTTTTTGTTTGAGTGTGGTTTTGGTCTACCAGTAACATATCATTATAACGTTGTTCATTTAGAAAAAAAACAAACCAACACATGCATGCTGAGCTTTTTGTCTTCAGTTTGTTTTGTGTCGGTAACATTTTGGATGAAGATGCCAAAAGTGAGCTTTATTTTTCTTAGTTGTTATAATTATAGTGTAAGCCAAAAGTGAGCTTTATTTTTCTTAGTTGTTATAATTATACTGTAAATTTTGTTCTTGCATAACAGGATGTTTGGTTTGGTTTGGTTTGTGTGTTGAAATAAACACTACACACTTTATGACTGTTATGGATATTGAAATTAGTACCCAAAACAGCACGGTTTTGACACTATGACTGTTATTGACATTGAAATTAGTACCCAGGACAGCACATTTTTGACACGGTGACTGTTATGGACATTGAAATTAGTACCCAGGACAGCACGGTTTTGACACTATGACTGTTATTGACATTGAAATTAGTACCCAGGACAGCACATTTTTGACACTATGACTGTTATGGACATTGAAATTAGTACCCAGGACAGCACATTTTTGACACGGTGACTGTTATTGACATTGAAATTAGTACCTTAGGACAGCACATTTTTGACACTATGACTGTTATGGACATTGAAATTAGTACCCTAGGACAGCACATTTTTGACACTATGACTGTTATGGACATTGAAATTAGTACCCTAGGACAGCACATTTTTGACACTATGACTGTTATGGACATTGAAATTAGTACCCTAGGACAGCACATTTTTGACACTATGACTGTTATGGACATTGAAATTAGTACCCTAGGACAGCACATTTTTGACACTATGACTGTTATGGACATTGAAATTAGTACCCTAGGACAGCACATTTTTGACACTATGACTGTTATGGACATTGAAATTAGTACCCTAGGACAGCACATTTTTGACACTATGACTGTTATGGACATTGAAATTAGTACCCTAGGACAGCACATTTTTGACACTATGACTGTTATGGACATTGAAATTAGTACCCTAGGACAGCACATTTTTGACACTATGACTGTTATGGACATTGAAATTAGTACCCTAGGACAGCACATTTTTGACACTGTGACTGTTATGGACATTGAAATTAGTACCCTAGGACAGCACATTTTTGACACTGTGACTGTTATGGACATTGAAATTAGTACCCTAGGACAGCACATTTTTGACACTGTGACTGTTATGGACATTGAAATTAGTACCCTAGGACAGCACATTTTTGACACTGTGACTGTTATGGACATTGAAATTAGTACCCTAGGACAGCACATTTTTGACAATGTGACTGTTATGGACATTGAAATTAGTACCCTAGGACAGCACATTTTTGACACTGTGACTGTTATGGACATTGAAATTAGTACCCTAGGACAGCACATTTTTGACACTGTGACTGTTATGGACATTGAAATTAGTACCCTAGGACAGCACATTTTTGACACTGTGACTGTTATGGACATTGAAATTAGTACCCTAGGACAGCACATTTTTGACACTGTGACTGTTATGGACATTGAAATTAGTACCCTAGGACAGCACATTTTTGACACTGTGACTGTTATGGACATTGAAATTAGTACCCTAGGACAGCACATTTTTGACACTATGACTGTTATGGACATTGAAATTAGTACCCTAGGACAGCACATTTTTGACACTGTGACTGTTATGGACATTGAAATTAGTACCTTAGGACAGCACATTTTTGACACTGAGTGATATTGAAACTATAACCAAAGTACACATTGTTAGACTGTCAGTGACACATTACAACCCAAGATTTCACACTTTTTGAGTACGCGCTTCCTGAGACAGAGTGACATAGAAACTATAACCAGGCCACAGACTTTTTGACACTGAAATTGTAACCAGACCACAGACTTTTCAACACTTAAATACATTTATATTATATCGAGACTACTCACACTTTTTGACACTGATTGACATTGAAATTGTAACCAGAGTACACACTTTTTGACTCTGATGTTGAAATTATAACAGGACTACACACTTTGAAATATTCAGTAACATGATAATCATTTGCTCTTTTGCTGTCTGTATAAGTTTTATCTTTCACAAAGTGTTTCTACTTTCAGCTAAGCTTGCTTTAGTATTGATAAGCTTGCTTTAGTATTGATAAGCTTGCTTTAGTATTGATATTTTTTCAACTATTAGATATAAACAGAATAAAGCAAAGACTGTATAATTTTTTTTTTTTTTTTTTGCATCATTAAGATCAAATGACAGTTGTGACCTGTGTATAACTGCATGTGACATACAACGTGCTACAGATTATGTGTAGTGTGTATGGTGTGGATATGTGTGATATAGAACATGCTACAGATTATTGTGTAGTGTGTGTGATGTAGGTATGTGTTACACACAACATGCTACAGATCATATGGAGTGTGCATGATGTAGGTGTGACTGTGTGACATACAGTGTAAAATGCTACACATTATGTAGAGGTCTTGATTTGGAAACATTCTTACCCATGTCAGTATTTTTGAAGACAATAGTCCTATGAATATTTATTGTTGTTACATACTTTTATCAGGATATGAACATAACAAAATTTTTACTCTGATTTCTATTCTTTTTGTTTGGATTATTTCGAATGAATCTTTAGGTATGGAGGGACTGATTGATTACTTCTTATCGCTGAAGTAAAACATTGGTGCTGTAAGTTTACAGTGCACTAAAGGTGCCATACATCTTGATGTTTTAGTGCTTTTTTTTGTTGTTGTTTGTTTTAACTTATTTAGGCTTATTTTGTCTTGGTGTAAATAGACAAAACACAACTTAGTGTAATTTCATCATAATAGCAACTGTTAACATCTGATCAGTCAGATACAACAGAGGTGATATGGCTTAGATGTAGATAAAGTCACATAGCAGCAGAAGCAGACATACCCTAAACTGTCTTTGTTGACCGTACCACTCTTTTGGTGAATGAATTACATGTGTTGTGTGGTTTGGTGTGTCAGTGACGTACAACGAAGACGCGTTCATTCTCCAAGTCATAGAAGCCTACTGCAACAGCACCAAGACAAGACATACAGTCAACTCATGTGAGTACCACTGCCTTTTTCTGTCTTTTTTTGTTTTTTAGAAAAAAGGAGGTTTCAGTTTTTGGTAGTCTATACATTGCTCTCACTTTGTACCATTGTGATGCTGAATGGGAAAATGCGGCTTTTGTCAGAACCTTGCTTTCCATGATTAATGTGATTTCTGTAAAATTTTGTAATACTGAAAATGTTCTTTTTTCCAGCAAGTCCAGTTAAGGAAAACATTTTATGTAA
Organism: Monoplex corrugatus; assembly: GCA_030674185.1. Taxonomy (NCBI): domain Eukaryota; kingdom Metazoa; phylum Mollusca; class Gastropoda; order Littorinimorpha; family Ranellidae; genus Monoplex; species Monoplex corrugatus. The sequence continues at coordinate 18,487,659 of JAPXFY010000031.1, read as the reverse complement.
TCTTCTTATTTTAAAAAGTCATGCGAATGGGTATTTAACAGATTTTTGAGCTGAGGTTTGTATGTGTTATTAGTTCTCACTAATAAATTAATAAATAAAAATTTGTTTTTCGATTAATGTGTTTGGAGTTTGTTCTGTTCCTGACAAAAGTTTTGAAAACATAATGTGCTTCACAGACAGTTTGTAAATATTTAAAGTCGTTAGTAAATTCAGAACAAAACGAAGGCTTACACACATTATACATGTATAAACTTGTATTATAGAACAGAAGGTGAATATATATATATATATATATATATATATATATATATATATATATATATATATATATATATATATATATATATATATATATATATGTGTGTGTGTGTGTGTGTGTGTGTGTGTGTGGGGAGAGAGAGAGAGAGACAGAGAGGTGGGGGGGGGAGATATAGATAAATAGATAGAGATATGAACATAGATATAGACATAAACTTGTGTAAGTGTTGAACAAAAAGAAGGTACATATTAAACATGTATAAGGAAGAAAGCACATTCACACAGACATATGAATGAACGTGCACACGCATACCAAATAAAGAGAAGGAGAGATTGGAAAATATGAAGCACTCACTGTCTGAAAAACAGCTTAATGGTGAGAAAAAGAATAAACAAGCACAGATGTTATTTATGGTAGTGTGAAATGAGCAAAGATTATCCTCTTTTACATCCAGCCTTCGACCAGAGAGTGTTTGCATTGCACATAAGGAATTAACATCAGCAATGCAAACATTGAATATTAATAACATGATAGGTATACAGTTTTTGTATTCAGTAATTTAATGTTTGTGATTGATCTGATTGTTTAATATTGTAAGAGATAATTAAGTTATACGATGAGTTATGTACCTCTTCTCAAATATTGTAAAACTGAGACATTTTCACATGTTTTGTGGTAGTGTGTTCCAGAGGACAGTTCCTAAACACTTGAGGTTGAATTTAAAGAAGACAGTTTTCAGGATGGGCATATTTCTTGACAAGTGAAGGGAAAGAAGTAGCTGTCTAGTAAAAAAAAAAAGTTAACATGATACCCTGAGCTTTGGGATATCTGGTCATGGCTGTGTTTTTGTCATTACGGCCATCACAATTGCATAACCGTTTACCCTTTGACTTGCTCAGCCCATCCACAGCTTCCACCTGTTGTCTGCAGGCAGTGGTGGACAGACTGAGGGAATCAAAGAATCAGTGCAATTTCATCTGTAGTGTCTTAAGAGTTTTGTCCGCTTCTGTTCGGCTTCTTTGCTGTCTCTTATGTTTTTACCTCCTGTTTCCAATGTTTTTGTTTAGTTGACGTTCTTTTCCTTTTGTTTGTGTTTTTCATGTACTGTAATTTCAAATTTAGTCTGTGTTTCACGTTTCTCTGATGCATAAGGAGCTGATAACTAATCTGTTTTCAGTATCAAAAGGAAAAAAAAAGTTTGAAAAGTTTTTGTGGACGGATTTTTATGATTTCAGTGAATTTGATATTTTAAAGACAAAAAATGTAGATGGGGTTAGGGGGTGTTATTATGTAATTTATGAAAAAAGTTTGTGGAATAAGTTATTTTATTTCACTGAATTTTGAATTTTAAAGAAAAAGACTGGAGGTGGGAGTGGGTGGTGTAATTATGTAATTTTTGGACAAAAGGCTGATTTAAACAGATAAGGTAGGGTAGGGATTTGTGTGGACTGCATACATCTTTGACCAATAATTGTATAAAACATCACAGTATTTGAAGCATAGGTTCATTGGTGAGAGATACAGTATAGGGTTCAGTATTAACAAGTCAGCTTTATGAAGGCTGTACCTTTTCCTCTCCCATTATCCTTTACCTTCTCCAAAACCTTGAGCAGAATCAGACCCCCAGCCCTCTATTCCTGTGTTGGTAGCTAAGTATAGTGATTTTTCTCTGTAACGTATTTGAGGCCTTTCTGGTTGGGACAGTTCTATGTGTAATTTACCAAATATTGAACACACAAAGTAAATGGAATGGTGTAAAGTGTTCTGGTAGTACATGTGTCCAGTTAGTTCATTTATCTTGAGCGATATACTGTATTTGTGTCGGCTGGTGCTTGTGGTGTTAGCTGGTGCTTTTGGCTTTGTGGCTGTGTAGACATTGAACATGGAAGGTTTTGGGGGTTTTGTTTTTGTTTCTGGACTCCATTTCCCATATAGATGGGCTTTTGTTTCTGAAGGTGGTCACAGTTTGTTTTCAGGGTTGTGCATGCTGAATGTTTTCAAGTTTCCATAGTTTCTGATGTAGCTTACAGGATCTTTAATGTGCGTAATTGAAGTTTTTCGTGTTTTGCACACAAAGAGGATTCAGTCAGTAGAAGATCTGTACATATGTTGACTTGGGAGATCAGAAAATCTCTACCCATTACCCAACCAAACCGTTTTGAACCCAGATGTTCTGAAGACCAGTGTCCTAACCAGTTGACTATAGTGCCCATCATAAATGTATTTATAAACAGTTGTATGTTTTAATTCAATAGAGTCAAAGTTACAAGGACCTTGAATTTCCTTACTGCATGTGCTGATTTGAAAAAGGCATCACTGAGTAAAGAAAAGGAAATATGTTTTAAAAATATGTATGGCTGATGTCAGTAGACTGAATAGTTGATGTGATGCACGTAATCTGAAATGGTACCCATGCACTAGAAAATGTTTTGACACCTTTTAGTCAATGTATTACATACCATATCTCTTCTTAAAAGTTCTGTGCCACTGAAAGGGATACAATAATTGTGCACACTCACACACGCACACACTTACACACACACACGCACGCACGCGCACACACACACACACACACACACACACACACCACACACACACACACACACACACACACACACACACACACACACACACACACACACACACAAATGAATATGTAAAGCTAGAATGTGCTTGTACTACTAGAATACAGTTGACATAGCCATGTTGAAAAATGTGCAGTTTGGAAATTTAACCAACACATTGAAATTTGAGCAAAAAAACAAGTACTTTCAAACTACCAAAGACTGTCAAAGGGAAGGAACTCTGAATGTGGTGTTTTCAGTTTTGTTTGATGAATTTTAGCACTCCATCAAAAGAATGAATCTGACTCTCAGGCAAATTGAAGTGTCTGAATTCCACTCCAAAAAGACTCAGTTGAGTTAAAAGAGTTGATATAGTATCATTGAAACACTGCTCCATATGAAAGTCAAACATCCTTTGAACCTTGAAAAACACAGATCTAGTATTGGAAGCTCTGTTGGAAATTGCTTTTCACCACAGTCCTTTTACTACATCTTAACAGACTATTTTGTAGGTGATAAATACTCAGTCGGGGTCTAATACTTTTGCCTGTGTCAAATGAATAAATGTTATGGGAGACAAGGCGTCAGTGGTATTGAAAGGCTTTCAGTTGTGTGTGTGTGTGTGTGTGTGTGTGTGTGTGTGTGTGTGTGTGTGTGTGTGGTGTGTTTTTCTTGGTTTTCTAGCTTTGTTACCTTTCTGTGATCTGACCTTGGTAATGTTTCCAAGCGGTCTTTGTCATTTTTCTTATTTTACCTCTGCTTTGGTTGGCTTCAGTGTTCGTCTTGTTTTAGTATGTTTCTTTCTTTTCCCTTCTTTCTTTCGCAAGTTGTTTTTTTTTTGTTTTTTTTTTTTGCGTGCACGCATGTGTGATGTTTGTGTGTGTTTGGGGGTGGGGGGTGGGGGTGATTGTATGACATGTCATACTTTCTTAGTTTAAAGGGAAAACAATTTCACGTACATAATCCAGTGTAGCTATGCTTATTATAAACCACATTGTTCCCCTCTCTTCATGATTCCTCTGCCGGAAAAAGGTCTCATGAAGTTACAGAAAGTTTGAGGGTTGTGGACATGTTAACTTTTTTTTTTAATTAACTCTGCATGGGATTCTGCAGATGGAAGAATTTTTCAGTAATGAGGATATAGATTGATACTCAACTTGGCCACAATACACAATCTATTGTATTCATGTGTTTCTGTCACTATAATACTACTCCAACAAAAAACATTCTGTTATATCGACTTGGTTCTTGTATTGAATGGCAATGTCAGAAAAGCTGAATCCTCCATGCCATACTGTCTGTATTTATCAGGGTTTTTTTTTTTTTTAGTTTTTGTTTTTTGTTGCTTTTGAGTTTGATTTTGACTTTCTTGTGTTTTGAATCAGAAGATCTGTCTGTCTTTGCGCTGCAGTTAGTCGCCTTTTTTTTTTTACCTTTTTCGCTCTTTCTGTCCTTTCCCTGCTGACTGACCCTTTGCCCTTTGTTTTATTTTTTTTAAATTTCTTTTGTGTTTTCTTTCTTTCTTTCTTTGTGTTTCTGTTCCTTTGTTGGTTGGTACACAGTACAGTGTTGACGCCTGACCCATGATGTGTTTGTGATTTGTTTGCTGTGGCGCGGTGTTGTCAAGGCAAAGTGTTGTTGGACCCAAAGCTGAAAATGATGGTGGGGCTTCCTAAGCTAAAGACCAAAGGGGCCAAAGGTAGGAGCCTGGTGATGCATGTGCGCATGCACAGGCACAATGCATGACCACGTGCGTGCAGACTCAAGACTTGTAGTTTTGTCTACCATGGTTAGAATGTGGACGGACTGCCTGTTTGGCTGATTTGACATCCTGTGGATTATTATTAGATGTGTCTTGAAAGCAGAGAAATATGCCTGAGGACTGTGTAAACCCCCTCCCTTCCCTCCTTGCCTGGGAATGAGCCTGTGGGTGTTGCTTGAGTTTAGATCCCTATGGATTGAGGGTTACCTGTGCTTCTGTGTACACTTGGTGCCCGTTTGTGGCCTTGGATATGTGGACACTGATCACACTGCTTGTGCATGAACATGTCAGTAACAGTGAGACAGTAATGATCATAAAATGTCAGTAACAGTGACACCGTAATGATCATAAACTGTCAGTAACAATGACAATAATTTTCATAAAATGTCAGTAACAATGATATAACAGTGATCATAAACTGTCAGGGATATATCATAACCTGTAACAGTGATCATAAACTGTCAGTTACATTAGTGATACAATAATGATGGTAAACTGTAAGTCATAGAATATTGATCATAAAATATCAGTAACAGTAGTGATAGGATAATGTTCATAAAACGTCAATAAGATCAGTGATACAATACATCATGAAATGTTAACAGTGATACAATAATGATCATAAAATGTCAGTAACACTGTAACACAATAATGTTCATAAAACGTCAGTAACAGTAGTGATAAAATAATGATCATGAACTGTGATCTTGAACTGTCAGTAATGATAATAGAATAATGATTATAAACAGTAACAGTGTTGATACAGTGATAATCACAAACTGTCAGTTATGATGATAGAATAATGATTATAAATTGTCAGTAACAGTGTTGATACAGTGATAATCATAAACTGTCAGTTGTGATGATAGAATAATGATTATAAACTGTCAGTAACAGTGTTGATACAGTGATAATCGTAAACTGTCAGTTATGATGATGAATAATGATTATAAACTGTCAGTAACAGTGTTGATACAGTGATAATTGTAAACTGTCAGTTATGATGATGAATAATGATTATAAACTGTCAGTAACAGTGTTGATACAGTGATAATCATAAACTGTCAGTTGTGATGATAGAATAATGATTATAAACTGCCAGTAACAGTGTTGATACAGTGATAATCATAAACTGTCAGTTGTGATGATGAATAATGATTATAAACTGCCAGTAACAGTGTTGATACAGTGATAATTGTAAACTGTCAGTTATGATGATGAATAATGATTATAAACTGTCAGTAACAGTGTTGATACAGTGATAATTGTAAACTGTCAGTTATGATGATGAATAATGATTATAAACTGTCAGTAACAGTGTTGATACAGTGATAATTGTAAACTGTCAGTTATGATGATGAATAATGATTATAAACTGTCAGTAATGCTACAGTACTGATACATTGATGATGATAATGACACACTGAGCTGGGGACAAAAGACTTGGGAGAAGAAGAAATGGCTTGTCTGTAGAACTGCTTGGAAATTGTCTGCTGATGGTGATGCTTCTTAAAATTTCCATTAGCTAGGAATTCATAGGGATTTTTTTTTTATCAAAGAGACAAAGGGATGAAACAATCACTTAGTGGGATGGTGGTTGTACTATGGTACTGAGTTCTATGATAGCAGACTTCATGAGACATAATGGATGTGGGTCTTGGATTAGCGGCACATTTGTTCAGTAGAGAAATACACTGCAGTTTGTGTACATAAGACTGCCATAGAGAAGTAGCAGTTTCTGTATGTGGAAATAAGATAGAGAAATATACAGCAGTTTGTGTATGTAAGACTGACGAAGAGAAGTAGCAGTTTCTGTATGTGGAAATAAGATAGAGAAATATACAGCAGTTTGTGTACGTAAGACTGACGAAGAGAAGTAGCAGTTTCTGTATGTGGAAATGAGATAGAGAAATATACAGCAGTTTGTGTACATAAGACTGACGAAGAGAAGTAGCAGTTTCTGTATGTGGAAATGAGATAGAGAAATATACAGCAGTTTGTGTACGTAAGACTGACGAAGAGAAGTAGCAGTTTCTGTATGTGGAAATAAGATAGAGAAATATACAGCAGTTTGTGTACGTAAGACTGACGAAGAGAAGTAGCAGTTTCTGTATGTGGAAATGAGATAGAGAAATATACAGCAGTTTGTGTACATGAAAGTTAAAGTGGGAATATTGGACAGAAAACTCGGGGGGGTGGAGGTGGGGGGGGGGAGGTCAGTTTTGTTTTTTGCTTAGCTTGCAATAAACTTTGGTAGTTTTGAAACATTAAGTTTTCAGTTGTTTATTGTCTAAACAAAACAGCCCAAAAAGTAGTGGAAACCATAGCACATTGTTTGAAACACTTATATAGTTTCAGTCTTGTGTTCTCATAACTGCTCCAAAAATTTAGCTGTTGTTATTTTCAGAACATTCCTGTATAAATTTCAGTAGTGTTATACTCTGTAAACAAAAGTTAGCAGCGACTATTTACAGGCCATTCCGTTATAGCTGTTTATGTTTCATGCTTTTTTACACTCAACATTTGGTATCATGACTTTGCCACTTGTTGTCAAGTGGTGTTGATCTAGTGTGCATGCTTTGATTGAACAGCATGTGAAGTTTGACATCTTTGGACTGTAAGAAATAACATGTAGAACATCCCGTGTAAGGCCCATCTCCTTGTGCTTGCTTTTATGATGTTGTAGCTTTGTTGATTTTGAGTTGAGTTTTTATTTGCAAGTTCTGTGGCTTTTTTCTGCTGATGGTTGTCATTATTTCATTTGTGTTACTTGATTTTGTTTATGTTTGGGGTTGAGCGTGATCATGATGAAAAGTAGGCTAAAAGTGAATCATTTGACATGATGAAGGAATTTGTGATCATAAGTTGAAATAGTGATGGTTGTGAAACTATTCCACTCTGTAGTGGTGCCACTGTGACATTTTCAGAGCTCAAAGTCTTTCACCCTGGAACCAGCTGATTGTTTCATGACATGATGAATTCTCTGTTGTCCGTTATACTTAGTTGAGAACAGTTGACAGTGGTCGTATTGTATTGGATTTCTTTGATTCACCTCCACTGTGGTGGCTGTTCAGTGTGACACAGATGTCTGTGGTTAGATTGTGACCTGTTGGTCATGTTGTGTTCAGATTTTGACGTTGGTCATGTTGTGTTCAGATTTTGATGTTGGTCATGTTGTGTTCAGATTTTGACTGTTGGTCATGTTGTGTTCAGATTTTGACTGTTGGTCATGTTATGTTCAGATTTTGACTGTTGGTCATGTTGTGTTCAGATTTTGACTGTTGGTCATGTTGTGTTCAGATTTTGACTGTTGGTCATGTTGTGTTCAGATTTTGACTGTTATCATGTTGTGTTCAGATTTTGACTGTTGGTCATGTTTTGTTCAGATTTTGACTGTTGGTCATGTTGTGTTCAGATTTTGACTGTTGGTCATGTTTTGTTCAGATTTTGACTGTTGGTCATGTTGTGTTCAGATTTTGACTGTTGGTCATGTTGTGTTCAGATTTTGACTGTTGGTCATGTTGTGTTCAGATTTTGACTGTTATCATGTTGTGTTCAGATTTTGACTGTTGGTCATGTTGTGTTCAGATTTTGACTGTTGGTCATGTTGTGTTCAGATTTTGACTGTTGGTCATGTTGTGTTCAGATTTTGACTGTTGGTCATGTTGTGTTCAGATTTTGACTGTTGGTCATGTTGTGTTCAGATTTTGACTGTTATCATGTTGTGTTCAGATTTTGACTGTTGGTCATGTTGTGTTCAGATTTTGACTGTTGGTCATGTTGTGTTCAGATTTTGACTGTTGGTCATGTTTTGTTCAGAGTTAGACTAACGTTGAAGTAATCCCACATTAACGCTCTTTTGTGTGTGTGTTTTTTTTTTATCTGTGTGTCTGTGTAGACGTCTATGTCTGCTTTTTTTTCTGTTACTGTCTGTTACAGGGGATGAGAGGTTACCCCGTCTCCCTTCTGCTCTCTTTTTTTACTTTGTTCTGTTTTGGTATTTCTGAATTGGGTGTAATTTCCTGTTCAGAGCTTGCAGGGAATCTGCCTCAACCCGACCACCCCTTTCACCATCAATTCACATGTTGAGATTTGTTAAGGGATATATATATATATATATATAGTGTGTGTGTGTGTGGTTTTAAAATAGTATTCATGGCCAGTCAGCCTAAAGCCAGATTCTATTATGTCTTTTCTTTGTCTTTCTTTCTTTCTTTTTTTCTTTTTTTAAATTTAAATAAAAAGTTCATATGAACTGAGGTGAACTGTGAAGAATGTAAACCATTTAAAAGATATAAGTATGTTGATTATCACCCCCTGGGGTTTTTCCCCACATTTTAGATTCAATCTCAGGTATTTAGTTTAAATGAATGGACAATAAGAAATTGGCAGGTAGTGAGTGAAGGAAGCTAGATACCTGTGAATGTTAGTAGTGTTGTATGTTTGTCTTTCTCATTGTGTGTGTGTGTGTGTGTGTGTGTGTGTGTGTGTGTGTGTGTGTGTGTGTGTGTGTGTGTGTGTGTGTGTGTGTGTGTGTGTGTGTGTGTGTGTTCTGAACCATAACAAACTTGACTAACCATTTTCTTCTTGATTGATCAGACTTCATGTATGTGTACTTCTGCTGATGGCTGCCATGGCATGGATGTTGTGCAGTGTTTCATGTTTCAGAATTGATGGCAGGGAATTGTGCAGTCCTTAACTTTTTCACTCCCTCATTTTATCCCCTGCGTGGTGTTGGAAGCTGGTGGATAGGATGAGGGAGCCATGTGGATAAAAAGAGTATTGAATGACTGTTGCCATAAACTCATGCCACAAGTCTTACCATTACAGCAGCATGTCATTCTCATCATGTCTATATCGCTCGTTGTCTTTCTCTTCTCTGTCTGTGTGCTTGCTTGCATCACATCCTGATCTGGACTCCACTGGGGACGGGTCTGTCATCATTTGGATTCTGGTTTGCTTGCCCACATCTTCATCTTCCAGTGGATCTCTCCAAACTCAGGTTCAGTGACTGTTCCAATTCTGGGTCAGACGGCACTGGGTATGGTGACCCCGGTTCGCCGGAGTATGAGGATTACCCCTTTATCCATGGGCGGCCTGTGATGGGGCCGTTCTGTTGTGCCACCTTCCCCCTGGCACGGGGGCTGGCGCGCACCATGAAGAGACTGTGATGGGGATGTTGGGAGAGGGAGAGGATGGGGGTTGTTGGTGAGATGAGGTGTCCTTTGCACCATGATTTTTATCGCTTGGCACTTGACGTATTTCTGTCACGCAGATCTGTAAAAGTGTTTAAAAAAAGAGGGGATGGATGGGTACAGAGAAGACAGAAATAAAAAAAAAGAGTAAACTGTTTTTTCACACTTTTCACACACTGACTGTGGAAATATCCATGATGAAATCGCTTTGCAAAAGCTTGTTTCGATTTTTTTTTCGCTGTCTGCATGGTCATGGCACATCTGGCGATGATAACGTATCAAGACAAGCTGTGGAACTAGCCATAATTGATCAATCTGTTTTTTTTTAAATAAAACTTGCTAGAATATATGATCTCAAAGCTGTGTTTTTTTTTCAATGGTATCAAAAGTTCAGCATTACATTTGGTGCCAAGTGATTAATTTCATGGGAGAAGATCACAGACTGAGAAGTGAGTTGTGGTAAAGGGCTACCTGCAGAATTCTTGGTGGATTTAACCTGTACACTTTTTAATTTAAAGTCGTGTGGCTTTAAGTAGTGTTGTTCTAATGAAAGCCATTGTGAACTAACCGGTCATGGAACCGGTGGTCTCTGAGAAATCCAAAGAAGAAATCGTTGCCACATGGGTTTCGTATTTGATTCCAAGTGCTGCGTCATTATTCTGTGACTGTTTTCTTCTTCCCGTGCTAGGAAGAAAGAGGGTGAATACGGATTTTTATTTTCATTATGTATTTAACCCTTTGACTCCTGCAGCCTGCCCAACAGCATCCTTCTTTGTCAACCATGCTGGAAGAGCAAAAACTTAACCCTTTGACTCCCTCACCCTATCCACCAGCTTCCTGCAGGAAGCTGGTGGATAGGGTGAGGGAGTCAAAGGGTTAAGTTTTTGCAGTTGGTAGATAGGGTGCAGGTGGCAAAGGGTTAAATGGTGGATTTTGAATATGTTTTTCACATTAAGAATAAGAATTTTTGCATTTGTGTGCACATGTGTGTGTGTGTGTGTGCGTGTGCATGTGTGTGTGTGTGTATGTGTGTGTGTGTGTGTGTGTGTGTGAATGCACATATGCACATCCACCCATGTAAGAGGAGAGAAGAGTGTTAAGAGAAGCTCACTTGCAAAGTCTTGAATTTGTTCAAGAGGAATTCATCACACGCAGGCTGTTCCATATGCACTTCACCTAAATGTGCAAGCAGAATTATGTGACAGGCAGTTTGAGCCTGCATGAAACCCCATGTACTGGCAAAGTCTTGAAATTGGATTTGGGAAGAGGGGGTGGGATGGGGGTTTAGTTCTGTGAAACCCTTAGCTGACACTTCCAGGATAATTGAAGCATCAATCAAATGGCAGATTTGTAGAGTGTACACAAAAGCCGTGTATTGGAAAGGTGTTGAAATGGGAAAGGAGGTGGAGAAGAGACCTATGGGACATCAATAGGAGCATTAACTCACTCGGTACGGAGAGTTTTTTCCCCTTGCGTTTCCCCAGGGACGGCCCATTTTGAAGGGTTAGGAAAAAAATCACAAAAAATACAAAACATAAAGGAACAGAATGAAACTTTCAGATCTGAATATTTACATGCTGGGTTAGTTCATGCCAAAATATTGAAGTTCTTCCTTGAATTTTTCTTCTTCATGTGCCATGTTGAAAATACCCCAAATTTTGTGGTCAGGATCACCGTACAGTCACACACTTTGATCAGCTCCATGAACACACAGTCAAAGGTGAGAAGGTCTTTGTATGCACAAAACAACATGAATAAAGTAGACTTTGCTCAGGGTAAAAAAAAAAAAGATTATTAGTGATATTATATGAATAAATGTTACAAATTGTTACACAGGGGAGTTATCGGGGCGTGGCACTCAAATGAGACATGCAGGCCACAAGAGCCAGAGAAGGAGGCAAAGTGGGAGAAAAACTAAAATCTTCATGCCAGTCATGCATAGGAAAGTGAATGAAACCTCCATCAGATATGCGACTCACTGTACTTGGCTCGCTGACTGCTCGCCTCTCATGATGTGTACGCCCACCTCCCTCCCACTTCACTGTCATCTGAAACTGGGTCACTTCAGTACCTTCTTGCTAGCAGCTTCCATCACTTGATACACTTTCATCATTATCTTCAGCATACTCCTCGATGTCCAATCTTTCAGTTTGAAGCACTTCAATCACTTCAGCAGCAGTAAAACGCTGCCGTCGCGATCTACTTTGTTCGAAAACTTGTACTTGCCTGTGACGCCATTTTCGACACCAATGCAGATTACCAGTCGTCATGAGGTGCCGAAGTCAATCGTTTCCTGACGAGTGTATGGCTACGGAATCTCACGAAGCAACTTTCCCCTTGACACGTTTGCAGTGACCAGTGTGGCTATGGTAGGCGTGCAAGGTCTAAAGGGGAGCGTCGAAAAATATTTTAATTATCGAAACTGCTATAGCGTTTCGTCGTATGCAACCGTGCCTTTCATCACGACCGCTATAGCGTTCCGTCGTACCGAGTGAGTTAAGATGGGCAGCAAACTGGCCAGTTTGTATGATGCAGGCTGGGATTGAACTCAAGACATCAGATTTTGAATCCATGGCTCAGTCAAAAAACAAACAAACAAACAAACAAACAAACCTAGCAGGCTTGTAATTAAAAAAGAAAGAAAAAAAAAGAAAGAATAAAAAATCTGGGGGCCATCAGAAGATCGAACATATGACTTGTGCATTATAAGCTTAAGAGTTTTCAGCAACTGTGACAAGTGTAAAGTCTTGTCCTACTAGAAGGGAAAAGATGTACCCTTTCTCTTCCTCATCTTATCCACTATCACCCTGATGCCCTGCTGGTGGATAGGGTGAGGGTAGTATTTGTGAATGAGTGTGCAGAATAAAGGGAGAAAGACAGGCAGGCAGGTGGTGGCTGTATGCGACATCAAATAGGAACTCTTTTTAAGTGTGTGTGTACAGGATTATTTTCCTGGATAAACAGAATGTTTTCTTTCAGTGGATATTTTTATAATCTTATGTGTGGATTTGTTTTCATTTGTTATTATTTTTGTATTATGATTGTGTTTTTAATGAAGTCACTGATTTGAAATCTTTTTGGATGTTTGAGAAATGAAATTCATGTTGAATGACTGGAAGATGTAGGATAGGTGAATAATGTTTACGCTGTTATTTAATTGATTTTACTTTTTTTTCATTTATGTATTTATTTATTTTATTTTGGAAAATTTTGAGGAAATAGACATGGTAGATACAGATAGTATGGTAAGTGTGGGTGGTATTAGAGAAGATGAATACACAAGGCAGTGTCATGATATCTGTGAGTGTTTTGATATTATGTGTGTTATATCATTGTAGGGAGAATTCAGTTAAGCAGGACTGCATTACTGAAATAGAATAAAGTACTAAACTACATTATGTGAGAACTGTTATTGGTACCTTTTAAAAGATGCATTTTGAATTATTCATTCATAATAACATTAAATGATGAAAACCCATAATGTATAGATTTCTAAAGAGGATTTAATTTCAAATGTTGCTGTAAATGCCCTCTTAAACAAATGTATTTATGTATAGAACGTGATTCTGAAGAAAGTATCATAACATTATTGTGATGTGGTACACTGCAAAAACAAAGCATTTTTGTATAAGATGATATAGAAATAAAAAAAAAGAAACGAAATAGAATCCCTTGCTGGCCAGACCATTGCCAGTAGGAAAAAGTAGACATGTTAATAAATGAATTCACAAAACAAAAGTGTTCTTAGAAAATGAAATTGTCAAAATCAAGTTGTTCCGGTTGTTTGTTAGTTCCCCCCAACCATTATGTTCAACCCCTCCCCCATCTTTTCTAGCAATATGAACATGAATATCTGTCAGTGTGATGAGACATGAATGAATGTCAGTGTGATGAGACATGAATGTCTGTCAGTGTGCTGAGACATGAATATCTGTCAGTGTGATGAGACATGAATGTGTGGCTGAGACATTAATGTCTGTGTTTGTGTGGCTGAGACATGAATGTCTGTGCTGAGACATGAATGTGTGTGTTGGTGTGGCTGTGACATGAATGTGTGTGGCTGAGACATGAATGTCTATGTGCTGAGACGAATGTGTGTGTTGGTGTGGCTGTGACATGAATGTGTGGCTGAGACATGAATGTGTGTGTGTCAGTGTGGCTGAGACATGAGTGTCTCTCATAGTGGCTGAAACATGAATGTGTGTCAGTGTGGTTGTGACATGAATGTGTGTGTCAGTGTGGTTGAGACATGAATGTCTGTGCCAGTGTGGCTGAGACATGAATGTGTGTGTGGCTGAGACATGAATGTGTGTGCCAGTGTGGCTGAGACACGAATGTGTGTGTCTGTGTGGCTGAGACATGAATGTGTCAGTGTGGCTGAGACATAAATGACAGTGTCAGTGTGGCTGTGACATGAATGTGTCTGTGTGGCTGTGACATTAATGTCTTCGTGTAGCTCTGACATGAATGTCTGTGTCAGTGTGCTGAGACATGAATGTGTCAGTGTGGCTGAGACATAAATGACAGTGTCTGTGTGGCTGTGACATGAATGTCTGTGTGTGTGGCTGTGACATTAATGTCTGTGTGGCTGAGACATGCATGTCTGTGTCAGTGTGGCTGAGACATGAATGACAGTGTCAGTGTGGCTGTGACATGAATGTGTCAGTGTGCTGAGACATGAATGTCTGTCATTGTGGCTGAGACATAAATGACAGTATCTGTGTGGCTGTGACATGAATGTGTCTGTGTGGCTGTGACATTAATGTCTGTGTGGCTGAGACATGCATGTCTGTGTCAGTGTGGCTGAGATATGAATGACAGTGTCAGTGTGGCTGTGACATGAATGTGTCAGTGTGCTGAGACATGAATGTCTGTGTCAGTGTGGCTGTGACATAAATGACAATGTCATGAATGTCTGTGTCTATGTGGCTGTGACAATGTGTGGCTGTGACATGAATGTCTGTCAGTGTGGCTGAGACATAAATATCTGTCAGTGTGGCTGAGACATAAATGTCTGTGTCAGTGTAGCTGAGACATCAATGCCTGTGACAGTGTGGCTGAGACATGAATGTGTGTCAGTGTGGCTGTGACATGAATGTGTGTGTCAGTATGGCTGAGACATGAATGTGTGTGTCAGTGTGGCTGTGACATGAATGTCTGTCAGTGTGGCTGAGACATGAATGTCTGTGTCAGTGTGGCTGAGACATGAATGTCTGTCAGTGTGGCTGACATGAATGTCTGTGTCAGTGTGACTGAGACATGAATGTGTGTCAGTGTGACTGTGACATGAATGTGTGTGTCAGTGTGGCTGAGACATGAATGTGTGTCAGTGCGTTGAGACATGATTGTGTGTGTCAGTGTGCTGAGACATCAATGTCTGTGGCTGTGACATGAATGTGTGGCTGAGACATGAATGTGTGTGTGTCAGTGTGGCTGAGACATGAATGTGTCAGTGTGGTTGTGACATGAATGTCTGTGTGGGTGAGACATGAATGTGTCGGCGTGGCTGAGACATGAATGGCAGTGTCAGTGTGGCTGTGACATAAATGGCAGTGTCAATGTGGCTGTGACATGAATGGCAGTGTCAGTGTGCTGAGACATGAATGTGTGTCGGTGTGCTTAGACAAGAATGTCTGTGGCTGTGACATGAATGTCTGTCAGTGTGGCTGTGAATGAATGTCTGTCAGTGTGGCTGTGACATGAATGTCTGTCAGTGTGGCTGTGACATGAATGTCTGTGTCAGTGTGGCTGAGACATGAATGTCTGTCAGTGTGGCTGTGACATGAATGTGTGTCAGTGTGCTTAGACATGAATGTCTGTGTCAGTGTGGCTGTGACATGAATGTCTGTCAGTTTGGCTGTGACATGAATGTCTGTCAGTGTGGCTGTGACATAAATGTCTGTCAGTGTGGCTGAGACATGAATGTGTGTCAGTGTGTTGAGACATGAATGTGTGGCTGAGACATGAATGTGTGTTGAGACATGAATGTCTGTCAGTGTGGCTGAGACATGAATGTGTGTCAGTGTGGCTGAGACATGAATGTGTGTCAGTGTGGCTGAGACATGAATGTGTGTCAGTGTGTTGAGACATGAATGTGTGTCAGTGTGCTGAGACATCAATATCTGTGTGGCAGTGACATGAATGTGTGGCTGAGACATGAATGTGTGTGTCAGTATGGCTGTGACATGAATGTGTGTCAGTGTGGCTGTGACATGAATGTCTGTCATTTTGGCTGTGACATGAATGTGTCAGTGTGGCTGTGACATGAATGTCTGTCAATGTGGCTGTGACATGAATATGTGTCAGTGTGGCCATGACATGAATGTCTGTGTCAGTGTGGCTGTGACATGAATGTGTCAGTGTGGCTGTGACATTAATGTCTGTCAGTGTGGCTGTGACATGAATGTCTGTATCAGTGTGACTGAGACATGAATGTCTGTCAGTGTGGCCATGACATGAATGTCTGTGTCAGTGTGGCTGTGACATGAATGTGTCAGTGTGGCTGTGACATAAATGTCTGCATCAGTGTGGCTGTGACATGAATGTGTCAGTGTGGCTGTGACATGAATGTGGCTGTGACATGAATGTCTGTGTCAGTGTGGCTGTGACATGAATGTCTGTGTCAGTGTGGCTGTGACATGAATGTCTGTCAGTGTGGCCATGACATGAATGTCAGTGTGGCTGTGACATGAATGTGTCAGTGTGGCCGTGACATAAATGTCTGTCAGTGTGGCTGTGACATGAATGTATCAGTGTGACTGAGACATGAATGTCTTTGTCCGTTTAGTTGAGGCATGGATGCTGTATCATGATCTTTCTGAAAAAAATATTGGCATTAGGGAGAGAGAGAAAAGGATGAATGCCACAATGGTAAAAGTTGTAGATAGGTTGTGTGGTCATTCGTACAAGATTCAGACAGATTGAATTCATGCAGACTTGTACCCTTAAGATTGAATTCATGCAGACATGTACCCCTTAAGATTGAATTCATGCAGACTTGTACCCCTTAAGATTGAATTCATGCAGACATGTACCCCTTAAGATTGAATTCATGCAGATATGTACCCCTTAAGATTGAATTCATGCAGACATGTACCCCTTAAGATTGAATTCATACAGATATGTACCCCTTAAGATTGAATTCATGCAGACTTGTACCCTTAAGATTGAATTCATGCAGACTTGTACCCCTTAAGATTGAATTCATACAGTCATGTACCCCTTAAGATTGAATTCATGCAGACTTGTACCCTTAAGATTGAATTCATACAGACATGTACCCCTTAAGATTGAATTCATGCAGATATGTACCCCTTAAGATTGAATTCATACAGACATGTACCCCTTAAGATTGAATTCATGCAGACTTGTACCCCTTAAGATTGAATTCATGCAGACATGTACCCCTTAAGATTGAATTCATGCAGACATATACCCCTTAAGATTGAATTCATGCAGACATGTACCCCTTAAGATTGAATTCATGCAGATATGTACCCATTTTCAGTGAAAAATAAATCTTAATGTGTGATGCAGTTTTTTTTTAGGTTTTGCTATTCAGCATAATGGAAGTAATTGTAGATGGATAGCATGTGGTCAGTGAGGATGTAGATATAGTTTTTCTTTTTTAATCAACATACTTTCATCATTATGAAATGGAATGCATATCATTGATCTTTAAGATCACATACTTGCTCATGGTAGTGATAGAATTGACACTTTGCAGAATTTGTGTGTCATGAGTGTGGATCCTGTTGGCATAAATGATAGTGACCGAAATGAAAGGAACAACCACTGACCCTATTGGATATTGTACAGTAAAAGATTAAATCATGACAATGTGAAGGAGCCGATCACTGGACAAAGTTACAGATATTTCACTCAAGTTTGTGGTTTGATGTCAGTTTTAGATCTGTATGACATCTTGGTCATTGCTGAATTCTGACAGCCGTGAAAAGTGAATACAAATATTAATTGTGAATATTCAATGGAAGCAATGATGATATGAATCATGTTGCGGACAAGAAGCGTGATTTAAGGGATATGTAGAACAAATTCAAATAATGACTATGTAGACTCCATTTAAATGATGAATGTCAGGGTAAATTGGACCAAGTTTTTTTTTTAACGAAAATGATAACTGAGAAAAGTAAATCTGATTCCAATTGTGAGTACTAATTGCAAATAATATCTCCATGCATAGAATGCAAATCATCTATTACTACCACTCCTGTATCAGAAGTGGGGAGAAAGTTTTGAGCAGAGTAATCGGATATCATTCTCATTCCTCATAGAGCTGGCAAAGCTGCAATGAAATAGTTACAAAATCACAGTTTTGTGAGAAATAGATTTTTTTTCTTGTTAAACTGTGACTACTGTATGGATCTGATTAGCAGAGACAAAGTGTAAGTGAATTTTTTTTGTTTTATTAAATTTCTTGTAAAACTATGTGTATAGATTTAGAAAAAAAAAATGACATGACACATGTTCGTATGTCACTGCCAATACTATGATGGATGCTTAGCCTTGGCTGAAAAAGATGACAGATTATGATATGTATTTTGTTGTGGTGTGGTTGTTGTACATGTGGGCTCGTATCAGATTTCTTGTTCATTTTATAGTACATAGTGTGTGTACTTTTCATTTAGTTTTATAGTTTTCATAATGTGTGAATCAAACCCAGTGTATTGAAATTAGATGTTTTGAAAATTTCAGCTGACAAATGGTAAATCATGATTTGCTGTAGGGGAAAATCGTATTGTTGTTTTAGTCAAAATTACATTGATTTTTGTTTTTGATGCCTCAGTTCTCAGTAAGTAGTTGAGAGAGAAGGGTGTGTGTGTGTGTGTGTGTGTGTGTGTGTGTGTGGTGTGTGTGTGAGAGAGAGAGAGAGGGAGAGAGATTGTGTGTGTGTGTGTGTGTGGAGAGAGAGAGAGTGTGTGTGTATGTGTGTGTATGACAGAGAGAGAGAAAGGTGGGAGAGAAAGAGAGCATGTATGTTTCCACAGGTTTAGCGTGCATGTAAACTGTGTTAACAAGTTAAGATTTAAAATCAGTCTCAGAGGAAATGATTTTGTGATTAAAGTTCCCCCCCCCATAATGTGGTTTATAATAGTAATCCCATAATGTGGTTTATATTGGTAAAAGAGTTTGGATACTTGAACACTCTGTTGTTTCTAAAGAGTGTAGTGTGTGCATGAGAGAGAGAGAGAGAGAGAGAGAGAGAGTGTGTGTGTGTGTGTGTGTGTGTGTGCGTGTGTGGAGGTATCCCAGATTTAAATGTTTTGCATTGAAATGTCACCTTTGGTTGGTTGTAAGCATTATGGATGTATAAAACAATAACAGTGTGAATAAACAGAGTCAGTGAAGCAGACATGCTGCTGCAGAAGAAAACCAAACCCAGCCAGTCTCTAGGTCTGTTATGTGCGTGATGCTGAATGCCTAACGTAAATGGAAGGAACAAGATGATCAAGCCATACAAAAAATCTCCAATTTTTGGCAACATGAGGCAGACATGATAAATGGTCTTCTTTTGTTAGGCAGAGTGTGAAAATAAATGAAATATGGCAATGGAATTTTAACACTTGGAATTAAATTTTAACCAGGAGATGTAGCCAATGTTTCACCAGAAACAATGTCAGCTGATAAGCTGATATACTGTCGTGAGACTGTGTAAAAAAATTGTGGCACAATAAAACAGGACAACTTTTAACTCTTTTATTTGAAATGGTATCATATTTTTTTATGCAAAGGACTAGAAAAATTTGGCTGAGGGCCACGATGAATTTAGTTTACTATGTGAGTGGTTTATCGAGTGAGGAACTGATGTCACCTGTTGCAATCAATCTGGATTACACTTATTTTAGTGGTTGTTATTTTTTAGAAAAATTATGGACCAGAATTTGATTGAGATCAGATCATTAGCAGCTAAAAAATTTCTCATAACAAAAGATTTAATGATAGTGATTATAACAGTGATACCATATGATGTAGTAATGATAATTGTGATGTACTAACTGATAAAGCCCAATACTACATGTAGTAATGATAATGATAATTGTGATGTACTAACTGATAAAGCCCAATACTACATGTAGTAATGATAATTTGTGATGTACTAACTGGTAAAGCTCAGTACTACATGTAGGAATGATGATAATTTGTGATGTACTAACTGGTAAAGCTCAGTACTACATGTAGGAATGATAATGATAATTTGTATGTACTAACTGATAAGCCCAATACTACATGTAGGAATGATGATAATTTGTGATGTACTGATAAAGCCCAATACTACATGTAGGAATGATAATGATAATTTGTGATGTACTAACTGATAAAGCCCAATACTACATGTAGGAATGATGATAATTTGTGATGTACTAACTGATAAAGCCCAATACTACATGTAGGAATGATAATGATAATTTGTGATGTACTAACTGATAAGCCCAATACTACATGTAGGAATGATAATGATAATTTGTGATGTACTAACTGATAAGCCCAATACTACATGTAGGAATGATAATGATAATTTGTGATGTACTAACTGATAAGCCCAATACTACATGTAGGAATGATAATGATAATTTGTGATGTACTAACTGATAAGCCCAATACTACATGTAGGAATGATAATGATAATTTGTGATGTACTAACTGATAAGCCCAATACTACATGTAGGAATGATAATGATAATTTGTGATGTAC
The DNA here is from genome assembly GCA_030674185.1 of Monoplex corrugatus. Taxonomy (NCBI): domain Eukaryota; kingdom Metazoa; phylum Mollusca; class Gastropoda; order Littorinimorpha; family Ranellidae; genus Monoplex; species Monoplex corrugatus. The sequence goes on along the minus strand of JAPXFY010000031.1, from coordinate 18,467,165 downwards.
TAACTGATAAGCCCAATACTACATGTAGGAATGATAATGATAATTTGTGATGTACTAACTGATAAGCCCAATACTACATGTAGGAATGATGATAATTTGTGATGTACTAACTGATAAGCCAATACTACATGTAGGAATGATGATAATTTGTGATGTACTGATAAAGCCCAATACTACATGTAGGAATGATGATAATTTGTGATGTACTAACTGATAAGCCCAATACTACATGTAGGAATGATGATAATTTGTGATGTACTAACTGATAAGCCCAATACTACATGTAGGAATGATGATAATTTGTGATGTACTAACTGATAAACCCAATACTACATGTAGGAATGATGATAATTTGTGATGTACTAACTGATAAGCCCAATACTACATGTAGGAATGGTGATAATTTGTGATGTACTAACTGATAAGCCCAATACTACATGTAGGAATGATGATAATTTGTGATGTACTAACTGATAAGCCCAATACTACATGTAGGAATGATAATGATAATTTGTGATGTACTGATAAGCCCAATACTACATGTAGGAATGATGATAATTTGTGATGTACTAACTGATAAGCCCAATACTACATGTAGGAATGATGATAATTTGTGATGTACTGATAAGCCCAATACTACATGTAGGAATGATGATAATTTGTGATGTACTGATAAAGCCCAATACTACATGTAGGAATGATGATAATTTGTGATGTACTGATAAAGCCCAATACTACATGTAGGAATGATGATAATTTGTGATGTACTAACTGATAAAGCCCAATACTACATGTAGGAATGATGATAATTTGTGATGTACTGATAAAGCCCAATACTACATGTAGGAATGATGATAATTTGTGATGTACTGATAAGCCCAATACTACATGTAGGAATGATGATAATTTGTGATGTACTAACTGATAAAGCCCAATACTACATGTAGGAATGATAATGATAATTTGTGATGTACTGATAAAGCCCAATACTACATGTAGGAATGATGATAATTTGTGATGTACTAACTGATAAAGCCCAATACTACATGTAGGAATGGTGATAATTTGTGATGTACTAACTGATAAAGCCCAATACTACATGTAGGAATGATGATAATTTGTGATGTACTAACTGATAAAGCCCAATACTACATGTAGGAATGATGATAATTTGTGATGTACTAACTGATAAAGCCCAATACTACATGTAGGAATGGTGATAATTTGTGATGTACTAACTGATAAGCCCAATACTACATGTAGGAATGATAATGATAATTTGTGATGTACTAACTGATAAAGCCCAATACTACATGTAGGAATGATGATAATTTGTGATGTACTAACTGATAAAGCCCAATACTACATGTAGGAATGATGATAATTTGTGATGTACTAACTGATAAAGCCCAATACTACATGTAGGAATGATAATGATAATTTGTGATGTACTGATAAAGCCCAATACTACATGTAGGAATGATGATAATTTGTGATGTACTGATAAAGCCCAAAATATGTACTTAGCCGAGAGAGAGAGAGAGAGAGAGAGAGAGAGAGAGAGAGAGAGACCTCTTGAGTGCAGCTATTTCATTTTACACACCAAAAAGCGAAGAATTGGCAACCTACAACTTTACAAGAGGTACTTACATGATAGTGTGTGTTTACTGCCAGACATTTGAACGAGATTTGAATTTTTGACTTTACTCACTTGCCTGCATACACGCATGCACACGCGCGCAGGCGCATACACACACATACACGCACACACATGCACACATACACACACCACACACACACACACACCACACACACACACACACACACACGCACGCACGCACGCACGCACACGCACACACACACACACACACACACACACACACACACACACACACACACACAGATAAAATAGATACTACAGTCAGTGAAGGAAGTGTAAAATGGCATGCACAAGGGGGAGGGGGGGGGGAGAGAGAGAGAGAGAATCACATATTGTCTGAATGGATCAATCTCCTATTTAACTTTTGAGAGAGAGGATGCTCTGAATCACAGATACTTTGTATGAATGCAGTGTCTGAATGATGGTGATGATAAGCAGTAGCATTATTTTATATTCATGGTTATTATCGTTGTTGTTGTTTTCCGTAGTCTGATCTTTTCAGAGGTTGAAGCTGTACAGATATTTTTCTGGTCATATTTGGAGGGTGTCTGGTAGCGAGCCCTCAGTTGGCACTGGTTGTGGCGTTTCTGTTGTGTTGAAGTTCTTGCAGGTTTACATGTTTTCCTTTGTGGTCTTTTTTTTCCTGTTGAGTTTGTCCCCAGCTGTAGTGTTTTCTGTTGGTTCATTGATCTGTTTCTGTGCTTGATTGCTATTTCCTTCTGTGTTACTTTGGTTTTCTTTTTTGTTGGTATTCCGGTTGAGTTATTGGGATTTTTGTTAGTGTTTATTTTTTTTTTATTTCTTGAGATACATTGACTGCATAATTATAGCTGTTGTGTTTTTCCATATTGTCTTGCTATTTCAGTAAACCTTTGTGGAGCAGGGTGTACTTTGTATTGTTACAGACAGTGGCCCTATTGTTCTGGATGTGATCTTCATGTATTTGTACCACTTGTATGTAGTTTTTCCACACCCTTTTTTCCTGTCTCACTTTGTCAATATCTGTTTTGTTTGTTTTGTTTTATTTTTTGTTGTCCTGTTCTCTATATGTCTCACATGACACTACCCCAAGGCCGCTCATTTTGGCTCTTCAACCCATGGAAACTGAGGTCATTACAAGAGTTTGGCGTGAAGGGCCACATAATTTTTGTCATAATCTATGATGATTAGAATGGAGATCATAGTGATGATGCTGTAGAGTTCCATTTGGGATTGAGACTGCATGACAGGGCTATACAGCAAGGTTACTTTCATAGCATATCCTGATAGCAACCACACCTGAGAGACACAGACAGATACCTGTAGGGTTGGGGTTTTGAGATTTTAGCAACACCTGTCATGATGCATCCATGAAATGAATGAGACTTGACTTTGTGGACCCAGTATTTCCAACAATCCCATAGTTCGCTCAACTGTGGGTTGGTAGGTGCTGGTTGGAGCCCAACATGCTGTTTGGACAGATGGCAGTTCAAGTCCTCAATATCTCCATCAGCAGTCTGTTAAACACTTGGCCACATTAACTGCTGATTTTCTGTCTTCTTTTCGAGTCTTTCTGTCAGTTCCGACTGGTTCGTTCCTTGTGTGTGTTGCAGAAAACAATCCTACCTCAACAAACAAGGACAAAATGTATTGTTTGAGGGGAATTGGGGGGGGGGGGGGGGGGGACTTTAAATTGGCTCTTAAGTGATTAGCTGTGATATGGTTAGTCATGTTGTTGTTTGGTTTTTTATGGGGGGGGGGGGGGGGGTGTGTAAAGAGAGGGTTGATTTGAGATAGGGTGTTCCTTCTTTTTCCTCCCCCATGTCCTCCATCCAACCTGTTTGCAGTTTTGAAGTTTTGATAATAAATCTGTACTGGCTGTTTTGTGTTTTTCTGTTGCATCAAGTTTCCTTATGTAGTTTTAGAATTTATTGTGGCAGCTGTTTGTTGGAGTCATTTAGTATTGCCTTGTATCTTCCAGTTACATTGTCTGACCTCTGCTTGGCTTTGTTATGATACATGGTATGATATCTGACCTTTGTTTGGCGTTGTTATGATATACAGTATGTAACATGTGCCATAGATCACAGTTGGTGATGAATCATGAGCATTCTTTGAACAGTCTTCCTGAAGATTCCCCATGCCCTTTCCCATCTTTCCCCAAAGGATGCCTAACATATCATTATGTCACAATATCTTTGTGTGCTTGCAAAAAGAAGTGAGTTTTTCTTTAAAGATAGATAACTCACTCTTTTTTTCTCAGTGTCATGGGAGTGGGGGAGAATATGTAGTATTGCAAATTTCTTTTATCAGACGTAAAAACTTCAGTGTTAAGACTGACTGATAGCCATTTTAGTGGTAGAGGACAAGAGAGCCACTGTGTTGTCAAATGATGAGTCATTTGCACCTGAAGGTGATTGTGATTTGTTTTCTTGTTGTGTTCTCTGTGTTGTAACTCTTTTCCCTTGACTTTCATTCTTTTGTTTCTGTGTTGTCCTTCATGATTTCTGTGATCACAATTGGTTGTATTTTTGGTTAAGAAGGGCATGATATGTCTGACTGTGATTTGCTGTTATTAACATATTTTCCTTGTCTGTTTAAGGAGAAGAATCTGTAGAAATGTAGGCCCTATGTACAGTGAACAGGGAACGCATTTGTTGATCAGTCTGAACATAGTTTGGACTGCTGTGAACTAAAATACACTTGGTTTTTAATGTAGCATTTCAACATAGAACTAGAATACAAGCACCAGAAAAACAAAATAGAATCAGAATGCAAACACTGAATACAAGTTCTGATCTATTTTGCTTTTTTCCGGTTCTTAGCTGCAGGAATGGGCTGGTCCCTTCGGTTTGGATTTCAGAATATAAGCACTTACTTAATTAACGAAACAAGATGGGCATTTTTTTAGACCAGTGTTGAAGACCTATGTTGTCTTAACGTGTCATTGCTACTGTCTTCATTTGAATAAAATTGATCCATTTCAAAGTCATTCTTGCGCAGTCAGAAAAAATAGAAAATAAAGAGAAGGTAGATAAATAAATAAAGATAGTTGTGAGAGTGGTGGGAGATTGTATATGGCTTGTGTTTTCCACTTTTTCTGCACTTTCTTGTGTTCTGTGATGTTTATTGGCGTGTTGTGGTTTTCGTATTGCTTATGTGTTAGATGATGCTGTTTGTGGTTGATGCTGATGATGTGTGTAGTGGATACAGTGAATGTGTTATTTGATTAGTACTGAATATTGATGTAGTAATATGGGTTTACCAGTCTTCTATGTTATCTTATTAACGTGTCAACACATGCTTTACATTTTGCATGTGATCATGCTGGATACCACTGACAACAAAATCGATTAAGATTGTAAAGGACTACAGTAATGTAATGACTATCTTGCAATGGTTTTGTTGTATTTGCTTATGTGTTGTCATCTGTTTCACTGATGTTATAGGATTGTGGGTTCTTTTGTGCTTGTAAATTGATTGTTTTTGGTGTTATTGTTGTTGGGCTTTTAATTGAATGGTAGATTCTGTTGTGCTGTAGGCTTAATTTGTATGTTTAGTGAGAAAAGTCAGCATTGAAGGTATCTTTTCTGTTGTTGATTTTGTCATGTCTAGATGTCAGTGTATCCCAGGCAGTTCTTTTAGCTACTCTGTGTATGGCATAGTTGTGGCACACTGTGCAGGCGATATGGTGTTGCACCAGTTGCATACAAAGTGGGAGAAAAAGAGAATAACTTGAAAGGATTTTGAAAAGAATACTGGAACAAATGAAGATGAAAGGGAAAGAACACAGAACACAGAACAAAATAACAGAATAGAACATTTTTTCAAACGTAAAGAAGGTGGAATACGTTATACTGAAGAGCAACTGTATCCCATAGGATTTAGGTCTTACAACGCTGCATGGGAATGTAGATCTGTGCAATTACTGCATCCATGGGGAATGTAGAACCTGTGCAATACGATCCCCTGGGGATTAGACTGTGCAATACTGATCCATGGGGAATGTAAAACCTGTGAATACTGCATCCCCATGGGGATGTAGAACTGTGCATTACCGCATCCCCAGGGAATGTAACCTGTGCATACGCATCCCCATGGGGAATGTGGAACTGTGCAAACTGATCCAGGGGAATAACTGTGTCAATACTCATCCCCATGGGGAATGTAAAACTGTGAATACTGCACCCATGGGGAATGTAAAACCTGTGCAATACTGCATCCCATGGGGAATGTAGAACTGTGCAAAACTGATCCATGGGGAATGGTAAAACACTGTACAATACTGCATCCCATGGGGAATGTAAAACCTGTACATTATGCATCCCATGGGGAATGTAAAACCTGTACAATACTGCATCCCCATGGGGAATGTGAGACTGTGCAATACTGATCCCCATGGGGAATGTAAACCTGTACAATACTGCATCCCATGGGGAATGTAGAACTGTACAATACTGCATCCCCATGGGGAATGTAGAACCTGTGCAATACTGCATCCCCATGGGGAATGTGAACCTGTACAATACTGCATCCCCATGGGGAATGTAGAACCTGTACAATACTGCATCCCCATGGGGAATGTGAAACCTGTGCAATACTGCATCCCCATGGGGAATGTGAAACCTGTCAATACTGCATCCCCATGGGGAATGTAAAACCTGTGCAATACTGCATCCCATGGGGAATGTAAACCTGTGCAATACTGCATCCCCATGGGGAATGTGTGAGATCTGTGCATTACTTGCATCCCATGGGGATGTGAAACCTGTACTTACTGCAACCATGGGGAAATGTAAGAAGTGTGCAATACTGCATCCATGGGGAATGTAGACTGTCATACTGCATCCCCATGGGGAATGTGAAACCTGTGCAATACTGCATCCCCATGGGGAATGTAGAACCTGTGCAATACTGCATCCCCATGGGGAATGTAGAACCTGTGCAATACTGCATCCCCATGGGGAATGTGAAACCTGTACAATACTGCATCCCCATGGGGAATGTGAAACCTGTGCAATACTGCATCCCCATGGGGGAATGTGAAACCTGTGCAATACTGCATCCCCATGGGGAATGTGAAACCTGTGCAATACTGCATCCCCATGGGGAATGTGAAACCTGTACAATACTGCATCCCCATGGGGAATGTAGAACCTGTACAATACTGCATCCCCATGGGGAATGTGAAACCTGTACAATACTGCATCCCCATGGGGAATGTAAAACCTGTGCAATACTGCATCCCATGGGGAATGTAGAACCTGTGCAATACTGCATCCCCATGGGGAATGTAAAACATGTACAATACTGCATCCCCATGGGGAATGTAAAACCTGTGCAATACTGCATCCCCATGGGGAATGTGAAACCTGTGCAATACTGCATCCCATGGGGAATGTAAAACCTGTGCAATACCGCATCCCATGGGGAATGTAGAACCTGTGCAATACTGCATCCCTATGGGGAATGTGGAGCATGCGGGCCTGTGACATTTTGACATGATGGTTGTGGCAGAGACCTGGATACTTTATCAACGTGAAGAATTCATGATCCAAAAGTGAGAGATATACATAGAATGTGTTTTCAGCTGTTCTGATGACATAGTGTGCCTGTCAGATGTAGATCTTCCTTCCTCTGTGGCACAGCGCAGTGGGAAGGTCAGAAATGCCTGTTGCTAGGCAACCAGACTTGAGAATATTATGTTGTACCTACTTGATCCCCTCCATTTCCGAGTCATCTAAGGATTAGAGTTTTCCACCACTTTTGGAATAAGTCATACTCATAGTCTGGGGGACATGTATGTGGAGAATATGTCCCATCGATGTGATATCATAAAGTGACATTACTTTCTTAGTTTTGTGGCAAGATGCATTGTCATGTAATATGAGCAACAAAGTATTTAACAGTGTTTTGCGTTTCTTTCAGATTGCAAGGTCATAATATTTTCGTCAGAAACATCCTATAGGAGTCTTGATTAACATTTTGTCCCATTGAAACATGACGTGCAGTCAGAGCACCCTGGTTATCGTTGGCACATATCATCAACATAGGTTGTTAAATGTCCTTGTGTCTTCAGAGGTTAATGAGCCTTGGAGAGGCTGGAGTGTACCACATAGATGGCTGTGTCTATCATTCTGGCTCATAGCTTGTAAACCAGGTTGTGTCCGTGACAGCTTTCTTGATTTGAAAAAAGCTCTCACCACCCTGATTTTCATACTGTTTAGCAGAATCTCTGCAACAGTGAGGCATGCTTGGTTTTGATCTACAGTGAAGGCAATACTGTACCTACTACATATCTTATCCCAGATTTGGTTGTTAAAATAGCATGAAGTGATCCATGACTAGTACCAGCATCACGAGTGATCTCGTCACACCTTATGGATCTGTCTTCTTTAAGAATTTCTCTTAAGTTTCTTGTCAGTAGCTTCTACAGGCCTGCCCAGGCTCTGCTTACCTTTTATATCATTTCACCCATCTTTTAAGAATGATACCAACCTGTAATTTGCAGCCTGCAAAAGAACTGGTATCCCACACACACTTTGTTGTATTTAAATGTATCTGCTCCAGTTTTTCCTTTATAAAATTCAGTTGTGTAATTAATGCATGCTGGTCTTAAATTGTAACATGGCTATGATGCTTGGAATGACAATATCCAACACGATGTCATAGCGAGTGATGCCACAAGATTTGCACATAGTTGCCTAATTAGCTCACAGAATAATTGGGCCAGGTGTGTGTAAAGTTTTAAAGGATTGCAGCATTTTTTTTTAAGTTATTGGGACGTTTTGACAGTGTATTGGATGGCTCTCACACCAGACTGTCTGGGGAAAAGTTTCCAGGTGTATAGTTTTCAGAGGGACCACAGACTGGGACAGTGTAAACAAAAGTGGACTATTTTCAACAGCATGTGGACATAGTGGACATACAGTATCAGCATCAGCAGAGTACTGCTGTATCTAAGTGCATGTGACATTGACACACACAGTCCAGATTGGTTGTAACTAATGGACGGACAGACATTAACCAGGTTGTCGTTACTCAGAATGGAGGAGGAGAGAGTAGAGTATTGTCTGGAATCTTGTTATTTCTCATTGTAGCATTTTATTTTACCTGCTTTGTTTTTATTCATTTATTGGTGTGTTTATTTGTATTCACCTTTGTGTTTATTTGTTTGTTTATTGAATACACTTGCATTTAGCAGTCTCTATCACTCTT